>JAREIS010000105.1:0-435000 GCA_030060385.1 Muscicapa striata striata | reverse complement strand
GAATCCACCTTAAGGGTGGAGGGAACTGTGATGTGTTTCTCACCATCACTTTTCCTGGGTCTAAGAGTGCAGTTCAACAACCATCCTTTCCCCCAGTATTAACTACTTGTAGTTCTGGGGAGCACAGGATCATTCCAGTGTTAGGAATGATTTTTACACACTGGAATGTCTTTTCTGGTCATATCTATTAGCATTCCAGCATCTCCCACCTTGCAGGATGAGCTCTGATTCTGCATGTTCTTACCTGTGTGTGTGTTGGACTAAGGTGATTGTATATTGTATAAGATCTTGGGAGTTGTTGATTATAAACATGCAGAACTTTTTTGACTTCAGGCCTTGACACTACAAAAGAAGTTGGTTTTTGAGAAAACCATTTGAGCAATGTAAATTCACCAAGGCAGATTTTACAGGTGGGGCTTTTAATTATTTGTAAACAGAATCAGGCAGCATATCCCTGTTCAAGTATGCACCAAGTAGTGAAGATTCATCTGTGGTTATGCAGTTGGTGCTGTTTAAATAGCTGTGAGTTTTGGTAACTAGGAAGAATTTATTTTCTTGAAGCAAAGTCTGGGTTCTTCAATGAGAGACCAGGTCATGGCCCATTCAAGGCTTGCTGTTGTCTTGTCTAAGTTGGTAGGTGTTAAATTTTTATGTTTAGGAATGAGGAAGACTTGGGGATATGTTTAATATTCTTCACTCCAGGGATGTGAACTATGAGGTGTGTGGTTTGCAGTTTAGATGCTGGATTTTATCTACTCTCTGGCAATACTTTTCCTGTTAGACTTGAACCAAACATTAAGTTTTCACTTCAAATACTAGAATAGGGTCATAAAGACAAAAGTATTTATTCTGTAGGTGATATGGCCAGCTGTTAGACTGGCTTAATTGGGAGAAAATTATACTCTTGGTTTACTTTTCTCTTGTATCTTGTTAGCAAACCCAAACTCTGTGTTCTCCATCTGCTGCTTTCTAGCAGGTCCTTTAGCAACTTTTCCCAGAGAACAGCTGTCACTTAAAAGTGGTTCTAAGCAGATGTTTCCCAACATGCCTTCAGCAGAGAATATGTGTTTGACTTAGAGAATCTTACTTCCCAGGAGGTGTTTTAGCTTTAAATGAATAGCAAACCAATACATTAAAGCTCCATACTCTGATTATGGCACCAAAATCACCCTCACCGACTTCAGCAGGATATGGATAAACCTGTGTGGTTTTTCCAGAGGATAATGAACTGACTTTAGCACTTTCCCAATCTTTGGATTCTTGCAAAGACAGTATCATGGGATTGTTCTGTAACAGTGTGGATGGATTGATTGCCTGGGTTTCATTTCCCTTTGTTATTCCCTTCAGTATATCTTTGTGCTGAGCATCTCTTCTATCTGTTCTCTTCAGATGTCATTGTGCTGTCAAAAGAGACTTCAGGCAGGACAATGAGTCTCCTAGCCTTTGCAATGATGAAGTATTTTTGTTTTCAAAAGCCTTCAGCAGTGTCCCTGCTGCTCCCCACCAAGCAGAGTAACACAGGAGTTGCTCTGAGTTATCAGATTTCTCCTTCTGCACCATTTTGCATGACACATTTATGGAGAGTCCTCTAACCTGCTCATCTCCCCTGGGCTCACCAGCATCTTTAGAGCCTGCTGGGGAATGCATTGGTGCTCTGGAGTGGTCACTGAACCTTGACAAGTGGCTCCACAGAGCTGGGAGGCTGGAATGAGATCTGGTACTCGGTTGCTGGCCTGACATTCAAAAATATAATGAGTGAAATCCTGGACCTGCCTGAAGTCAATGGGAATTCTGCCACTGACTTCATCACAGCCAGGATTTCACCCAATCTATTTCAGCAGTACAAATGTGCAAGGTCAGGCTCTCATCGTGGTCTCACTGTGCCAGGTTTTGGAAGCCATTTGCTGAGTCTTGTGGAATTGTTCCTTGTTCTCAGTAATGAAATTCAGTGGGAATTCTTGCCTGTGCCTTCATGGGTTAGGAATCAGCTCTCAGCTGATCAGCAGGGCTCACACTGTGCTCATGGAGGGTGAATTGGGAGGCTGTGGAGGTGTTCACTTCTTGCAGAATGTTTGCTCCAGTGGGGATTTTTTGGGGGTCTTATTTCTAACAGCATCTTTTGGAGCTTGTTCTATGTGGAGAAGAAGAATTTGGCCTTTACTACAAACCTTAACTCTAGCAGGTTGTGTGCATGTGTTAATGCCTTTCTTTCTTTAGATATGCTTGATCCAAAAAATGTGGATTCTGGAATTTGGATGCAGCTGTAAGTGAAGGATCTGGCTTGGAGGGAGTGTTGATCCTGCCTGCTCTGTGAACAGCCCTTAGCTGCCTCTTCTCTTGCCTCTTGGAGATGTTTATGAGGCCCATTTTGTAGGGTCATTGTCCAGGTCTCCCTGTTGATTTCTTTAATAAGACTAAAAATGCAGTTTAAAAAATTGTTAATTTGTCCAAGAAATAGAATCAAACTAAACCAACAAAATCAGGAAAGTTCACTCTGAATTTCTGGGATGGGAGCCAGTTCTCAGCCACATGTTGTAAGTGTATTATTTATGTCCTTATGTATTGACTACATTGTCACCTAGAGCTTCCATCTCGGCCTGAGGCCCTGTTGCAGTACATGTGACAAGCATAGTAAGGGTGAGGCCCTGGCTGTGAAGACCATATAGGACACAATAAACACAAAAAAATCTTCCTATAATCCCATTTTACATAGCAGAGGGCTATGTAAAGCAGAGGCTTCTCTCTGGCAAAGTTGCACAAAGAAATGAGAATTCTCCTGCATCTCGGGTAAGGGCTTTAGAACAGTTCCAGCTCCAGTAATGCATCCTTGTCTCTTCTCTTTTCATGAATAAATCTCCTTTCAGTTTTTCCTCTGGATCCTACTCTCCATTGTCAGGAGCAGTGCCACCTCTGTCACTGAGACTGAAAGGATCAAGGAAAGGGCAATGTCCCATTCCACATTTCCCTTGCTTCAGTGATTGAGGGAAAATGTTAGTATTATATAAAAATAGTTTCTAGAATCAAATATTTTAGTCAGGCTTCAAATACATTAGAGAAAAAGAAAAGATAGATACCAGTTATTGTGTATTGCACTTTGGATTAGTATTTCCTATTGCTCAGGTACCTGTCATTTCTTTTGCCCTCTCTCTTCCCCTGAGGCACTGAATCCCTTTCAGCTCCAGCTGAAGGTATAAACTTGGGTCTTCCCTAATAATGAAACACAATACCAAATTGAAGCTTCTTGAAAGGCTCATGAGGGAAGTGTGCAAACATCTGGTTCACATTTAATCTAGAAATGTCAGGTCTCAGCATTTCCAACCCATGCTGACAGCTCCTTGAAAACCAAAATGTTCTTATTGAGAAAATATAGGGAAGAGGTGGATCAGAGACCAAATATTAAACTGGAAAAAGGTGTTTGCTTTTTTTTAAAATAAGTGGGTGTAGTCTCTGTGTTTGGAAACATTTGTTTATGCCTGACTGGAATCAGCATTACCATGGAAGGAGGGCAGTTACTGTGGAGAGAGCTGGGCTGAGGCTCTCTGTGAAGGTGAGGGTGACCTCCAGCAATCCTTTTGTCATTTGAGTTGGTCAAACCTTGCAGTAGCTAGTGAGTCTCTTGGTGAGACTGAGAAGATTTAGTCACCAAGTCCAGGAAAAGCCCAGGCTTAAATGCATTTTTAAGTCCCAGTTAAATAAATGAAAATTAAATATCTGCCTAGAAAATGCACCTGGAAACTGCTTTGGAGACCTGGCTTGGACTAAAAAAGTCAGGCTTCAGTTTGTAAAGTTTTTCAGTTTGAAAAATGATTGAAAAGTTCAGCAAAAGTTTGTTTGTCCTTTTCTAGGACAGAGGTTTTCTTTTCCCAAAAAGTAATATAAAAGCAAGAAACAACCATTCCTGGGAAAGTACTGTGCAAATTTGCTGAGGGATGTAATGTTTGAGGGGAGGGTAGTTAAACTGAGTAAACCTGATAGGAGACTGTCTCCCCAGCTTTTAAAGGATGCATGAGATTTTCTGGGCCTGCCTTTATTGTTGACTGATCAATAAACAGCTTGGTTTTGCTCTAGCAGGAATGGTGGGGTGGAGAGGGAATGGGAACAGTTTGTTTCAGGAAACAGTTTCATGTAAGCTCAGCCTGTAAGAATCTCAAATTGAAGAGTTCACATGACTGGAAGGCAAAATTGTCTGGCTGAGGACCAAGTAGGGAAATGAGTGGTGTTTGCTGGGGGAGGTTAACCCAACTTGGGGACAGGAGGAGTGGCTGGTGGGAAGATAAGCGGGTGCCCTGTGCACCCCTCTGAGCCTGTTTCTACCTTGCTGAAGCTACTCTCCTGAGGAGACTGGATCTGTTGGTGGTGATCTCAAAAGGCTCTGTTTTCATTGTTGTTTGTGCCCATGTAGAGGTCCTTCCTAGGAAAGCTTCCTTGAGTACAAGCCATGAATGAATTTTTTTTTGGTTGCTTGATGATAACCCTTTCCAGGTGGTCCAGGAAACAGATGTGCAGTGCTGGGAGCTGTGGGATGAGCTGGTGCTGCTGTGGCCCCATAGTGCTCCTGCCCATCTGAGCAAGGCCATGGGATGATGTTTCAAAGCATGTAAAAAGACTTTTCCCTGGTCACGATCATCCCCTGTTGCATGAGGCATCTCATTCTGCTTCTCCCAGAAGGAAAGGCTGAAAGGGATGGAGAACAGAGGGACTGTTCCCTCTTTTTGTCCCCTGGAGGGTGTGTTATTTAATTAGGTACAAAGGCTGTTATAATCAAAAGATGAAATTGAAAGTCTGCTTGATTTATTACAGCCTCCAGCAAGAGAAGAGAAAGAAATCCTGAAAAATGTTCAGTTTTAGTTTATATCTTTCAATCTTGGACAGAAAAGAAAGAAAGAAGCAGGAACTAACTTTCCATGTAAAATTCATTTTTTATTTAAGATTTTCACTTTGGGATTTTGTTTTTACTAAATTACCAAATTACTGGGTTTAGTCAAACCTCCAAAGCTAAAAGGAATTAGAAGCTAATTAGATGGGAGAAAATATTTTGTTGGTGGTGTTCTTTTCTTTGTATCTTCACTAACTTGTTAAAAAGAATTCCAATGTGAGATATGTCTCCTTTTATCTGAGTATATTAAAAAAATTCCTTTTGAACTTCCATGTAAAATAATTGTAATTTTCCAACTAGTTATATTCCAGCTATTGGAAGCATTTTTTTCTTTTTTACCCCAGATTCCATGTATATGTTAATATTCAGCCTGCCCTCTAAAAGTCATGTAGACCTGAGTTTGTCTGTTTTCAGACTTCTGGGTGTATTTTGGTGGGGAGCTGGGTTCAGCCCCAGCTCCAGGCACTCTCTGCCATATGGAAGTGTTTGCAGATATGTGCTGGGGAATGTGGAGCTGAACCATAGCTCCTCATTGAGGAGCATGCTGCCTGCTGGGCATGTTTGGAAATCCAGGGGTTTGGTTGGGCAGGATATCTATTTTCTAGCTCAAAAAGAGCACAATTTGGCACTCAGCTCTGGTGGAAAGTCATGGAGAACTGGCTTCCTACCCACCCTTTGTGACACTGAAAATGTGTTTCATGAGAATGAGAGAATTCAAGGGTTCAATGTTGGACATATGGGGTTTTATGGCTTGTATAAAGGAACTGGAGGGTGGCTGCAGAGCTAGGCACTGAACTGGCAAGATGTCACAAGGAGCTGGTGTGTCAGCACTGGGTACAGCCACAGCAGAGAGTGCCTCTGCACGTGGGCTTGTCCCATCACACCTTCTCCTCTCCATCTCCATGATCTGCATGGGGGAAATGCAACTGTGACACAAAGAAAGCTCATCATTGCACTGCCAAAGCATCCAGCTTTGCCCTGTGCTGAGTGCAGGATGTTACCAGGCTCTTCATCTTTCACAAACTCTGTGAAAGGCACATCCAGAGAGTCTCCTCCAAGCCTCAGCCTCCCCAGCACTATTTGTGAGGGTGTGTGATGACAGGACAAAGGGGAATGGCTTAAAACTGACAGAAAGTGGGGTTAGATTGGGTATTAGGAAGGAATTCTTTGCTTATGAGTGTGATGAGGCACTGGAACAGATTGCCTGGAGAAGCTGTGGCTCCCCCATCCCTGAAAGTGTTCAAGGCCAGGCTGGATGGAGCTCTGAGCAACCTGCTCAAGGGGGAGGTGTCTCTGCCCAGGGCAGGGAGGTTGGAATGAGATGAGTTTTAAAGTCCCTTCCCACCCAGGCCATTCTGTGGTTCTGTGGTGAAGGCTTTCTTGATCTGAGTCCTTCGAGATGCACAGACCAGAGGTTCTAGAAGTACCAGCTATGTGTATTGCTGGACAGCCTGGGGAGACTTTTGTTTGGGAACATGCCTTGGCTGAAGAGCTGCTGCTTTAGAGCAGTGATATGTGGTGGTCACCTGTGGGGTGGGAGGAAGGGGCTTTTCAGGGGTCAGCTGCCTTGAGTACACAGTGCTTCATCATTTTGTTTGCTTAATTGAAAATTACCTTAGAAATGCACAGTAAATATTGTTAATGCTACTGCAAGACTGTGTGCAAGTTGATTCAATCCTGAAACTAGCTGGAAAAGCACCAGCACTTATGTCATGCTTGCTCATGACTTATGCAATCAGAGGTGGTTTGCAGCACACTTAGCAAAAGGTAAAATGAAGAATTTGACCTCTCTGGCTAAGCTGGGTCTAGATACAGCACTGAGCTCTTAAATGCACAGATATCAGGATTTCATAGAAGAGCCCCACGAGTTTTCACACTTGCATGTAAAATTTCCCCCCTTCTAGAACCCTGGGGCTCGTGTTGTTTGACAACACACACACGTGCAAAATCAGCCCGGACTGTGCAGAATCAATTGGGGGATGCTGTTTGTGTCTGGAGAAAAGTATTTAATCATTTTCCCAAAGATATCCCCCTGATATGAATGGTAACAGGATGTTTATAACAGAGATAAGGCTGGGATGAAATCCTATCCCTCTCTGGGAGCTAATAAAAGCAAAGATTTGGAATTAAGTATCACTTTCTCTGAGCTGCACACGAATGAGGAAATGGGGTCAGAAGGGCAAGCTGCAACATTGTAGGCACTTTATCTAAAACATAAACATTACTAGAGTGCATTCTGGCCAAATTAACTCTCTCAGATCTGCCATGTTAGCATTCCTGTAGTACTTAAGCCTGCCAGCTTTACTGCTCTGCTGACTGAGGGTTGAACTCCAAGTTGGGGTTGACACTTGCAAACAGGGCTTTGGGTGGGGAGGGTCTGTTGAACCCTTCTGCAACTAAATATTCTCCAAAGAAATGCCAATGTCATCGTGAAAAAGAAAAGGGAAAAAAGAAAAGGTGGGGTGGAGTCACAGAAATATGATCTGATCTGCTCAGTGCACAAACCACTGAAAAGTGGAGTTTTCTTTGCACTAGCAGTAAAAACAGGAATTTTTGCTTTGCTACTGTTTACTGCAAAGCACTTGGGTAAGAGAGGATGGGCTTGAAATCACAGCCTCCTTTAAGTCCAAAGTGAGCCTTTTGATGCCACACTGGGTAGTTTGGCCCTGGGTGATGTCAAAATCTTAAAATCAGTGTGCAGCTTTGGGGTGGGAGCACTGCAAAGTCAGCATCATCTGTGTTTGAGAGATGTCACACGACTGCTGCAAGAGCTGCTCACAGGTGCTCCAACCAAAAGCAAGATCCCCTTGTGCCAGGCAGTGTCCAGGTGTCTCTCCCAAGAACACAAGGACAGGAAGCATGTGTTACCCCCGTACCTGGCACCAGGGATTGGTGCAGCTGATGCTGTCTCCACCATGAAAGCAGAGGTGCAAAGGCCTGCAGAGAGGAGGAATCATATTAAAATTAGCACCTTCCCAAGATCAGACAAGCACTTGGGAGCTAAATTACTCCCTTGCTGTGTAAAGGAGGAAGCAGAAGAGCAGAATGTGCTCCACACCTTTCCATGGAGCAGATGGCTCCCACAGTAGTTGTGGACCTCAGCCAGGAGGGATGGGGAGAGCTCTGCTCCAGGGTTCTGTTCAGGCCTGGCTATAGCTGGTTGAGTTTGGAGTATCTGTTCCACTTGAAATGCTCCCTTGTTTAAATATTTTTCTTGAGTTTCCATTCTGATTCAAAGTTAAAATAATGTTTTCTAAATGTATTGGGCAAGAAACCATCTGCACCTTTTGCAAAAATCAAGTCATGCCAACTGCTTGGAGGGAAGGCACTGATTAAGCTTGGGTTGTTTTTGGGGTTTTAGAGGGTTTGTTTGTTTAGCTGTTGCTTTTTGTTTGTTTGTTTTTTGGTTTTGTTTTTTGTTTTTTTGGAAGGAATAGATCCTCAGGATCTTGTAAATGCCTCTATGGTAGTGACCACTTTTCTATCTTCAACTTTACAAAACAGTAGGGTGGTCCTAAATATCCTGTCTTTTTGGGATGCCTGAGAGTCTTGCAGTAGGGAGGTTGATGGGGCAGGAAATGCCATCTCCAGGGCACTGTATGTATGCTGAGGATGCTCTTGGAGGTACAAGACTGAGGAAACCTAGTGTCCTCACAATTCCCTGGTAGGAACCCAAAACCCTCAGCAATTCCTCTCAGCCCTGAAGGGTTTTCTGCAGTGGATTATCCCAGAACCTATCCTGGGTATCAGAAGAAGGATATCAGTTCAAAATTCCATCTATGAAACAGCATTGTGTCAATAGAATGAGACTTTTTTACTGTAAAAGCATTTCTTATATTACTGCTCTCTAATTTCCAGTCACAGAACTGTGAGATTCAATGGTCCAGAGTTAAATGGACTGTCCAGAGTCTCACAAGAAACTGGAAGGCAGACAACCCAGACTCAGAAGTCCCAGCCCTTGCTTTTAGGACACCCAAACTACCTTCCAACCCAGTTCCTTCCTGAGAAACCTTTTGAGTTTGTAAACTGCCTGGTTGGGTGCTTGCTTTTTTTTTTTTTTTTTTTTTTTTTTTTTTTTAAACACAATCACTTGAATTCTTATCATAATTCCTTATCTATGGCAAAGAGCAGTGTAAATACCTCAAGTAAAATCTCAGCTGTGCTGGGAACAGCTAGTCCTTGTTAGCTGATGGTGGTTTATGTTGCAGATAGCAGTTATCTGAGGAGGCTTTGCACAGCAGTGTAAAGCCATTCCTTTGTCAGCTGAGGTCCATCAAAGTCCTGTGGAGGATTTGGCTGCTGGAGCATCCTGGTAGGGCACTGCTGTGCCATTGCAAGGTGCCTTGGCAGGAAATGAGGCAGCCATTCCCTTGAAATCTGAACTCTGTGCTGCTGTGAATTAGAGGGGAGTGCTGTCTCCTGTGCCAGCTGCCAAGAGATTGTGCTGCCAGCTTACTCCTTCCCTCATTTTATTTCCCAGTGGACCAACTTCCAGCTGGGTCCCAGCCCTTCAGAAAGGGGGAGGGGAGGCTGTGATTTGCTAGAAATTGTTTCTATAGGGGAAAATGAGAGTGAGTAAAAGGAGTTGGAAGAAGTTCTTCAAATAGGTTATAAATCCACATTGCTGCTGAAAATGCTGCTGAGCATCCCTTAAACTTATCTTTTCCTTGTGCTGTTGCCTCTGCTCCTAGCACTGGACACTGAAACCATGTCACATAAGTCACTTCACACTGGCCTTTTATATATATATATATGTATATATATATATATATATTTTAAAGCACTCAAGGAGCTCTGAAGGTTTAAAATCATGCAGTGAAACTGCATGTGACAAAGCTGTCAGTATTCAGGAGGAATTGGCAGCAGTGTGTTAATCTCAGCACTCACACAGATCTCCTCGAGTGAGATCTGCTCCCCTTCCAAAGTTCCTTCCAGTTTTCTTTTGAAACCACAATCAAAACTCTCCTGTATTTTGTTTGAGATTTGAAACAGCCAGTGGTTCATTGATTCCACATAAAGGGCTTCTGTGCAGGGGATTGTGCATTGGTTAAACTACTTCGAGCTGGTCACCCTTCCTCTCCCAAAGCCTGGGAGGAGCCTGTGGGGTTTTCATTCCAGCCACCCTACAAGGGGAAGGGAGTGATGCTGCTGCTGCTGCTGACTCTGCTGGGGCTGTGGGGTCTCACTGGGGAGCTGGATGAGGCTGCTCAAATAGGGATAGCCAGCCAGAATGGGGAAAAGGTCTTTGTGCCTCAAGCCCTGTGGCTGGGGCAGGGACCTGGACTCCAGACAGCCTATAGAGGTGTCCACTCCTGCCTGTGGCTCCTCAGGCTGACACATCTGCTGTATTCTGAGCTCAGTATCTGATGCTCAAAGTGAACACAGGGACTCCAGTCCTGTGTTACATCAGCTGTCTCTGTTAAAGTATCTTATATTTTGCAGCCTCCACTTTAAGAGGGGATTAAAATAGTCCAGTACAGCTTCCTAGCTCGCCTGGAAACCATGCTTGGGGAGGTCCCTGTGCCTTCATCTCCCTGCTCCTCTCTTCTCTCTCCCAAGGCTCTTGTTCCCCATTTGGGCCCATGTGGCTTTGAGGTAGCACAGTGTTGCTGGGCTGGGGTCAGAAACACCCTCTCCCACTACCTCTGAGGAGCTCTCAGAAACTTGTTTTAGAGCTTGGCAGTGCCCTGGGTAGGAAGCCAAGCTCTGTGTCTGAAAAAATCAGTACAGGATCCTGATAAATTGATCTGTCTGATGGTGCTTCTATATTTGGGGTTCTGTTCCTTGTGGTTGCACAGAAAGGTTTGAAAATATGCACTGGAGAGACCAGCAAAACATAAATCTATCTTATTTCAGATTTGCAATTGGTAAGGCAATCTCATCCTTCAGTGGCCAAGCAAGGATTTTTCAATGTGTCATTCTGGCAAAAATCAATACCTTATAATAGCTTCAGGGATAAGTTTGCACCAGCTTACCCTGAGTGATCGAGTTAATATGCAGGTCTGCAAAAAATATTTGGATTAAAAAAAAAAAAATTAAAAACACTGTGCAGACATCATTGTTTTATTTAAGTATGTTACATGACAGGCTTTCTACTCTGGCCACCTTTATTGCAGTAGCAGTTGGTTTCAGTATGACTTGAAGATTTTTTTTGTCTTTTTGAGCTGCATTCATGAACAAGTTTATGTAGATGGAAATGATATATGGAAATCTGTCATTCTAAGCAATATTGGAAATTACCAAATTATAAATTTTAAACCATATAGGCACCTTGGATTTAATGGAAATTGGAAAACAGTTGAGAAATCAGTTCTCACTCTACCCAAGAAGTTGAAGATGCAGGTGGGCAGGAGCATCCAATGAAGGTAATCAGGGTCAGTCCCAAGTGGGACCTGCTTCACTTTTACTTCTTCAGGAATCACCAGCTGACTTGTGCTGTGCTGAGTTCTATCCAGCCTGGAATCTATTTTATCCCACTTGCTTGTGGACATTTTCCCTGCAATATTTAACCTGGTCCTCATTAGGCTGGAGAATGAGGTTTAGCCTTCCTGGCCATTGGTTCTCCTGGTGCAAGAAAGGATCTCCCATCCAAAAATGCCTTTTGACTGTAGGTGCAGGAAATCATTGGCAATTTACCTTTGGATTTCTGTGCTCACACAGAGCCTGGCACAGAAGGGGTCTCATGGGAGCAGAGAAAACTGAGTCCTGCCACTGACAGCAGCAGTAATGATAACATGGGAACTGACAAGTCACCATTTCCTCTTCTCCTGAACTATTTCCAATTCTTCTGACTAGGAAAAAGTCATTAATGTGTATCTATTCTTACAGTTTTGGATCCATCACTTCTCTTTGCCTAAATGCACATTTTATTTCAAGCCAAACCCTGACGTGTGTTCCTACTGAATCTGCTTAAACATTTCCCTAATATTCTCCAAGGTGTCTGTCTATGAGGACTTTAGGGCAGGTAAACTTCTCAGAAAATATTGTAGTCGATGAGTTTTACATCACAGGCTCCCTCTCTCACTATTTTCCTGTTTTCTTTTCCTTTTGAAGTGGAAACTGTATTCATTTTCAAAGTAGACATGTGCAGTCAGCAAGGATGAAAATGAAGGTAACTGTCAAAAATCCTGCCAGAAGGGATTTCTCTACTTTAATTCCTGCTTACATTATTAAGACAAGTAAATTATCTTTTCATGGAATGTTTCCTTTTTTTCTGGAAACACTACTGATAAATGATGTAATAGTCAAGGCCCTTCTCCACAGCTGTTGGAAGCCCAAAATTTCTATTCCCTTCACCACAAGATGTGCAGATGCCAAGTAAAACCTTAACCTGACTTTCATGATGAAATGTGATGGTATCGCAGAGGGAAATGAGGAATCTACAAATATTATTCTGAAAGTAATGGGTTGATTGAGCTCCTGTATTTTTTCCTGGATATTTTTAGGAGCCTGCTCTTGTTGCTACAGGGATTAGGAAGCAGCCAAGCAGAGCTCTGAAATGGTAGCTGAGAGGGGCTTTCTCTGGCTGTGACCTGAAATACTATTTTAAAACCACCTTGACAGGAACAAGCTATAGCTGCTGTGTCAAAGCTGAAAGCTGCTATTTTTGTCTCTGAATTTTTAACCAGTTCTCAGGAAGGGCTTGCTTTCCACACTGCTTTCAGATTGTCACTTTCAAAACCAAGAGGACTTCTTTGGTATCATTTAGGAAGATGGAGTAGCTCAAGCAGAAAAACCTCATTGACTGACAGGATAGTGTAGTGCCTTTTTGTGAAAAGGGATTCCTTTTCTTCTGGTTTTTATCCTCCTCTAAGCTGTCCACTGAAACTTGAATAGCAGAGGCCACTTTTGCTCCATATCTAAAATAAATTAGGTCAGTTGTTGACATTTTAGCACAAGTAGCTTATCTTAGGGGTAAGAGCTGCTTAACCCATTGCAAGGAGGAATGAATACTTTTTCCCCCACCCCAAAATAAACAGTCCCTGGACTTTCCAAACAGTATTTGGGAAGGTCTCTTGACATCTGACACTGTGCAATTTACTACTCTTGTCAGGTGAGTAGGTTTGTCTCTGGTGACCAACGCTGGTCCCTGCTGCACTGGTGATGGGTGTTGTAATCCCTCTGCCCAGCACCCACTGCTGCTCCTTTCCTCCCTCTGTGGACAGAAGTTCCAGCTGCCCATGAGCCATCTCTCCTCTACTGGAGGGCCTTGACCTCCTGCTTCAAAGATAAGGAGAAAAATTACACTATTTAATCATGTAATTGGTTGGAGCCTCCTTGTTGCACTTTTTTTATGTCTAAATGAGAAGCCTTTAAGGGGGAAGTTGCTTTGCAAATTTGTGGCATTTTGAATTTGAGATGTTATGGACACAGAGGAATTGGGAGGTGTCAGATCACCTGAAAATTCTCATATGCTGACATGAGGAGTCAGCCCATCTCTGGCTGTTGATTTTCATGCTGAATATGCCAACTTCAGCATCCATCACTATGTACACAGCTGTGGATTGTCAAAGGGGACCTGGCAGGACAGGGAATTTTAGACCAGGATTCAATTGCATAAGTAGTGTGAATTTTGGATGAGAACCCAAGTGTCCTGTACCTGGTACTTGGCTAATTTTTACTGTTGCTGCTCCTTGATTCCATTCCTCTGAGCAGTGCTTATTTTAATGTGGATGATAAACTTGAGGGAATAAACAGAAGGAATAGGTGAATTTTAAGGGTTGAGGGCTAAATAAGATTTATTAAGTTATGAACAAGAAGAAAAGGAAGGAAAATCACTCTTTTTCTCTGGTATATGCACAAAAGATTTTCAAGTTCCCAAATATCCTGGTGAGATGTGTGAATGAGAGACTTTGACAGCACAAAAGTATATTTTAGAAGTACTCATTTATCTGAGTTCTGTTTTTCAGTAGGAAAACATCATTTATATGGGCTCAAGGAAGAGGGCACAGGTGGTTATTATGATGGGTCTCTGAAAATACCCAAGTTCTGCTTGTAGCCCACTGAAAAAAAAGCCCCAGTGCTTCCTGAGTTGCCAAGGCACTGCAGAAGCACCTTCTGACCAGAAACACCCCTGAGTTCCTGTGCCTGGGGAAGCAAAGCCTGTGTAGGATGTACTCAGGAGAAGTTCAACACTGGTTCTCCAGAGTAAAGGCAGAGAACTGAACATGAGTGGTTCACTGCAGTGAGGGAGCCTGGTTTAACTTGGATTAGACAAGGCTGGCGTGGCTTCCCGTGCTTCCCAGGAAATCCTGACGTATTCTAGGTGGAGGTGCAGAGCATGAAGTCAAGCTGGGTTTAGCAACAGCTTTTGATGAGAGCACCATCCCTTCTGTCAGATCCTAAAGACATTACCTAACCATCTGCTTTCTGAATTCCTGGGAACTGCCCAGCTCAGGGCTAATGGAACCAACCAGACCATGCACACACCAAAAATGAGTTTTGCTGAACACCTGGGGCCAAGCCCTCAGCTGATATAAATGAACAGCAGTGACACTCAGCTAATTTATATCAGCCCTAGATTTGGCCCAGGAATACTATTATTTCTCTATTTAGAGAAGTGCTAGCAGTTTGCAGGAGCTTGTTATTAGGAATGAGCCAAGTGTTTCAGAGAAAATTATGGAGTAATAACAACCACAGAACCTAAATTAGTTGTTTTTAAGTTATGAGAGCATAAAATAATAATATCTGACACCACTAACCACTATTCTTTTTTGCACTCTTTAAAACTTCAGCTGTGCTTTGCCAAACCAATTGTTTCCAGATTCTGTCAAAAATATTGTCCTTGGGCAGAAAGCTTGGATGCTAAATTTCAGCCCAGAATGATTTTTATGGCGGAGTGACAGAAACCTTGAAAAGGGGATTTATAACAAATGCAACCTTAACTACTGTGGCGTGAACAGTGCTGCAATTCTCATTAGCTGAGCTTTTTTTTCCCTTTTTTCTCAGAATTTCAGAGGGTGGGGCTGGCCATAGGAAGTAGTCAACTTGTGTGTACACTTCTGTTATGGCAGGAGAGGAACTCGGCAACTTCATGTCCCCTTTCATCCCTGAACATCTGTCAGGGTTCAAAGATTCTGAAGCAATAGGATTTCGGGATGGTTTTTCATGTTGTGGCTGTGAGTGTGGGCAGCTGGTGTGACTGTGGTGTCTGAGCCGAGGGGTTTCAGTGTCAGGAGCTGACTCTTCTCCTCTTTAATGAGGTTTATTCACTGGGGCACCGTGGAAAGGCTTTGAACCTGAAAAGAGGCCTCAGCAAATAACGAGGAGAGAGAGGGACCAGCAAATAGAGGATGTGCCAGGTTTGTGTCCTGCTCAGCTTTACTGCTCAAGTCCAGACTTTGGGTTGTGGGAGAAGGTGAGAGACTCCTCTGAGTATGCTAAACACCAGGTGTGCAGGGTTGGGAAAGGGGAATGGAGAGCTGGCTGGAGGATTGGTCTGTATGTTTGGACTTCTGTTTCCCATGAGCAGAGAGTTCCAGGCACCAAGCTCTTGCAAAAGTGGTGTTAGGTGCACCTTTGTTTTAAGTTATTTCCTCAGCATAGTGCAACATTCAAGGCAGAAAGCAAACCAAAAAAAAAAACCCCTTTGAAACTAGTTTGTTAATAGAAACAGAGAATTTCTGACTGTATGTAGCCCTGAAGCAGCATTGTGACCCTTCTTTGAAATGTCTATGTAAATATCATCTGAAGTGTGCAACTTCTAAACTCTCAGGGTGGGATCTCAGTGGTGGTGATGGAAACCACAGGGAAACCAAAAGCCCTAAAATAAGAAGTGATTTCTGTAGCCCACTGGGTCTCCCCAGGATGGTCTCCTGGGGCTGGAAGATGATACATGTGGTGAGTAATGTCATCATCCTCCCAGAGTAGAAAACAAACCCAAGTTAAAGGTCTTGGAAGTCTTTCATCTCCACTTTCCCAAGCCACAAATGGTGAAATCTCCACATGGCTTGCTCAGATTGCTTTTGAAAGACGAGAACTTCTGTCCTCCATGGGAGAGGCAGAATGTGAATGAAGTTGCTCTGTTAATGAAGAAACCATTAATAATAATTGACCCTGCTAGAAGCTGTTCTTGTGGTGCATTCTCCTGGTGCCTTTGATAGGGAGGGGGAAGATTCTGCTGAACTACAAGATCTCTCCTGTCTTTGAAGCTACTGAAATTCACTCAAGAGAAGAAAAGGGGGTTCTTCTGAAATGAATATCCCAGTTGGCAGCTTCATTGGGCATGTGCTTGGCAGCAGATGGTGTGAAATGCTTTACATGGTTACTGGCACAGTAGCTTTTAGGGACTATCTTATTTTCTGATTAGCTTTTTTTTAAATGAATTGAATTTATTAAATATGCACACATGTACATACAGATGGATGGATGTGGATTGTGTTTGAAGATGATGAGTTGAGTGTCATCACCCAGCTCTGGGTACCGAAATTCATTAGAAAAACGCAGGAGGCTGAGGCTGGGGTGTACTCTGGCAGCCCACTGGAGGTTGTGCATACTCTGCTGCCATCTGGCTAGCATGGAATCCTTCCTCCCTGCCTTGGCAGTCCAACCAGGAAGCATTCCTTGCCTCTCTTTTGGAAGTGGCTGGGATATCACTTCATGCAATTATGTGAAAATACTTGCAAGTATCACCTCTCTGTTATAGTGAAACACTGATGTGCTCAGTTCAGGAACTGTGAGTTTTGTTTTAGTTTGGGTTTTTTATGTTGTTGGTTTTTGGCTTTAGGTTTTGGGGTTTTTTTTTCCAGCTGGAAATAATAATTAAGCAGTTTTCAGCAATTTTCTGTCTTCAGGGCCTGACCTGTCATTTGGGGGGTTTATATGTCTGCTTGACTCTTCATAAGGGCAGATTAAGAGAAAACACCTGCCAGCCCAAAGGTACATGCACTTTGTCTGGCCTCTTTGGGATCTCCTTTTCCATCTGCTCCATGTTTGTGTAATCCAAAGCAAAGGCTGCACCAAGCCAATGCAGGGCAAAGGGAGGGGAATAAACAGTCATGTTTGTTTTCCATCCTCAGATACAGAGGACAACTTCAAAGCAGTACATAACAAAGTTGGGTGATACACCAGCCATAATTAAAATGCCCCTGCAGGAAGTCATGTCACTGAAACAACAACTGCTTCAGAAAGCAATAACAGTTTTATGCCAAAGGCATGTGAAACTCCTGTGTCTGGGCTGGGACTCCAAAAAGAAAAAAAAAATGCCTCTTACTTTAATCCATCCCTATCCAGGACAATTGAATTTAATTCTGAGACTGCACTAGTTACAGTGGGGCCAAATTAAAGCACAGACAGTGGCAATGAGCCATCTCTGAGCAGGGGCTTGTTTTGGGGAGCAGAGAGGTTGGAGGTGATCTCTGTGGGAGAGCTGTGCCTGGCAGAGCTCAGCCTCTCCAGCTCCCTCACAGTCTGAGCTTTATGAAATCTTGTGCTGCTCAATGCCTGCATCCAGGTCCTGCCCTGATGGAATTGAACCAGGGCATGGCACTATTGAGTGCTGTACCCAGCTCTGGGCTCTCCAGCACAGCAAGGGCAGGGAGCTGCTGGAGCTAAGCCAAAGGAGGGACAGCAAGTTGGAGCATCCTGCTCTGACGGAAGGCTGAGGGCATTGGGATTATTCAGCCTGGAAAAGAGAAGGCTTTGCATGCGCTATTTATGGCCTTGCAGTACCTGAGAGCCAACAAGAGAGATGGAGAGAGACTTTTGACAAGGGCCTGGAGTGACAGGACAAGATGGGGAACAGCTTCAAACTGGAAGAGAGTATATCTAGATTAGATATTAGGAATTCTTTATGGAGAATATGGTGAGGCCCTGTTGCCCAAAGAAGCTGTGGCTGCCCCATCCCTGGAAGTGTCCAAGGCCAGGCTGGATGGAGCCCTGGGATAGGAAGGTGTTCCTGCCCATGGCAGGGGTTGGAACCAGGTGGTCTCTAAGGTCCAAACCATTCTATGACTCTGTGACATGCAGGAAGAACTTGGAGTGAGCAGAAGGGTGGTGTGACCCTACCACAGAGGAGAAGGATGAGGTGTCCTTGGGATGCTGCTGAGTGTGTGTTATAATTCAGTGACATCCAGGAGGAAATGGTGAGAAGTTGCCCACACCAAGTGCTGTATTGGTGATAACTTGTGCAGAGGCAAAGGCATCCCCATCTGCACCAACACTGGTCACTTCAGCACTGTGATTTATTTGTGTCTTTATTACAAGCAAGGCCTGGAATCCACTAAAGGTGACAAAAAGACCCTGCTCTGCTCCAGATCATGCTTTTGTGCATTCCTCATCACTAGAAGAAATGCTCCTTCTGTAGTTATTGTGTGTGGGTTTTTTAATATTAAAGGTTGTTGTGGAGTTTTTAAGTATTAATTATCTGTGGTGCTGCTTTATGGCCTGTGTAGCTGCCATCCTCTGTGATGCTGTAAATGTCAGCGCTTTCCTCAGTGTTTTCTGCTTTTTCTCCTTTTCTTTTATGGTCAGGGTTGGAAAGGATAAATGCTACTGAATGATTATGAAGTTGACTTTGGAAGACTTTATTTAAAAAGTCAAGTTACACTCCTTTATTTAGAGAGTAGTAATTCTAAAGTGGAAGCAAATTGTTGGATAGATCTACCTGTAGGAAAAGGGGAAAAGCAGCTGCCTCTTTCTATTTTATAAAAGTAGTTTAAAATATAGAAGGTTGTAAAAACCCTAAAACCCAAACCAAAAACCCCCAAAAACTCTCAGTGCAGGTCACTTTGAAGAGAGAAGTTATTCAGTGCTTGAGCAGTAAGCCTCAACAATGAATTTAAGTTACAGACAAAACCCATGTTTTATCAATCAACTGCTACTTTCAAGTTTGACAACTTTTGTAAGCAGGAAAATGTCAATTACAGAAGATATTTGAACCTGTGGAAATAACCCATGGAAACACAAAATGTCTGTTCACACATCAAAATGATCCAGACTCGAAGGAAGTTAAAAACCAGAATGCACTAAGGAATTATCTGACGGAAAAATGGAAACTTTGTTATGAATTTTCAAGAAATATTGGCTAATTAATTTCTTTGGTGAGTTTATAAGGTTATTTAGGATTGGAGAAAATGAGGTAAGTTCCGTATTTTTCCTGATGTGTAACAGCTATGGAAACACTTTGAAATGAGTGTCCCATCATTATGAATTCATTTGGTTGTCCTTTGAATAACAATGATTGTACTCAAGCATTTTATATGGATCTTACATCCCATCTCCTTCAGGTGCTGCTTGGTCACCTCACTGAGCACTTGTCAGCTGGGTCTTATTAAATTCCCATTAAGGAAGGAAGAGCTAAATACCCAGTAAAGAAGCTGAAAGGGGAAAAAATCTGAAAAACATGTAGGCTCAGGCCTGGAAAATTAGTTTGTGCAGAGCAGAAAATGTTCTATTTAAGCAAACAAAACACTGAAACTGACTGTTTCACATCCATTGCCATGATAAAAAAAATTGTCAGGAACCTGGTTCTACAAAGCAAAATTAAATCACTGCTCCCTTTCTGCAGCAAGATGTGCTCTTTGGTGATGTGTTTTGTTAAATGCATTGGTGTAGCTGGAAAAAAATAGACTCAAACTTCCACGCTTATGAGCTCCTTGAGTCTGAAGTGTGTGATTTAATGTAATGAGTTCTAGAGAACCTCTTAAACCAAATGCCAGCATTTCCTAGGGCCAAGTAAGACATTCCACGTGGAGGTCTGATAACAAGTAGCAAGTTTGCTGGGACTTGAGTACAAATGTCCCTTCACGTTGCCTTTAATTTACAAGTTCAGCTGAACAAATTAGGATGATTTTATGTCTGCACAAATGCCTGTATTGAGTTTTGATGTTGTTTTACTGGTCTGATGAACTAAACAATCTCCCATTAAAACTCCAGGTATATGAATGCTAAATTAGAGCCCAAAATTATATGGTCAGAGGAACGTGTTTCCAGCAGTGAGGAACACAGCTTGTTTCATAGATATGTTAATAAGCAACACATTTTTTTTTTCTCATGGAATATTTAACACAGTCATTAAAGACTAAACATTTTTAGTCTAACCTGGAATACTTTGTGTGGGGTTAAAATGGGAAAGTTTTCAGTTATAACCTTTTCTGCTGTGAAGATTTTCTTTTTGCATTTTCTGTGAAAGGTTTCATTTAGTTAAATTTTCTGACAGACATTTTCTGCCTAAACCCAGAAATATTTGATGGCCTAATTAGGATTATTCAGTTTATGAAGGCAATAAGTTAGGTGGGCTAAAGAACCTCATGTTGCATGGGGGCCAAGCATCACTGTTCACTCAAATCCAGCATTCTTGCCTAATTTTTTTTTTTTTTTTTTTTTTTTTTTGCCTCAAGTTCCCCTCCTGCCAAGGGAGCAGTATTATGTAGCCAGAATCCTTGGAAAGCCCCGACAGCCCAATGCTGCGTGAGTAAGTGAGCATTAAACAATTAAAATACCACGTTGTTAACACCAAATACCATTTCTCAATGAAATTAAGACATTCCTGGAGTCCAACCCTGACTGCCCAAGACATTCTTCCCTGCATGCAGAGCTGGGTGTTGCCTGGGCCACCTACAGTGCCCCTGCAGCAGCGTGGGGTCAGTGTGGGTTTGGGTAGGTGGTGTCAGGGGTGGCACAGTGGCATCAGTGCTGTGCCCACCTGTTCCTTGGACTGTGGGAGAATGGAAGTTCCATCCATATCCATATGGGATATTCCTGCAGCTCCCCAGAGTGTCTGTTGGAGCAGCAGCCCAGCCCTGTGCTCTGTGTCAGCCCTGCTGGAAGGGTGGGCACGGGGCCACCCTCAGCCTCTGGGTTATGTGAATGGTAACTCAGCAGTTATTTCAGGGAGCCTTGGGACAGCATTGCCACTCTGGCACCTCTTACATTCCCTCTCTGCTCCAGGGCTGCCCCTGGCTGGGGTACCAGGTGCTCCAGTGGCAAGGGAACACCCAGGGCCACTTGCTGGGACACTCAGTCACACAAGCAGACCCTCCTATGGAGCAAACCAAGAGGTGACCTGATTATCAGGGTTTGCAGAACTAAGCCCATCAGTTCATAAAATATTCCTGGTCTGTCCTGCTGTCCACGGTGGCATTAACCACACCTCACTGTCTCAGACTGGTTCACTGGGTAGCTCCCCAGGGAAGAGCCTTTTTATGATCCCAAAGCACCAGCTCAAATAGTTGTCTTAAATGAATTCCAAGCAAGTGGCCTGACATCACTGGATAGGATTACTGACACCTGTTTAGTAAACAGCAAAATTACATCACATCTTTTCAGCACCAGGTTGTTAAAAGAGAGCTGGAGAGCAGATGTAACCTCCAGAAAGAATGAGAGAATTCATTAGGCTTCAAGGCCTTTAAACTCATCAGGGTTAAACAGTGATTTACCTCACACCATAACTGTTAGCAAGTGATTTAGTGACAAGGGATTGACAAGGTACATTTCCCTGGAGGGCACAGTAAATATTTTTTTCATCCTGAAGTGTTTTTGCAGAAATGTTTATGTATTTGAGTATTCAAAGTTAATTAATTTCCAGTAGTTTGACAGAAGGCACCTTTTTTTTTTTTTTTTCCTCAGTGACCAACAAAATCTTGTGTGAGTTCATCTCTTTTTACAGTAGTATTTGCTGAACTTTTCCTGTATGATCTAATCTCACAGTGGAAAACCAAATAAGAAGGTGTTAGTAAGCAGGAGTGAGTTCACCAGCCTGCTCAGCTAGTGTTATGGCTGAAGACAATGCTCTCACATTCTGGAAACAGCACTTTTCCTTGGACTAGGAAACCACAGTGCTCATTTGGACAAACCTGTGCCATGAGTGTCCTTAGGTAGACCATCAATATGATCTTAGCTGACTTTGAGACCCACTGTTTCTTTTGTAAATGGAAAAAAGATGCCTTCAGCTGTTCTGGTTGTCATCCTAGTATCTTTCCATTAGCATTTGGAGTTGTTCATTGCCACCTCTTAGAGTTCTCTGGGTTTTTTTCCACTTGTTTTGGTGGGGATTTGTTCAGGTATGAGTGATAAGGAGAAGCAACCACCAGACAGGAGGCACATTCCTCCAGATGTCTTCCAAACAGCTCAAGGCAGGATTTTGGTGTTCTGGGTAGTGCAAGCAAAGAGCCCAGGTCATTTAAAAAAGAGAAAAAAATAAATTCAAGGTTTTAGTGATCAAAACTTAGATTTGCATCAGGCAGCATGTCATGAGAGATGAACATGCTTATGTGGGGTTTTTCCATTACTACCGAGCTGATTCAAAATGAAATATTTTGCTTTAAGGTGTTTTTCCATGATTTTTAGAGTTAACAAAGCGGAAATTTTCATGGAGAAATTTTTGGAGCTTTCCTCACTCCAAAATTTTTCCCAGTGGAGCATTTCCAGCAAGCTCTAGCTATTAATATACATTAAAGCTAATGGCAGATTGAAGGGTATTTTAAACAGTCATGTCAAGTTTTCAATGCTTAATTAAACAGCCCTTTACTGTGTGCCCATTAAATTCCAATAATGCCACCCCAACACTGATCTAAGGCTTTTTAAAGGCAATGAGAGCTGATTGGCATGGAGCTGATTTGTGGTTTTTAGTGACTTTACATGCCCCTTTCCCTTTCAGAGCTGTTTCAAACTTAGAATTCAAACTTTTTGGATTTTCCTTTTCCATTTTTCTACCTGTCCATGCTCCTGGGTATTATATTAAGTCCTTTAGGAAAAGGACACAAATTCTCCTTCATTTCTGTTACTTATGGCACTGATTGGGGTTTGTTATCTTTTCTGCCAGGGTGCAAGCTATGCTGATTTTTCCTAGGATGTTGGCATAGCAGATCTTCCCATTCTCGGTGAAGGATTTCAGCAGTTCATTTCTCTGAGTTAAAATAGGAAGGAATTGGAAGATGGTGGGGGCTCAGGAGAGAGTCTCTTGTACATGGTTGGAGTTCTAGCTGTAGCAAAAGCCTTTCTGAAAACAGTTGCTTTAAAACATTGTGTGGATTCCATATTAGAACAGCAGTGTTCCAGAGCAGGTCTAAAGCTGTTGAACGGCTTAAACAAAATGCAAGGATAGTCTGATCTTGTTTAACCAATTTTAAAGTATCTCATTCTCTCTAGGACTGGTCGCTGAATTGAATCAATAATTTTCTTGTATTATGTGAATGTCCTACTTTTTTCTGAGTTTTGTGTGCAAGTTCAACATACAAACAGTGGTGATTTTTTTTAGTGTCTTAATGAAGAATTTGTGTTTTGATTATTTTGTGCACATTCAGTAAGTTACTCATCCTGACTTGACCACCCCATCCCATTATCCCAATCTCGTTTGGGATCTCCACATTCCTGACTTTAATAATTGTTATCAGGCTCAGCTGCTGCTGTTTCAGCCCACTCTGCCCAGGAGTGGAGGTGTAGGGGTTGTGCTGGAGGACATGGATTTCACAGGAGCTTTAGCACTCCTGCAATATCTGTGCAGCAGGAATTCCCCTCTGTGAAATTCATCACCGACGACTCATTTCCACGGAAAGCTGCACTTCCAAGGGCCAGCCCCTGAATGTACCGAGATACCAAAATCACTTTGCAGTGACTAAGCTCCTTTGAAAGCAGGATTTAGACTTTTTAAGCCGTGTGAGTGTTTCTGCAAATCACATGTTGGTTCATGAAGTAACGGGCGCTGATGCTTTCTTTGGCAGTCACGCTGATGGTCGTGTTCAGAAAGCTTCAGCCGGGTGTTTTCCAGGGCTCGCTCACATTTCAGGTCACCAGTCATGTCTGTCAAGCCTCTCCTACAGCACTTGCAAGCCTGAGATGCTTTGTACAATGTTAATGAGGATGGGAGAGGACTTTGCCTGTCCTGGGAGCAGGCTTAGCATAATAGTTTTCTTGTGTCTGTGTAAGATTTGTTCTGCCCATGGCAGAAAGGAAAAGGCCTCTGCAAAAATAGTGGTTTGATTTTGCTGCTCTCTCCACACGCATCCCAGTGGCAAATGACTTCTCTCCAGCTGAAAGCTCCTGGTGAAAGAAGAAAGCAAGAGAAGCACCGAGGTAATTTAGAGATGGTGAGGGAGACATTCCTCCTTCCATGAAGAATTCCTCCCCCTGCCAGCCTGTCCAAATCCCTGCTGAAATATGGTGTATCATGTTTTAATCCCCAAAGGCTTCCTGCACTGTCTTAATTGTGTAGGCTGCATTTTTTCCCCACCCACAAGGAGGAGGCAAGAAAACACAGGCTCTAGTTCTTACAGAATTTGGCTTTTCCCAACAGTTTGGAGATTTTGATGGGACAAACTTCCTGCTCAGTTGACAGCCCCTTATCTGCAGGCCAAGCACTTGGGTGGCAGGAGAAGGAGCTGACAAGTGAATGCAATTCCCAGCACTGCCCAGAGTGGATGCTCTGCTCAGCTGCCTTCTGTGGATTATGGAATGCCTTGTTCCCCAAGTGGATAAAGGAACTAGCAGTGTCCACCCAGGCAGGTATTGATAAGTACCTGCCCCATGATAACTGGCCTCATTTGTTTTCCAAGATACACAAGCCCCAGAATGAGGACTTTTAAAAGCCTCTGAGGGGTTTAGCAACATGAGCTGATTTTCAGTAAGACTTGTGGTCCTCTAAAGAACACCTGTAAAGATAATCAGAGATGACAACATGAGTGCAAATATTCTTTCCAGTCCTGGACAGCTGTTCCAGTTCTGCATCTGAGCCTTGGTTCATGACAGTCCATGGAACCCCCACCCAAATCCCATGCCCATGGTACTGTGAGGCCGATTCCTATGCTGGCCAGCCAAGAATTAGTAACTAATAATGAATAGCCAAAGTGAGCAGTTCACTAACATCCCATGAGGTGAAATGAGCTGATAAACTTGTGAATAAAATAGGACTTATTTTCTTACTTTTTCTAAGATGGGCTAAAAAAATAAGAAGAGAAATGAAACATCTAAAATACTTCTCTTTACTCTGCTTGCATTTTTGTCAAATATTTGAACCGTATATAAATTTTAGCTGGTATTTTGAATACTCCCTTAAATAACAGGGGGAAAACCATGTCTGTTTTAAGCAAGTTGTTTCCTTTAATTGCTTGCTTTTCAAAAGTTTATATTTTGAGAAATAATATGTGAAAAAGGGCAGAATTAAGCTGATTTTAAAGGAAAAAAACATAACGAACTCTCTTGAGTATAGAATTGATATTATGTATTTAGGAAATTATGTTTAGATACATTTTTGCCTTAAAATATAAATTTCATTTCTTATTCTTTCATAATAATATAGTTACAATATGTTTGCAGTTATGTAGGTTGGCAACCTCCTGTTCATATCCCTGGAAGTTAAAGTCCTATGACTGAATAACTTAATATTAGATTTGCTCTTCATATACATCATTTTGGAAAGCTGGGCCATACCTGCAGTGCAGCCAGGCTGTCACCTCCCTGTGCAGGACTTGGTGGCCCTGGCTTAGGCCATCAGTTTTTCTGTACCCACACAGGCATAATCTGGTGCCTGGGTGACTTTAATACAACTGGGGTTCATTGTCATTAGAGGATTTAATGGTGGTTTTCACCTCATGCGATTTCCAGTTCAGCTGCAGGCAGCAGTAGCAGGATTGAACAAAGGCCAAGTAGTTCACACAAGCTAAAGGGTGCTGGGTTTGAGATATAGTTATGCCTGTAAATGAGAAAAGAAAGGAAAAAAAGCCTAAAGAAAGACCAAGCATAGAATATTTGCTGTTTCTGGAGCAGTATGGCAATGGAGCACCATAAATACCTGGAGTATTTACCACACTGTGTCCAACAGGATTGTGCCTGTGTTTGCCTCTGGGGCTCTGCTTTGCCCTCCCTTCTGTGATCATTCCATGAGAGAACCTGCTTTAATACAGCAGGGTTTGATTGTGCTTATTCTTGTAAAGCAAAAATCCTGCCATAAACAGGTTTCAATCCTTGCTGGTTCCAGCCACAGTTGAGCATTTGCTCAGCAATTGGCTCTGCTGCCTCTCAGCTCATTTTATCCAGCACTGGTGAGGTTCAGCACTCGCCTGGGTTATACCAGGTCAGCTTTTCATTTCTTTCTTTTTCTTTCTTTCTTTCTCTCTTTCCCTCTCTCTTTTTTTTTTTTTTTTAATCAAAAAGATTTTTATTGGTGCTTTGGAAAAATAAACACAACACACTGCTGTGAGTTTTGTAAGTGAACCAATAAAAAATTAAATTCACTGATGGAATCTTTAATGGCAGTGAGTGAGCCCAGGTTCCAAATGGATTTTATATTGTGCCATTATGTATAAACAAGATGCAATGTGATAGCCCTGGGCTGGGGGGGACATGCTGAGGGGGGAGCACCCCAAGGACAGGATGCCCTTCCAGGCCTCTTGTTCCCTGTGCCAGGAGGTTCAGGTGTGTTTTGGGGTTAAATGTGCTGAGGAAGGGGAGCTGCTGGGCCCAGGTGCCCTAAGCTTGCCTCAAGGCTTAGCAGCTGTGCTCAGTCGTGTTTGGTGTTGCCTTCAGTGCTTGCTTTCCAGTCGCCCTGCTCAGCAATTTTTATAAAAGCAGTTTTGAACACTTCCATTTAATGAAGAAGTCCCAGAGAAAACATTCAGAGCAAGGTTTTCAATTCCACTAGGCAGACAAAGGTGCCAGCTTGGACTCCTGAAAGCACTGTAGTTTTTTCTATTCTCCATCATCTCTCTGAGGCCATTCCCAGAGCCCAGGAAGGATGAGGGACAGGCTCAGTCTGACTTCAGGGGGAAAATCCTTGGGACCAATGCAAAGCAACACCATCACTTTGTACTGGGCTTTGTCTTTGGCCAGAAGGAGCTCACAGGGAGCTTGTGTACCCAGGGGCCCTCCTGCTTTCCCTGTGTTGGAAAAGGCACTTCTGCCTCCTAGCAGGCACCAGGCTGTGGAGCACAACAGTAAGTTCCTGAACATGTGTTGTCTGGCTCCAAAACAGAGAGATTTTTGTAGCCTTTAAAAACCAGTGTAAGATCTTGCTCCACAAAGTGCAGTGGAAGCTGCAGAAAGCTCTGGCTGGCTGTTGGCAGGGCTGGTTTATAGGAAAATAACCGGGCTAAGTGCAGCTGTGAGTCCGTCTGTCAGTCCTGTGGTCCGAGGCTTGGCAGCATCGCCCTGCAGTGCAGTGTCAGGGCTCGAGTCTGTTCCCTGCCTTGGCTTTTCCCCCAGAGGTGCTGACAGGGAGCTGAGGAGGCCTGGGGAAGGGCTGCCCGTGCTCTCCAGCACACCTGGGAAACAGGTGGGAAGGGGAGAGGGATGGGCAAAGTGCACAGTGCTGAGAGTGGCTGTGCCAGGTGGAGGAAAAAGGCTCTGAAAGAGGAGAGAAGCTCATCTCTCCCAGGGCACACTCTGCCAGCCAGAGCAGAGGGCCCTTGATTCCACAGCCCTGATCTGACCCAAGCTTTGCTGTTATCTGCACTGCAGGCTTGGTCTGAAAGAAATCCACAGAACAGCTGTGGGGCTGTGAAAATTATTTTCATCTGTTTGGCTTTTAAAAATGAATTTGCATCAATCTTTCCGTGGCTCCCTCCCACCCACACCCTCTCCTCTTGTCTCAGCTGTTCTTCCAGAAGAGGTGAAGCAGAGTTGGTCCAGGGAACATCCCCATCCTGCTCTTTTTCTGTCTCCTATGTCACACCCAGAAAATGCAAAATGCTTTCCTGAGGTTGTTGAGGTGAGAGCCGTGCACAGGGTCTAACAGACTGCAGACTCTCCTTCCTGGTGGGGTGTCACAGCTGCTTTCGGTCCTTTCCAGTTTCCCCTCTGCAGAGGGGAAAGCAGGGAATTTGTTGAAGACTTGCTGATGCTGCAAGCGAGAAGAGGTGGGGGAAGATGGTGCTGCATCTTCCATCTTCCTTGTCAGCAAGAGATCTAAACAATGCACAGAGGACTTTGTCAGGTCTGCTCCTCAGGAGTTGTTTCTAGGATCCATTCTGCCCTGATGGGGTGATGTGTGAGCTCTGCTGTGTTACACTCCTTCCTCTGCAGCACCCTGGGGCTGCCCAGGATCTTTCTAAAGGAGGGTTCCTGTGGCTTTGACTTATTTCACAGCAGTTATTTATCTTTTAAACAACATGTTTTTCTTTGTGCCCTTAGCCCAGTGAGAGCAGAGTTCTTCTCCCAGGCTCCTGTTAAAGCTGGCTGTGTGTGCATATGTGTTTACATGTGTGTTGCACATAAATAATCCCAGCTTGGAGAGGTTCTGCTGGCTTCAGGCAAAGCCATGTTTTTGCTCATGGCATTATTGAAATTCATCTCCTGTGGACTGTAATTCCTAGGGAGGGAAAAGAAAAATAGTATCAGGTGTTTTTTGTATTTTTTTTTCTTCCCCCCCCGTTAGAAGACTATTTAATCTTTGTTGTAGGGTGAGAAGGTGAAGCACCAGACCTCAAAGTAGGCTGCAATAGGATCCTGGCAAACTTCCCACGTTATAAACTCTGTCCATAGGCAACACTCATTTTGTGCCAAGTTTGCTTTGCTAAAAATGACTGGGCCTGAGTTTCAAAAGTGGATATTTGGCAACAACTAGCACTGTATTATTTTTGTCCTAGCAAGGAAAGAATCAGATTGTGAATGACAAGGGAAAAAGTGTTTGGGCAGCTCCTTCTGGGTAAATGTAGGTGACTTCATTTTGGTAGTAGTGACCTCCGTTATAAAAAGGTTTTCTGTGCCCAGATGAGATATGTAAGGTGACAGCCTGGTATTGCTATCACAGGCCAGTAAGAGTAGCAAACTCTTCTTTATGCCACACTCATCACCCTGCTCTCTAGGATCAGTTGAAGTCCATGGAATTGTGCCAGTTTGCCTTGGCTTATCTGTCTTCCTATCTTGTTTCTCAATTAGAGGAAGTAAATGATCCTTTTGTTTTCGTCTCTCCTTTCTTTGGGAAATGTTAAAGAAGGGTTCAGATTGCAGTTGAGCTGCATCATCACAGGGAACCAGATGGTGAATGGGGGACCTGGAGGGAGTTCAGGTGCTCAGAGCTGATGCCTGGCTGGAAGTGCACTAGGCTTCATAAAATCTGGATTTCTTGCCTGCCCGCTTCACTACAGGACTCCAGCTTTGCAGGCCTCCCCTGAGCCAGAGCTCTGGAAGTAGAGGAGTCAGTTTCAAATCCCTTGCTCTCCCCACAACAGCATCTGTCTGTGATGTTCAGTAGGCTCCAAGAATTGTGATCTAATTAATTTTGTGTTATCTCTAGTCTGCCTTTGCAAGTGTTCTTATTTATTTATTAAAACAAATGAACAAGAGGAATAAGTAAGTAGTAGGTGCTGGCCCTCACCCCACATCACCCTCAGGTTATGTCATCTTCTGAAGCATTCAGTACAAGCCTCTGTCAGAGAACTTTTGCCAGGCTTCCCTTGGAGTGATAGGTGAGCTCAGGGAAGGAATGGAGAGGCAGGATAGATTGGCTCCAAGTTTCCATGGTGAGATTGCTCCCAGTATCAGAACCAGGCAGTCTGGATGGGCCCTGTCACTGCACACATTGCTGAACAAGGCACTTCCAGTTGTGGCTTCTCCTTATTTCCAATCATAAATGACATTCCCAGAGTGCCAGCATATTTTGGTGGATGCTGGGACCTTTCCCGTTGCCTTTAATGGGAGTTTACTCTCAATGCATGGAAAGGGATATGAAGACTGTACATGCCTGGAGAAGTGGGGTGCTTTAATTTTAAGGCACCAAAAATCCAGTTCTTTAAAGAGGCATGACCTGGGGGAGGGAAGGCAGTTGTTCAAGCTTTGCTCAAACCTCATCCTGCTGTAGGGTCTCAAGTCTGGCATTCAAAATCATTAGCACTCTTTAAATTTGGCCTAAAAACCCCTATGAAAAGTTACAGCACGTGCTGAGTAACTACTTTTCACAATGTAATAACTTGGCCCTTTCAAAGAGTAGGTTTTAGAGGCACATATTACTGACTAAAGCCTTGCCAAATTTCTTTTTTCCTTTCCAAACTCCACGTAATGATTCATGGAGACCCATTGATTTTGTTTCTAATAAGGTGCTGTTCTCGGGTACGTGAAACTGAGGGGAAACAGAGCGACGTTTTGAATAAATATGTTTTGTCTAGGAGCTGAGGCATCCAAAGAAACACAAGCAAAGCATTTTGAGATTAAAAAACCCCATGTGGTGTTACGTTAAAAATGGAATTTTAATGTGAATTTAGCATTTGCAGAAGTTTAGGGCTGATTGCCCTGAGGTCTAATGTGCTCTAAATGAAAGTAGATGAACCAACTATTTGCTGACGTGTGTGTGTACACAGGATACTCATCTGATACTAACAGAGGGCTGGGACCTCTGGTGGGACTCAGGGAGTTCTCAGCCAGTGAGTTCATTCATGGTTTATTTATTACTAAGAAGTTATTAATCAATAAAATAACTGCACCTTCTGATAGAGCCCAGGACCTGCCCGCTGGGAATGAGGATGGCAGCAGTGCTTCATAGTGCCAGCTCCTGGCAGCACTTACCTGGGGGATGTGTCTTGGAGATATCAAGTATTGGAGCATTGCATCCATAGGGATCAGATTTGTCTGCTCACCCCAGGCTGGGTTTGGTGCTCAAAAAGAGAGTCCAGAAACACAGCAGGGCCAAAACTCAGGGAAAGACAAAGTTCAAAAATCCCTTCTGGCAGTTATGTGAACCAGCCATGGCTGTGGCAGAGAAAAACTCTCCTCTGTCCCAGAGCCTTTTCTGATCCTCTGAAAGTGCTTACTTGATGCAACAGCTCAGCTCATTATCTCTTCCTCATTCCTTGCAAGGTTCTAGTAACAAAACCTGACCCAAAGCTGTGCAGCTCCCTCCTCTCACAGTCTGCAAAAGGCCAAGGCTACCTCTCTAACCATATTTTTTTTGTGAAGTCTGTGACCAGCCAAGCAGTTTACTTCAGGGTATGATCAGATTCCAAGCCACAGTGTGAAAATGTCAAAGGTCCCTGGAAAATATGTAATTACATTTTGGATTTGGAGGAAACAATTAATGAAATGGAATTTCTTGGCCCTTTGCTCAGTCGGATGATATGTAGTGGCTTGCCTGTGAGCAGAAGTCTGAGTACACTTATGGCACAGAAGAGTTTTTATCATTTTAAAACTTAATTATATAGGCTGTAATTAAGCTATATACAAAATGTCTGGTTCTTTGAAGTATATTAATTTTGGGGAAGTTCTCAAGCACCCAGTAGCTGTAGAACAATCATGAAAGAAGACAAGGCTTGAATAATGATGACAGTTGCAAGCCACAAATAATAGGAACAACCTTTCCAAAACAAAGGGTTTCACATTTTCCAAAAGTATGAGCATTATTATTTGTGTGTATTTGCAATTTGTACATGCCTTGGAGGGACTAACCTCAACTATAGTGCTCAAAATAATTGTGGGATGACATAAATGGGCATTTCTCTATTGAGGCAATCGTTTTTCTTGCAGCATGCCAGTTTTTGTTTACTTTTTAAACAAAAAAAAAATCTGTCTAAATCTGCAATAATCAAGATGTGATATGGAGCATAAATTAATTTGGGGTTTCTTTAAAGGAGGATTGGTTTTCAGAAGATGTTTCATGTATGTGTGGATGGTTGAGGGGCTTAGGAGGGGCTGCCTGGTGCTGATTTTCTGTACAGTGCCTAGCAAGAGTGATGTTCCTGTAAGTGAATTAACAAAAATACCTTCTCAGTTGTTTCAGCCTTTACTGTGTGGTCTGTATTTTAAGAATGAGTTCCCCCACAACACTTCCATGCTTAGATCTATCTGCAGTTGGAGATAGGCTTTTATTTCTTCATTTAAAAGGCGGCTGTGAGCTTTTAAATAAACACAACTGTCCCTGGGAATTTTAACTCTTTCATGTTCTCTTGGCTTGTGGCTGTGGCACATCTGGTGGGTCACCACGCCTGGCCCAGAGTCAGGATTTCAGGGTCTCAGTTTTCTCTGTCACCTGCTGCCCTTGGGTCCCCAGCAGCTCTTCCTTTTCCAGACTGGCTGACACCAGAGCTTTGCAGTGCCACAAAGCTGCTCACAGAATAAATGAGATGTGTTTTTCCTGTGCTGCTTCAGGCAAAATCCTCAAGCTTAATTTGTGTGGCAAACAAAGATGGTTTGCAGACTTGTGAATGACTCACCCTGTGTGAAGAGGCTTTCCAAGGATGCCCAGGATCCTTCCAGAGATTCAGTCCCTGTCATCGACCCTCATTGTGGAGCCTCCTCCTTTGCCTACTTTTCTTCAGAAAGTTTGACTCAAAATAACTTGTTTTTATTTGACTTCCTCAGAAACTACAGGAAAAGTTTGGTTTAGCTGTGGCTTATAAATAGTTCCCACTGTAAAAGATGTTTAGTCCAATGGGAGTCTCCTTGAAACTGAAGTGAGGTGTGGAGTGGGGAATCATTCCATTGCCTTCTGCCTATGGAAACCATCACTCTCCTGCTTGCTCACAGCAGCAAGGAAGTTAATGAACTGACTTTCTCAGCCACATTTTCTAAAGACAAGTTATAGCCTGGGAAATTGGCTGTCAAGTCAATAAAATCATGTGGTTACATTTCACCTTTTTGCATTTACCAGGCTTAGAAACAGAGATAAACCCAGAGAAGTAGAAAACTTTGTTTTAGAAACAACCATTTATGTATCTTTTTTTTTTTTAATTCGTTTCCTTTCTAAGGGAATTTTCTGGGGCCTGTCTTGATATAGGAAAGGCAAAATCCTACCCAAGACTGAACTTAGACTAGAAGGAGGAGGTGTTAGGAATACTTATGATATCTTAGGTCATTGCCTTAATCTGCACACTTCCAAAGTGGAGGAATATTCTCAAAGCAGCAACTTTAATGATGTCTTCATCCAGAGGTGCCCTTTAGACATAATTCCATGTATTTTAAACCTATGCATGCTACCTTTAGTGCAAAGAAGTCTGCAGGAGCACGCTGGAGGTTCATTGTACATGGAGTCACATCAGGGCAGCTGTCTGCCTGTGATCCAAGTAGGAATGCACTTTGTTTCTAATTGCAGACAATGAGCAATTAATGCCTTCAAATGGAATGAAAAGGAGGGGTTATTTGCAAAACCCCTATTTTTTTCTCTCCCTATAACCCATAAATCACTTTTTAAAAAATTGAGGAACAAGTCAGAAATTGCCCAGAAGCTGGAGGAGATTAATAATAATGAGTCTGTGTGTATTGCAACAACCCTGTTGTTTTCATGGCAGCAAGCAGGAATTCTCCAAGCCGGGTCTATGTCCACCAGCGGCGTCCTGCCGTGTGTCACTGGGGCTGCAGCAACTAATCCAGTCTTTTAGAGGAGTGTATAAAAATCTAAACCTTTTTAGTTCCCTTCCTAATTGGATTTATATAATTTTAGTTTCAGTGGGGGAGGTTTTGAAAGGAACAAATAGAAGCCAAGCACCCTTTTTAAAAAATATTTTTAATTGCTTCCAGTATGTTGTTACTTCCAGAGGTAAAACCCAAGCTTAAAGTCTCGCTGTGCCAGGAATGTTGAAAAGTACTGTTAAAGCAGTGGTGTTGCAGGAGCCTGGACTGTCTGTGGACATAAGGCAGACAAGGCTCTCAGGTACAGGTAATCTTCTTTGTTAGGTACAGCTGGAACAGTTTTGGGCACACAGACCCACACAGAAAAGGTTTGTGTGCCTGAAAATGGGATTATTTCTTCCAGCCGTTATAGCTCATCTAATTAAGGTTTGTGGGCAGAGTTACCTTCTTGCTCTGGCAAACAGAAAGAAAAAGCAAATAATACATTTTTAAAACATTAGGAAATACTTAGCTGGACCATCCATATTCCCAGCCTACTGAATTTGGTTAGGTGTTGTTTGACTATGGAGCCCCATCCAGAAATCACCTCCCTGGTCTTGCTTCCAGATGGGAATTTATCAGCCTGTGGCAGGGAATCCTTGGCCATTGGCTGTTTATTCTCATCACTAAATATCTCCAGCTCAGTGTGTCTGGGCTCAACTCCAAATATTGTCTCTCCCCCATCCCACAGCCAAGGATTAGTGCAATGCCATCCTCAGCTGGGGAGATGGGCCTATGAAAACTTTGCACAAAAAGTGTGTGCTGCTTTTTGGGGGGGAGGAAATAGGTTTCTGAAATCATACCTGCTTTCTTAATTTTCCTATGTGTTTGTTGTGATTTTTATCAAATGGCATAAACTTAACGTGGCTTCAAAAACACCTGATCTGAACTTAGAGCTATTCTTGATTAAAAACAGTAACAGTGCTTAGGAAGAAGGAACTATCTCTAATGGGTGTACAGCATATTAATTCAGGATTTTTGCAGACTTGAAGGACAGGCTGCAGACTCCACCAAGTAAGAGACTTGGAAGTGGTTTTTCTGTGAGATGGCAGCTTGTGTGTGGGACAAAGGGATACTTGGCATGTGGAAACCTAGTATTGGATCCATCCCCAGTGATCTCAGAGCTGGAAAGGAGCAAGCAGAAAGTACAAGTTCACAGGGACTGTCCAAGTTGGGTGAGTTTTTTTCAAAGTGTGCTGTGGTTGGAAAATGCTGATGTGTCAAATCTGAAGTATCTTATAAGAAAAAGGTCAGTTTCAGTCAATTTTTCATCCAAAGAAAAAGCAAGGTAGCAAAGCTCATAATTGTCAAACAAAATTTTCTTGCATTTTTTTAAGATAAATATTATGGCTTTCCTGTCTAAAACAATATGACATATAAAACGTTAATTCTTACGGTAATAAAAATACTGGAAAATGGTTGTATGTTCAAATCTGAGGGAAACATTACAGAAAGGAAAGACTTCAATTATTCTGAATTATTTCTTAAACTTCCAAAGCACACAAAATTGCTGAGGGGGGTGTGGAGCTGTCATTCACTGCAGCCAATTGCCCTCCATATAGGTGAGTGGGCTTTTGAGGCAGGATGGACCTGCAGAGGTCATTCCTCTCTGTTGTACCTGATGGGAACTGCCTGAAGGTGCACAAAACTCAGCTTGGGGGGTTCTTTGCAGTCTCTTTTTCTCCCTGTCTAGATCACCAGGAAAGGGGTGTTTGTGTTCCACTGATAACCTGGTAAATGAACAGCTCTTGATCTGAGCCTAAAAAAGTAAAGGTTAAATAAAAGTATTTGAGGGGAAGTGTGTATTTGGGATATTTGCTTGCTTTTTAAATGCCAGATTTAGTTAGGACACTTAGTGCTTGTCTTAAGGGAAAATGGTCTGTTAAAATATCTCAGGAGCATTGTTTTGCTGTCATCAGTTACACGAGTTCAATAGCTAGAAGTTGTTTCAATATTACATTTTCTATTTAAATAATAAAGCCATATGGGAGTGGGATAGCATCACGAGGAGGTAATTCGGTGCAGGGAACTGTTGCTTTGTTTTGGAATGAGATTAAGCCATAAATAAACACCACTTTGCCTTTAAGTTAGAAAATCATTCCCATCCAAACAGCCTCCACAGACATTTTCCACCTGTTAGAGGACATGTAGTATTGGGAGTCTTTCATAACAGTGGAAACTGGCTCAAACTTTCAACGGGTTTGTAAAAAATAAACCAGCCTTGATTTATGAGTTGAACTATGACAGGGAACATGTAAGCAAATAAAAACAATGAACTGAGAAAAAAGCAAATATACTGTTGATTTGGCACCACATGAATCATGCAGGCAAATCTGAGAGGAATAGGAGGAATGAGCTTCAGAGTGATGGATTGGGAAAGGGGATCTGATCCCTGGGTAATGAAATGTGAGGGGGTCTTGCCTTATGCTGTTGACCCAGAGGTAGCCTGGAGGAAAGTGATTCCTTCTGACTATACAGTGTTAGTTAAAACAATCCCCTGGGCTCAAATATCAGCTATTAAAATAAATTCAGGAGACAGAGGAAGCGATGTTTATAAGTTGGAAGTTTGAGCTGCTTTTTAAACAATTGTGGATCTACAGATTCTGAACTGGAAACGTGATACGGCGGGAAGAGGGCAAGAGGAAATGACAAGAGGGTAAACTGAGGGTGAGGTGGTAAAGAGCAAAGAATTGGGAGGGAAAGCAGGCTTTTTGGGGCTGGAGGGAACAGGAATTCTCACAGGGCCAAGCAGAGAAACCCCCTACACATATTCTTGCTTCACCTCCTCCCTTTGAGGTGCCATGGCTGTAGATGAAGATGCCAGAGAAAGTCAGACATCCCAAAGACAACAAGGGTTTATGGTACCTCTGGGTGTGTTTGGATTTTCAACCATAATTATAAGAGTTGGTCACTATTTTTCAACAGAACATTTTTCCTCCAGGAATGATTTGCATTCTAACTGAGGTCTTCCATGGAAAAATTGATGTGGCTTAGTTCTGGGGAGAAAAAAAAAAAAAAAAAAAAGAGTTGAACTATTTATTTAATCAGTAATAAGACCAAGGATGTTAATCATCATAATAGAACCCTTTCAATTTAGTTGCAGCAGCAGCATTACCGCCACCAAAAGAAATCTAACAACAAAAGAAATTTTTTAGTTGACCACTGACCAATTTTGGGTTTGGAATGAGAGCATTTTTTATAATAGTGACATTTCCCTTAAGTAATCACTTGAGTTTCTGCATTACTCCAGAGCATTATTGGAAAACTGAAACTCTAATTTGGGTAGCAGCATGACCCAAACATTATGGCAAAGCACTTGGAATGGCTTTGCCTCTGCTTTCTCACATTACCCTCTGTGATACTAAAACAAGCTGCTTTTCATGCTGTACCTATTTCTTTAGCCTGGAATCTGGTTAAAACAGGATTTCTTTCCTGCTGAATGAATGTTGTACAGAACTGGTCTGGTTTTGGTTTCTAACTACCGTAGTCACTTTATTGGTGGGTCTCTAGCAGGTGGATTTGGTTGTTACTCATAATAACACAGTGAGCTTCCATGCCACAGCTTTCTTTTTCTTCTCCTCTTGCTGCTGGAGGTGTCCCGTGGCTTTTCCAAGTGACCTTTCACCATTTAACTTCTTGCTCATGTCTGAGAATGACACACAAGCAAATCCCCATCTGTTCCCATGCACATCCCATGGATCTTTTCTTGTACTTAATATTTCCACAGAGCTGCTCCAGTAGGAGAGTGTCATGCTGAGGCTGTTCCTCTGCAATTTATGAGCAGGATTGGTGCCTGGAATTTCCCGAAGTGCCGGGTGAAAGGCAGGCTCAGAGACCCCTTGTATACAATTCTGAAAAAAAAAAAAAAAAATGTGAAAGGCAATGAAATCTGAGCTCAGGCTTTCAGAGACAACTTGACAAGTCAATTGCCCTGTTAGGAGCTGACAACAGTGACCCTGATAGTAGAAATGATCCGTTTCCTCTGGTTTAATTTATCACCAGCAGGACTCTGAGTAGCTGCTCAGTAGCACAATTTTCAGATACTGATATAGCATCAATCCCAAATGGGACATTTTATGAAGGGAAAGTTTACTTACAGTCCTAAAAAAAAAAAAACAAAAACCAAAACCAATCCCCAGGAAAAAAAAAAACAGGAATGTTCAAGGTGTTTATTGTTAAGAGTTGAACCTGATACATGTGAAGCCTCACATTTAAAAATTCCTTACGCAATACTGGATGCTGGTCTGTGGTGTTGCTATCTTTTCCTGGGCATTTCAGTGTTCTCAATTTCATTCTAGAGATGTAAGGACCAGTGGTCTCAGTCATTCAGAACTTAAGGTGAGCAAAAAATATCCTTACAACTTATGTCTGGGGAAGAACAAGAATAGAAGAATTTGAATTTACTTCAGTAGTATACACAGTCTATTTTTTTTCATTTCAAAATTGCTGACAGGAGAGATGTTTGGTTTTGGGGGCCTACTCGTGAAGCTGCAAAGTTTTGTGACAGTATTTTCACCAGTGTCATCAGAAGTACTTTTGCAGTGATGCTGTGTTTCTTAAGATCCCTGGGATAACCACTGGGAGAGAAAAAAAAAGTGGGGGGAGGAAGCAAATTTATAAAAATATGCTTGAAATATTTTCATTTTATAACTTTTTTTTTTTTTTTTTAATATCTGAATTTTGCTAAAGTGCAGACACCAATGCAAAATTTTAAACCTAAACTTTGGTCTTGCCTGCTGCATCTCCCACATCTGTCCTGAGCTCAAGCTGGGTTTGGGTACAACTTTCTTCCTGTCACTAATCCAGAAAATATTTCTCGAGTGAGGAACTGAGCCCCAAGGACATCAGGAGGGCAGAGGTGATTTACTGGGAGCCTCTATCCTGCTGGGGAGTACAGCTCTCCTGGCGGTGCTCTGGATCCCCCCAGCCCATCTCACTCCTCTGGCTCTAATGGAAGCCTGAGCTCTTTAATAGAGCCATTGAAATTCGATGTTTTGAGTTAGGTGGGTGAATTCCCCCCCGGAGCAGCGTGTCCACATTTATGCAGGAAGTCTGTGGCAGAGGCAAGAATTGAACCCAGCTTTTCTGTGACTATCTTTTTATTCCCAAGCTTCCAGTTAAACTGTAATCCATCTTGAACCACTTACTGGAAATAGTTCCCTAAAAATAAATTGAAAGTCTAAGTGATTAGGAAGTTTACCTAAACTTCAGAGGCAGGTTAATATGAGAGTACTTTGGGCTGACTCCTTGGAATGGCTCTTCTTGGAGGGGGCAGAGCATTATGGGTGCTCTCCACTCCTCCATGGAATTGCCTCATTAGTCTCCTCCGGGAGATCTGTTATTCCTACCAGATCCATCCTTCCAAATTTCATGGAAAAATAGGCATTGGTAAGATTTGGGCAATTGATTAAAAAATGAACATAGAGAGTCTTGGATGGGAGAAGGATGCTCTGCATAAAGTACTGAAAGGCACCTTATCTCATAGTATTGCAAAGTTGGATTTACTTACCCAGGAGCTGTAAGAGGGGACATTCCCAACTCCCTACAGCCAGGAGGAGGGTGATGTTTCTCACCAAGCCCTCATGACCAGGAGGGAGGCTTGCAGCCTGTCCTGGCCTTCCTCTGGCAGGGCTGAGAGGGAGCCAATTTCCAAGGCAGTGTTTTATACCAGTGGCATTATCCATAAGTGGCTTTAGAGCAGGTTTGCTGGGAGAAATCAGCACATGTCACAAGTCTGACAAACTTGAGAAGTAATTTGGCCTTTTATATCTGAGCTGAATTACTCCTGAGCACAATATGTGTGCTGCTAACGAAGATGAGACTGTTAAATAAGGTAACAGGACAAAAGTTAGCTGATGTAATTAAACTGCTACAATTTTGGCACTTTAGGATTTTTAAAAAAAAAACCTCAGCTTGAAACAGTCTTGGAGGAGATGCAGGGAGGAAGTTGGAAGCAGCAGAACAATCTGCTCTGATGTGGAAGGGATTTGGCATTGCAAACATGCTGCTTAGGTGACAATATTATTATAACACTTTTTTCTGTATTTATTACATATATAGATATATACTTTTGTGCACACATGTGGGTGCAATATATTAAGATTATTGACTGTGGAAGTATATGAAAGAGTTTAAATTCCAGTAGGGTCACTAATTTCATTGCATTTTGTGGTTTCTGTCTGAAATAGCACATTTCAGAATGGGGCAAAGGGGTACTTGTGTTTCATCCAGAGGCAGAACTGTCCTTTTGGAAACAAAGATCCTTAAACCAACTGCATCCGGTCTGAGTAAAGTGAGGCATTGGCTAGAACTGGTCAGAAAACAACCAAAGGGTTTTTTTCACCCTAATGTATGTAAAATCTCCATGGGAATGTTTGCATTAGACAAGTGCCTGCCAGCTTTATGTGGACACCTAAATCCCTTTGGGGATGTTGGATACCCCTGAGCCTCTTGGCTGAGGTGAGTTTTCACCAGAGCATGGTGCAGAGCCTGCTTCTTAAGGGTGGGGAGCAAAGTGGTTTTGTTTTCAGGGATGCTGCATCTTGGCATGCCAGGGAAATCTCAGGCAGGAAGGTGGGTTGTTATGCAGTTTAAACACCACACAACAAACCCTATTCCAACAAAATGCAAACCCCACTGAAGGTAGTGTGAAACCTGCCTAAGCTGGAAACCTCTACATCTGGCCCCATAAAAATGCCATTCCCTGTGTTTCCTCTCCAGAGGCAACATCCTTTTTCTCATCCTAGGCTGCCTGTGGAGATCCAGGTACCTGTGTGTCTGTATACACAGGTATATGCACAAAAAAGCTTTTTTACAAGAAAAAGCACCCCCAGCACTTCCTAACCCCTGTGCTGAGGGCAGCTCTCCTGTAAGGTTTAAACCTGCCTGTGATAAATGTGCTGTTATTCTGGCTGCAGGTTTTTATTTCTGGGGATATCAATTGGATTCTTATTATGAAGGCAGAAAATTGGAGTTACATCTGGTGGCTGACGCATGTGACAGTATCACTGCGAGGAATTCCAGTTTCCTGAAGCTTTTCAATTAACTTGGAGCACTTTTCCTCAGGTGCTGTGCGCTCGGGTTTTCAGCGTGCGCCTGCTTCCAAGCTGTAAATCAAGGAGTTGGTTATTGTACTTTCCTAGGAGCTCTTGTGCCAGTAAAATGAAACAGCAAATAATAAACCCCAAGGAGATTTATATAGCCCGAGTTGATGAAACAATTACTTTCTCATTCCTAGGCTCGCTCAGAAAGGTGGGTTAAAAATAACTGAAAATTTACAAGAGCCTAAAACTGAATCTGAAAAGTACAACCTCAGCAACTTATTGGGCTCAGCCTAGTGAGCACCAGATTTACTGTTTGCAATTTCTTCAACTTGTTCGGTCATTTTTATTATTTTTATTTTTTTTAACTGCCCCCTCCCCAGGCTGATGACAAGCCTTGGCAAAAACATCTGTGCAAATAAAGCAGGGGAAAGAGTGGAGGGACCCAGCCAAGAGCTCCCTGTGTCTGCTATGGCAAAAATGTTTGATAAAAGCATCCTTTCCCCTAAAGCCTCTGGGGTGGCATCTCATGAGGCAGATGAAGATCCTGGCTGGATCAGGGTGCCAGGAGCCTCAGGTGGGCTCCTCACAGCAGAGCTGAGAAATCTCCACTGTGCCCTTGGAGGTGGGTGAGGAGCCTAAACCTGGGCAGGGTGGTAACAGCTCCCCTGGGGTCCCAATCTCTTGCCCAGCACTGTTAATGGCTCCGCCACAGTGACATGGTGGGAGCAGAGACCAAACCTGGTTTTGCAGAGCTGTCACCAGCTGAGCCTGACCCATGGAGCATTTCTGCTGACAAGGACCCTGTGTGGAAAGTGTGGGTGAGGGTTTAGGAGACTTGAGGCTGCAGCAGAGAGCCCAGCAGATGCTAGGACAGCAGCAAAGCACAATCAACATGTCTGGGAGCAGGGCAGAGGGAGACTGGCAGGGAGTTGGGAGCAATGGGAGGACTTAACTGCAGTGCTCCAGAGCACAGGCACTGTTTTTACCCCAACCCGATCCATCAGCTTGATAAGTGCTCTGCTGACAGCATTGGGATTAAGGTGACAGCACTTTCCAGTCAAGACACATGGGGAGGTCCCACATTCAGCTGGAGCACTTGGGGTAAGAAAGGAGCAGGTCAGTGGCCATTTCCCTCTATCCCTGGTATGGCAAATGCTTGAAATAGTGCAGTGCCTCTGCTTTTTTCTGTGCTGGTGAATATACTCAGGAGCATCTCCTCTTTCACAGCCAAGATGCCATCGTGTCCTGGTTGTCCTCTTCCTCTCTTTGAGCTTCCCCAAGCCTGTCCTCTTTGTGAGTCATTCCTGACTCACAGTCACATCAAGGGCATGCCAGGTCCCCACACACCTGGGGACACAAACACCAGTGACTCTGTGTTTGTGTGACTCCCAGCCTTGACCAGACCCTTTGGAAACCACCTCACTCACTGCTTCCCACTGTGATTTCCTGAGGAAATGGTGATGTGCCCCTGCTTCAAGGACCAGCTTGGGGTTTTCAGCCTTTAAGTAACATTTTTGTCTTACTCTTCCTTTTCTCCAGCAATATGGGGTGGGGGGTAAATAACATATTCCAGATTGGAGCAGAGAGTCCTGCCCCTTGAGCTCTGCATCACACCATGTCCCACCTGCTGCCTCTACCCAGCAGGACCACAGTGGCTAGTGGGGACACTGGCACCTCCCTATCAAAGGTACTGGTGACAAAGGCTTTAGCCTGTATTTTTCACTACAATTTTTGTAGAGTTCATTCCAAAAGCAACATGGAATTAAGATGTTTGGTTTCCAAAGATGGTTTTGTCATAAATCAGGAAGAACACAAGGACATAGAAAGGGGCTGTTAGATGGGCATAGGAGATTTTATTTTCCTTTCAATGGAAAGTTCTTTCCCTCTACAAATGTTTGGGTTTTTAAAAATATTTTTAAATAAAGGAAATCATCAACACTGCCTTGTGAGATCCTTGTGAGTCTCCCCAGTGAAATTTGGCTCTCCCCAGCCAGAGCCATTCCACAGCCACCATTGGGCTGCATCTATCAGTGCCACAAATCCTCTAATTATGATACGCATTTTAACAGATTTTAACGGGACCAGTTTTCCCTCTGGAGGCTGGCATGTGATTCTTATTTTCTACATTATATAAATCTAAGGGTGGGATTTTTCAAAACCACTTGGTTCTGCCCTAAATCTTCTCCTGTTGAAGTCAGTGGGACTGTCTTAGCCCTGGACTGTAATCAGAGCAGTTAAGCCAGCACTGAGAGTTTATGAAAACCACATCCTAACTATGCTCCCAGACCTCACCCAGTTTTCTGCTCTCATGGCATGAAATTTGTTTTCATCCTATTAGATGTGCTGGAATGCTGATGTCCAAGGGAAGCTCCCAGGGATTGAGCTGAATATGAATTCTGGCCAGGCTTGGCTTTGTGGGTTACGGCTGGATCGTTTCCGTGAGCGCGGCGGGGCCACTCCTCACACAAACAACATCAGCGGGGTCAGGACAAGTCAGAGCTGGGCATACCCTGCTCATCCCAGAGCCTCAGGGTTCAGGGAAGGCACAGGAAGCACCTTGGCCTCCAGGCAGACACCTGCCTGGGCCAGATGACTCCACCAGCCATCCCAGAACCTGTGTCCTCAGTGCTGGAGACAAGTCTGCTGGGAGTGGGTTTGGGGCAATGTGCCTAAAACAGTGTTTCCTGCCACTCTCATGGAAACCAGTGTCCCAAAATCTGCTTTCTTGAGTGAAGGATCTTGGCCATAGGTCCCTGGAGCTCTATTGGCTCAGGGCAGATCCAGCCTTCTGAGAACAATGATGGGAAACAGCCTCTGCAGGGATTTTTCAAGTAATTGCACTTTCCACACAAAACCATTTGGGTAGAAGATATCTGCTCATTCTTCAGAGAGAAGTGCCAGATTGCTGCTCCCCAGGAACTTGGTCAGTTCTTTCTGTTTTGGTACTTCTTGGATTTTTTTTTCCTTTTTTAATCTTTTTTTTTGTTATCATTTATTTGATGTGTCACTTGCAGTGGCTCTAAAAGTTTTGCTTTGCTTCTCAGATTCTTGGTAGAAAGTTGACCTCTATTCTTTTATGAAAATAAGCTGAAAACCAAACCAACCAAAAAAGAACAAAACAGTTCCCTAATTTTACCTCTTGATGTCACAATGTACCACATTGCCTGTCAGACATGCTGGCAAAATCCTGCCTTTTGTGCTTGAGTTGATTTGGAAGCAACCACAGAGAGGGAAAGGTGGCCATGCCAGGTGGTTCACTCATGTTCAACAGCAGATAGGATGTGATGGATCCCAACCCAGTGACCTCTGCCATCTTGGGACTTTGTTGGGAGCCTGGTGGAATGGAAAACAACACCACCAGTGAAAATCCATCATAGGGAAAAGCTTCCACCCCAGTCTCCACATCCCAGAGATGAAACCAACTGGAAAGAGCTCCAATCCCTTTCCCTGTAGCCAAGAAACTCATTTTGTGTTCCCTGCACATGCTGGACTTGAACTCGGCCCACAGCTGATTGCTGCTGTCGATCCAAATCTCCCAAAAGGCTGGTGTATTTTCCTGCTAATAAATGTCCCACAAATGTTTTGAATTTCTGCACTCATTAGGGCTTAGGGAGGCTATTTGTCAGGACCAGAGACGTCTTCCACAATAAAGCAGCAGCTGTCTGCGAAGGGTGAGGAGACTTTTGCTGCCGTGAGCTGAGTCTGCTGTCAGCAACCAGGCCCCTGACCAGCTCTAGTAAATGTTTTATTGATTTAATATTAAATTAACTGCCTGGGCATAAGGAGTGCATTATTTTTAATGGCATTCTGATATTAGGGACTGCAGTTTGCTAGAATGCACCTGTAAAATTAGTATCCCCCAGTATTCTGCAGGAGCCATAAAACGTAATGCTTGTGGTGCTCCAGAGCTCGATAGGGTTACATGGGAGCCACTTCCATCCACGCTGATGGCTGCACCAGTTCCTGCTGCCACAGGAGGAGGAGGTCAGTCAGCTCAGAGGGCTCATTCCAAATTCATCTCCTCTTTGCTCTCACATGGGGTTAGTGGAGCCTGTGAGGGTTGAGTCCTAATCCCAGAGCATCATATCTGGCAGGAGGCAGTAACTCATGGTAATGGCAGGGCACCCTCTGTAGGGAGGCAGTGCAGGAGCAAATCATTTTCCTCAATTTTGGGGTATTTTCACTAAATGGAATAAAGGGGAAAAAAATTACAGTTAAAAAGCATTGCTTGTTCAACCCTGAATGTTTGGAATTTACCATTTTAGTGAAAGAAAAAGCATTTGGAAACAGAATTTGAAATTTAAATAAGCACATTTCTTAGTGTAAGAACAAAAATATTTGAATATTTGCTAATTTCAGAATGCTTGTCTTGGTTTTTGTTTTGGGTTTTTGTTTGATTTTTTTTTAGAACTGACTGGTGAATTTAATTCAGGGAAAATTTCAGCCTAGACAAAAAGTAGTTCAAATGCAAACTAAAGTTCAAATGAAGCCCTCCATAGTGACCTTTTTATTGTCCTTAAAGTGTGTACCTGGTAAATGCTGCCTTTGGGTTTATTAAGGTTGTAAAAATGCCACGTTTGAGCTGTTTATATTTTTTAACTCCCTCAGAAAATGTTAATTACAGAGTCATATCTTCTTAAATGGCCTTCAGTCAGGGATTCTGAGAAATCCTGGGATTTCTGGGAAGTTCCTTTCACGTGGATTTCACAGTCATGAATCACAACTCCAAAACAATTATGGATCCAGCAAACACCGACAGGCATGACACCACGATCTTAGTATGTCCAAGTTACAAAAATATAAACCTTAAATTAGAAGTTGACAATGTCAGAGGATGAGGTAGGATACCAAATTTTGTGTATTTTGTTGTTGATGTTATTTTAAAAACTGGAGAGTTGAGGGGTTCCACATGTGGTTGAGTTACCAAGTTAATTCCAAGTGGCAGCCATGAGTAAAACAGAAATTTGAGAGGATTGGGATCAAAATGGGCACCTAGGAGCATCTGATACAATGCATTCTTCTACTGCTTTCAACAAGATCACTCTCTTTGTACATATTATTTGATGATCTCTCTTTTGCAATTGCTTTCTTGGACATATCAGTAAATGAAATCTACGTTTTTGTACCCCTCAGGCAAATGTTGACTAGAAAAGTGTATTTTTTGTCATGACTTTCCAGGTGACATCTAAGTTTCCTTCACAAATAGTTGAAATTTTCACTTAAGTTACTTTTTCCACATTTTTGGCACAAAAATTCAACTATCTTGTTTCTTGAGGAAAAGAGGCAAGATGGGAGAGAAAATGGAAACAATTTAGCAGAGATCAGTCATTGCAAATATTGTCAATTCAACAGACGTGGTTTCTGTAGGACCAAATAATGAATTTCTCAGATGACAAAGTCTACCCAGGACCTCTGTCTGGCTCTGAAGCTCATGGGTGCACCAAGGGCATGGAGAAAACCACAGAGAGAGGACCTGGGCAAAGATTGCTGTGGGCTTTGGTAGGTACTAAATCATGACAACCTCCTGCTTTTTGTAACACAATGCTGGTGTTCTTCCAGTCTTTGCCTGCTTTCCCTCTTGGTGTTTGACACTGATTTGCCACCTTTCATGTAACATTCAGAGGTGAACACAGAAGGTGGGGCACTGTTGGGTGGTTGCTTTTTGGTTGACAAATACAGATAATTCCTTGCCCAGGCAACTTGAGCTGACAGAGTGAAACCATACTTTTTTCAAAGGATGTGGTGGATTTACTTATTCCTGTTTCTGTGTTTGATTTACTACCACATGATTTCATTAAATAAGAACTTAAGATGGGGATTTCTGCCAAGCAACTTTAGGCAAGGCCCATATTCCACAAATCCCTAAATTTGAGGGTGGTGGGTGGGGGAATAATCATATTTTTCTAGCAGATGTCCATTCTGCCTGTGGACTGGAGTTTGGGGTGGTTTGTTATTACTGTTGTTGCTTTAAAAACCTTGTAAAATGATGTTTATTTTTCTTCCATAAGATAATGAACTTGATTTTTTCAGTTCTATGAAGTTGCTGATAACTGTAATGGCTATTCATTCTCTAATTAATAACAGCATTGGAGGGAATAAAAGAGAAATCTTCAAACAGGCAGCTTGAACTGGTTTCAAATTCAGATGGGGTTTCTTGGAGCTCTCCCCTGCCCTCCTTCAATCTAAGGCCACACAGCCCATGTTTGTTGGTATTTTTAAGTAAATAAAAGTATGTAATAAAGTTCCTCCCTCTAACTACTGGATAGAAAATCCATATTCTGATAGCTCAGCTGTCCGGATCATGTTAAATTTCAGTGGAAGAAAATAAGCAAATGCAAAGAAGAAAATGCCAAAGAAAATGCAAAGAGGGAAGAAAAAGTGATGTAAGTTGGCCAAGAGCTAAGCTGCACTTCCTGGCCCAGCTCTGGGGTGGAATAAATCATCACCACACGGCTTCGGCATAGCCACTCCACTCCACCAATGTTCTCAGCTGGACCTGCTGTCAGCTTCCAGCAGAACAGATAACAAAGTTACACCACTCTCAAAGCAATTTTGCTTCCTTCTGAATGCTGATCTTTGCCCTCCAAGCTGTTTTTGTCCCAGCCCTCAGCATTAGGGTGGCTATGGATGCCAACTGAGGTGCCAAAGTGATGCCACTGTTAAAAGCTGGGCTGGGCAGGAAGGCACACCTGGGCAGGTCTTGTGTCCATTTCTGAGCTGGGTCTCTACTCCTCTGCTCAGAAGGATTTCTAGGTAGCACCTGGCAAGGAGAGGTTCATTATGGTGTGTGTCCTGGTCCACTGCCCACTGAACATCCTCAGCAGACTTCTCTTGTTGCTTTGAACTATTCCAGATGAGGCTCTGGAGATGTTTTGGAAAGCCACTTCTTGGAGCTTGTGCAGCTCCCCTGAGCTCAGGATCTAGGCCAGTGCACACAGCCCTTCACCAGAGCAGGCTGGTGAGACAACCTCCTGTGGTTCAGCCTCAAGGATTCCTTTTCCTTCATTTTTCTCTTTCTTGGCCATTTTGGGTTTGGCTTCAGGGGACAAAGACCATCAGCTATCTCCCACCCAGCAGCTCATGCTGCTGCTGGTCTTTCAAACATCTGAAGCATTCTGGCCAGTGGCACAAGGAATTGTGTTTGCATCTTCTCTGAGAGACACCCAGAGATGAGAGAAAAAAATGACCAAAACAGCTTAGTGCTTTTGGCTTATTGTTTGAATATTTAAAGACGTTGCATCTGGAAAGTATTCCATTAATTTGTGGCTAGCACCGATATATCAAATTCATGAGCTTCCAAGTAAACAGCTGTCACTGGAGCTGCCACAGAGGGAAATTGGCACTGCTGGCTTGTGGTGAACAGAGAGGGAACACGCTGGTACAGCCTAATCCAAGGAGGAAACATTAACCCAGATGTGTAGAGGACAATGAATGAATTGTTCCTTAGAGCTCCTCAACTTCTCAGCTGTAGTAACATGAGACACAATTAAGGCCTCAGACTATTCTGTTCCCTCACACACATGCACAGCCCTGCACACACTATCGCAGGCAGGATGCTGGGTTTGCATCCTATAGCCATAGACCATAGTGCAGCCTCTGAGCTGTGTCTGAGGGACAGCTGCCATCCATGCCAGAGGCAACTCTGTCTCCAGGCTGCTTGGATCATGCTGTTGTTAGATGCTCACACAGCTTGGAACACCAGTTCCCATGGCTTCCTCAAGGCAGATGCCAGGAGCCATCCTGGCCTCAGTGAAGCAGGGGTAGCCATGGGGTGTGTGTCACAAAACTTCAGGTGCTGTGGGGCTGCTGGCAGTGCCAGGGCCCCAGCTGGAGCTGGAACTTCCTGTAGGAGCAGCTCAGAGTGATCAAGGAGTTCTAGCTGAAAATGCTGAGCTGAGGGCTCAGCTTTGGGTCTCAAGTGCTGCTGGGGCTGGCAGAGCTGTTTGTGGTGCAGCCCAGGGCCTGGCAGTTCCAGCTGCCTGTTCCACCCATCTGTTTTCTGAGAGGTGCTCAAGTAAATGAACCCATTAATGAAGAGGAATTGTGTACGTGGAAGTGGGACAGGATTCCTGTTTTCTTGGGAGGGGCATTACAGAAGTGCTGCAAAACCCCATGGCCATTCCAGGGTCTCTGGGGTAGGAGCGTTGGGGCACCTGGGCACACTCCAGCTGAAATGGAGGAAAAAGAACAAGAAGGGTTCCCCATCCCCTTTCCAGAAGGGAGGATCTGAGGCCTAGAGAGATGAGATGAACCCTCCAAGGACGTGGGTGCATCAGTCCCAGGGGAAACATGGATGACACTCCTGCCCCAAAGCTATTCTGGCATCTACTCTGGATGCTCTGACACTTCTCGGGGCTCGGGATTTGCCTTCTGTTTACTACTCAACCCAAAGTGGGTTTGAACTGGTGACCTAAAGGTGAAAGGCTCTGCATCTTATTAGAATTACTGTGAGCTGCTGAACGAGTCCCCCATGGCAGTTAAGATTTGATTATGGTTTTAGAAAATGTTCAGCTTTTACAATTAGTGTCAAAGCAGTGGTAAGCCCCTCTTTGATTCCTGGGTGTAGGCTCGTGCTTTTCTTAACCTCACACATATGCTGGCATATTTACAGTAAGTGCTCAGGGGTTTGTTTTTTTAATTATTATTTTTTTATTTTTGAATTTAAAATGAAAGTTCCCCAGGGAAATTATGCAATGGGAAATAGCCACTTCAATAAACTTGACTCACACATTTTATTGATTATGGTAAATTTAATTATTCCATTTAAACTTTGCTTACACACACACAAAAAAAACTTATCCTTTTCTTCCTACACGTTTTTTCCTGTTTTTGTATCCCTCTCTACAGACCAAAACTGTGCTATATGTTATTTTAAAATTTTTAGAGAAGAAATACTCAAGGCTAAGTTTCTTCCTCATAATTATAAATTAAAAATTAGAGAACATACCATAAATCTTACTCAAAACATCTTCAAATAGAACTACTAATTGTGAAACAGCAGTAATTATGGCTTTTAATGTAGCTCTTTTGCCTCCACCTTAGATTACGTGACCACTTTCGCTAAGGGAGACAATTATCAAGTGCAAAGGATGTTAAAAAAACCCAAAATAACAACAAAACATAGAACAAAATCAGTATTTCTCTTACTCAGGACTTCATTAGGTAACACTGCTTGTTTTCTTGATGCTCAGATATTACCTAGAGGTTTTAGCCTTGTTTGGAGACCACTGCAATGAGTTTTTTAGAGGCTACTGCCAAAAGACAGTGAAAGAGCTGCTGATCCCTGGGTCTGAAAATTTATTTCCCTTTTCCTTCTCTTTCAGGGAGCTGCTGCTACTTCTTCCAACCCGCTGAACTATGTTCAATCCAGGTAATCATCTTTTTTCTTCTTAAAGTTATGAACATGGGGAAATGCATTTATTCATTACACTGCGACTGTTCCCACGATTGGGGAATGTTCCTGTGGATACAGATCTGTGAGGCTGAGGTCAAAGCAATTCTCCAGGGCTAGAAATTAGGGTGTGGGAAGTAGAATTGTCCCTAGAGATAAAGAATCATAAAGTAATCCCCAATCTGTGTTCCCTTTTGAATGAGGGGCCTGTTCAGAACCAGCCCATCGCAGCAGTGAGACAAATCATGGTTGGTCTTCTTCCCTGACACTGCAAAGTTGTCTGGGAAGGGGCTGTTTGGGATTCTGGAATCTGAGCTGGCCAGTTTTGAAATGCGAGGAAGGACCTAGTGTTTGTTCAAGATTTTGTTCCTTCCAGATACAACTTTCATCTGAGTTCTTTCATGAGACTGTCAGACCAGGGCTTGTCTGAATCCCATGGCCAAATCCTCATCTGGTAATATCTGAAAGGGCCCTATTTGTATCAAGGGATCTGCACCCTCTCACCTCCTGGAAGGAGCCAGTGGGAATGCAGGGATGGTGAAGTTGGAGCCACAGGGTTGGGATGTGGAAGTTTCTAGAGGCTGCAGGTGGTTCTTTTGCTCTGCTACAGTTTCTCTCCAGGTGGCACACTGGACTGCCACCATTCTAAGCACAGTGACCAATCTTGTGGATATCCCTTCTTGGCAAAAAATGGACTGGGGAGACTTTGGTAAACCCATTTGATGGGTTTCCTGCATTACAGTGTAAGGGATTCATTAATCCCCTTTGTCCCTCCAAGAAGACAATGTTAACTGGGATGTTCTATATTCTGGTAGGTTTCAGATTTATTTGCTTTACTCATGAAGTATAGCTGGAAATAAGCACTCGCATATTTCTAAATGACCTACACTTAAATATAGCCACAATCTGATGTAAACTGGCAAAGCTCCCTTAGTTGAATGGATTCACTCCAGCTTGTACCAGCTGAGAATTAGACCCAGAGATTCAAGCAAGCCATTGTGATGACCATGAAAAGAACTTAAAGATGAGTTCGGAAGCAATCAAACCAAATCATAAGCCTGTCTGGTTTCATTTGTTTTTTCTGGCAAGCCATGGAATTCTGAGAATACAACCTTGTTGCAATGTGTATTACACCAAATCCTTCAGCTGATGAGCCCATTGCTGCAGATGTCACTCCCTGTGCCACAACTCCCCAAAACATTTCCATTTCCTTCCCTGCAACTGTCACCACGCTTGCTCTGGCCACCGTGGTGAGGGAACTTAGCCATGTCTGATGCCAGACTCAGCTTTTGGCCTGGATGAACTCAAAATTATTTTGCAGATGGGCCAAGCTAGGACACGTGTTCCCACTGGGATCAGTGCTCTGCTCCCCCATCCTTAATGAGAGTGAGAGAGCTTGGACCAACAGCCAGCTCCTCAAATGGCAACAAAAGACTCATTGTCATTACCCAGGCTGGCTCCAAGTGGAGTAGAAAAGGGGATTTTTTTGGCAGAGCTGCAGATCGCAGTCACAATATGCAGCTCCTCACCTACTGCTGCCAGTGATGCTCTCTGCTAAGTTATAAAAGTCACCTCCTTGCTCCTTGCCTCCCTTTCCACAGCTGTGACCCTGGGCTCTGCGAGAATTGGCACACCAGGAGATTTCATGGGTGGCTACTGTGGTGACACAGAGAGAGACATATGAGCAATACACCAAATGGAATCCCTGACAAGAAGGAATTTTGAAGCCTGACATGAGTTCAAGAATAACCCCAGAAGAAAAACTCTTCTTCTACCTTCCCTCCTGAAAAGTGAGCTGAGGTCAGTTGTCTCCATTCCTGCTTTCCATGGTCTTGTATAAAACAATCTGCATGAAAACTTGAAGGTGAAAAAGCCAAAAGCTTCGTGCTGTAAATTTTGAAATGGCACATTGCAGCACTCTTGGCATTTTGTTTTTCTTCTGGATGTTTTCCTTCCAAAGCAAAGTGCAGTCAAAAAAAGCAATCTTTTTGCTAAGTGATTCCCTTTTGGCATATTTCAAAGAAAGAGATGTGTATTCCTTATATTTAGCCTGTTAATCACATACATATATCGTTATTCTGAAGTTTCACCCACCCTTTCTATTTACTACTGCTTCAGACAAAGCAGGATCCAAGTGCTTTTTGGAATTGTTGCTGTCCCAACATACACAGAGCTCAAGGCTGGAAGGAAGCTTCGGTATTATTTCTTCCCTCCCTTTGTTTTTATCATCATTATTAGTGGCAATGTGTCCAATGTGGTGCTGCGCATCTTCAGCTCCCATGGGAGTCCCTGACTCCACAAAGGATACATGGCTGGGAGGTACAGGCACTGTGGTCAGTCCTGGCCACCTTCCAGCCTTTCTCCAAATGCAGGAGGAAGAAAGGTGTTGCTACAGAAGGAGAATTCTGAGGTTAGGGCGCTCCCCATGAACAAGGGATGCTTTGGGAACATTTTTTGCAGTGCCTTAATCCTGGTTAGTGCTGAAGATGCCCAGACACAGTGTGCTGACTGCCTGCCTCACTTCACAGCAGCACTGTTGCATTTCTTGGGGAATAAATATTTCCTCTCCTGCTCTTCACAGGAATCCTTTGATTTCGTGGGGGTAAAAAAGTCTTAATTTTTTTCTTATCTTTCATATTCCTTTAGCCTGTTTGATTCACTGATTCATTCCATACACTGGAAGTTGCATTCCATTTTTAAACTTAATTTTTTTCCCTTTTTCTGTTTCTTTTTGTTGTTATTTGTTATCTCCAGAAGGAGCAGCCTGAATGCTTTATCTGCCGAAAGGCACAGGCCTGTAGGTTTCTGCCTTTGCCATCCCTCCCCAGGATTTTGTTGCCTTCCCCTAGAATTTATCTGTAACACACACTGCAGAGCTGCTCCCCAGGAGAAAAGGCTGAGTCCTACATCAGTAGCTGAGCTAAAGCAAAGCTGGTGAGGACAGCCCTGTACCCTCAGAGCCCTCACCAGCCCCTTGGCACGGGGATGTCATGACTGATTTTCCTGCTGGCCAGAGCCCCATGTGTGTCACTGCAGAGCCCAGGCGTGCCCAAGACAAGAGCAGCTGGTCATGCCCCATCTCTCCTACTGCTCTTTTCTCCTTCCAGACTTTACTACATTTATCCTCTTAGCACCTCTGTAATTATCTGTCTGTAACAGATGAGAAACAGAAGAACATGCAGGTTTTGCAATTTGAGCTGGGCCGTGCGGAGCTCTTTGGCAGAGGAGGCAGCCTCCCGAGGGGTGAGTAATGTCCTTTTGTCAATCCCATTAGACTCCTGGTTGTATCCTTACACAGCTAGAGACAAGCCCACATCACTGAACCTGACCCTTCTGGGACTGATGGCAGCCTTTCACCCCAGTCCCCAGCACAACTCCCAGAGAACTGCACAGCAATTCCACTCTGATTCACTTTGAAGGCTCAGGTCTTCTTTATGCCACCAGTGTAAACATCATTTTAGTTTGACAAATACACAGAAAATTCACAACAACTGCAGTTGTTGTGGGCAGTGTCCTGCTGAATAATTTTGCCCTTACAGCTATATTTTAACCAGTGTGACTGGAAAAGGCAATCAGAAATGTGCTTGGTTTCAAATGTATGTGTATGGCCAGCTCTACTGTGCAGTTAAATCCAGAACTTCACCAGGAGCCTGATTATGGCCTTAGACCCTGAGTCAGCAGAAGGAGTCAAATAGAGGCAGCCAGGGCAGCTTCAAGGAGGCTGAGCTGAGCTGAGACTCTGTAAAACAGGAGTGAGACCAGGTCTGCTGAACATCCTTCCTGCTGAGTGTGTCAACAGCAGTTTAATTAGGCATAGCTGGGCAGGGAGCAGCAGTTATGACAGAAGAGGCTTCAGTTGATGGGATCATTTTCAGCACAATAATATTAATTAGCAATTGCAGTAGGGAACATGAGGCAGGTGGAGCACTTTCTGTCAAGGTATTTTTGTAAGGAATTAGCCTGTGTAAACACCCATTGTAAATACATTGTCCTTGTCAGGTGTAATAACTGCCTGGGCACATGGCATCCTTGCTCACAATGGAAAGATAATTAAAGATGCAATTCCATACTCCGGTGCTTCTCCCAGCTGCTAATTGTGTCACCAGAGAGATCCAAACAATTATAGCAGGAAGGCACTGGGGGACTGTTAACAGTAATTTCCAAAATGTGGACAATAAATAGATTGAGAAAATACTGTGAACATTGAGCCAGCCTTGGAAAAACCTAGAGGAAAAACTGTATTTCTGACGCAAACATGGAAATTTGAAATGGGAGTGAGGTGCCTAAATATCTTGGAGGAACTTAGACCCTGAGCTTTCTGAAGCCAAATCCCACCCTAGCCTAGAAATAATTTCATATTTCACAGCTTTGACATTTTCCTCAGATGAACGTTGTTCTTAGAAGCTCATACAAGCAGGACGAATCTTGAAGACATTACTTAAAGGAAATTTCTATTCATGTCGCTAAATATTCACTACTGATAATCCTGGTAATAATTCTTGTGAAAAACTGTGTTACATTGCATGGTATAATTTATGGTGTACAGCAAATATAATATATTGTATAACTCAATATTACAGGTCTGCATTACATGCCTGCAATATTATGCTCCAGTAATTAAACCAATTAAAGTGCAGTTATGAGCTCACTAAACCCAAGAAATATGAGATGTCAATCAATTCTGTGCTCATCAAGATAAAATCTTATCATAGTCAAATGGTTCAGGCCTTCAAACCAAGTGTTCATTTATGTCTCCATTTAACAAAACATGATCCAGAAAGTGCCTGCAGAGACAGATGGGACCTGTACAGTCCCACTGCACAGGCAACTGCTGCTGGATATTTTTACCTCATTTGGTTCCCATGATTCATCCAAGTGGGATATTCTGTTGCAATCACAGCATTTAAAATATTTAACACCATCACATGATTCTTTACAGATCTGATAGAAGCAAAGCACAGCTCCCAGTCAGGTATGTGAGTTTTGCACATTGTCCCTCAGAGAATGCCAGAATGAAGTTCTCCTGCTGTGGTCAGATGCCTTTTCCCAGGTGCTGCAGTTCCTAAACTGGTCCTTGCTGAGTCGGCAGGTCCAGCTCTCCCTCTGGGCTCAGAGGTGATCCTGAATTAGTTCTTTTGAAGTCACCTGGGACTGGTGCCTGCCTGCCTGGAGCAGAGCATTATACTCTGGAATAAGCATACTTGGGGCAGAAATTTCCTTCCCACTCAAGTTCTCCCATGGCTTTTATGGTGGGGACAAGATTTTGAGCAAAACCTCACTGCCATCCATCCCAGTCATTTGCTGGGAGTGTTTGGTGGAGCTGAGTGATGGTAGTTCTGGGCTTTTGCTGTGTGTGGAGAGGAGAAATTTTGTACAGCCATGCTGGTGATCACAGGGGCTGCAGAAGGAAGAATTTAAATCATACAGAGAGGCAGCAAAGGAATGGCAGTGACAGCGGGTTAATTGAGCTGGGTGCTGACATCAGAGATATTTCAGGCTATGGAGGGCATGGACTGCCCTCATGTTGTGTTTGTACATAATCCGAACACTCATCAGGCCTTGGTCTTGACTGTCATCCCTAAGGGGGATGTGACATTGGTGATGATGATGATACTAAAGAGAGTCTGATAACAGTGATTTTCTTCATATGGTCCAGAAAAGCCCCATGCTTCAGGTTCAGGTCATCCAGAGAAGAGGAGCTGTTTGTTTTTACTGATTTCTGGTGGGAGGAGAGTGTTCATGCCCAGAGAGCAAGTCCTCAACGAGAAAAGAGAGTTGAGGAATGAATTTTCTATTGTGAGTAACAAGATTATTGTCAGAAAAAAAGATGAGGGAGAGAGGAAAATGTGGATGACGTTATTACCAAAATGAAAGAATTTGGATATAATCATAGAAGTTAGATAAAACATGTTTTTAAAGACCTTGAGAGAGGTTATAATGAGAGTTTACTTTGTAGATCTAATCACACTTTACAAGACCATAGGCCAGTTCCCAGTGGTGTCCATAGTGAACAGCAGGACATCAGTAATTTTCCAGATGTGGTTTTCCCCCTAGAAGGACAACAAAACCAGGGAGAAAAACTGGAGTGACCCAGCACTGGGGGAGCCTCTGAACTCCTTTTGACTGGGATGCTCTCATGAATAGTTTGGTTGTTGCCTGGTAACACTGGCATAAATTCTTCTCCAGTGTGACTGAGCCCACAGGAGAGAAGGAGAAACCAGGAGAGGGATCATAGGTTCTAATTTTATGGAAATGTCCTCATAAAACAGACCTGAAGTGTGCATACCATAAAGCCTGTCCCAGATACCCCATGAGCATTTGGAGCCACATCATGGGGGGGGGACAAGGGAGGGGTGTTTGGTGCCAACAGGGCACCTTGTGTAACGTGCCAGTGCAGAGATCATGATCTCAGCTGCTGCCCTGAGCTTTCTCTAACTTCAGCAAACACGTGCTTGTTTGGCCCCCTTTGGTCAGGTCCTTCCCTCTGCCACCCTTGGGGCATTGCCCCAGTCCCACTGCAGCACAAGCACTTTCCAGGTCAGAGCACACAGCAGTAGGAGAGTTCACAAGGGACTGTGGAGTCACCGGATCTTCTGGTCTTGCTTAGAGAGTGTAATGGCTGAGGGTGCAACCTTTTGGAGGAGTGCACATGGAAAAGATACCCCAGTGAAGGAGGAAAAAGGATATTCCCCAGGGGAGCAATGTGGAATCATTTGTTGTCTTCTGAAGGTTTTGCTGGCAGCCTGGCACCCTTGCTCCAAGTTGCTCTTTACTTCTGTCTTGAGTGCTTTGTGCCTGTTTTGTGACTGACATCAGCTCAGGGAAAGGAGCTGTCACAGCCCAGTGATGAGACAGCGGTTCCTGGTGTCACTCTGATGCAGCTGACTCACAGCTTGCTCTGGAGGAGCAGGGAACAGTCTGAGATCCACCAGAAGCAGCCAAGTGCCTGTGTGGTGCCTTCAGATAGACTCTAGCTCAGGACTAGGCTTTGCTTGCACCTCTGATTGTGATCAGCATATTGTCATTTCCGCAGAAGAGCCAGAGGGATTGTGACAGTCACATCTTTCCAAGGGAGCAAGGAGTGGAGTTTCTACTGAGTTGGAGAGGGAAGGAGGGAATTTCAGTCAGGGACTGTTCCTCCCAGGGCAATGGCACATCAGGAGCTCTGCCTGCCCAGGAGTTGCCGAGCCGGGCGGGAGAGTGGCTCCAGCCAGGGCTGTGCCAAGGAGCAACGTGCTGCTCTACATGTTACTGAGCTTTGGGCCAGGGGCTTGGAGAAGAAAAGGAAAAAGCCCTCATGGGAGATGGCCTATTTTTAATGAGCCCAAACCTCTTCCACAAATTAAGTGAAATATTTTAAAAGGAAACAATATTACTTTGGTTTTATTTGTTTCAGCTACTTAGTTACAGCTCCACGTGGACACAATTAATGGAGGAAATAGAGTATTTTATAAGCCCAGGACTCTGAGATAGATATTTTGTGACCATGTGAAATTCTTTGCCCTAATCACCACACATTCCTTGGGAGAAGGTTGCATATTGCTAAAGATTATTAACCTTTATTCTAAAAATGTGTCTAGTCATTGAAAGGCAAAGGTCAAAAATTGTCATGGCATTACTCAGGGACAGTTTGTCCTCCACTTTCCATTGAATTCTATGCTGTCCGTCTCTGGCTCAGATCTGCCCTAATAAAGTATTCCCCAGCAAGAAAGAGAGAAATGTCCTTTCTACTGGAGCAAGTTTGATTTCCCAGATCCATTTCAGACTCCCTGTGACTTCACATAAGTCACTTGAAACTTCAGCACCTTATTTCTCAATGATTTGGGTGGTTCTTTTTTAATAGAATATTATTTCCCCTTTATTTGCTTGTTTGCAGGAAGATTTTTTCAAGGCAGTGAATCATCATATTTTGGTGGTAACTAACACCAACCTCTCTGATCTTTGCTGGTCAGAGAATAGAACCAGATTGAGGTAAAAACCTGGGGGTGAATGTTGTTTAGATTAAGAGTTTCATTTTTACCCTGTCCTGCTTTCTTGATGATAGGCAACTACAAAGAAGTCGTCCTTAGAATAAAAAAATTATGTTTTTCAGTCTTCTGGGACTGCCTGAAATATCAGAGATGGGACCCACAAAATACCAGGACAGAGGAGCGAGTGGAGCGGCAGGGTGTGATTTCTGGATGGAGAGAGCTGATCATTTCCTCAGGTGATACAGGTCTGTGGGCCTCAGGAACCAGCCATCCCCTTCTCCCAGCAGACCTAAACAGCCTCCCTTTCAGCTCTCAGAGCAGTGCTGGGCAGACTGCATTGCAACAGCCTCCTACAGGAGGAGGTAAACAACACCTCATCAATGCAGTAATCTCTGCAAATGTCCTGACAGCAAACCCAGCAGAGGAGTAACTAAACAGACACCCCCCCTTTGCCTTCCCCTCCTCCCCGATGATACATTTGGGTAACTGTACACGTCACTGCTCGGGCCGTGCAGGGCTGCTGTGAATCCATTAGTAGGGCAAGGGTGAGTGACTTCTGACTTCAGCGACCCTTAAAGTTAATCCAGCATTGTAGGGGCAGAATTAAATGTGATGAGCTCAGAAAGTGTGATAAAACCAGATTTAAGTGCACAGCTGGACAGCAACCTATAAAGGCAGAATTTAAAACCGTAATAAAAACTTTGTAATCTAATTATGATGGCAGAGTTAAAGGTGAGGTATTTGCAGCATGATTCACATGCACCATGGCTAACCTCTGACATCTTGAATATATTATGTGGTTTCTTCACTACAGGAGTAATTTTTGAGTTACTCTCTCACACTACATGGTTCCCTATGTTTTATTCTCATGCACTGTCTCTGGAGGTTGCAGGGCAGGGCAAAAGCCCCTGCTTTCCTGTACTTGAGGCTCCAGGGGTTTCCAGGCTGCTCCTCCCCATGCTCTGGGCACCTGGGCAGGGGTTGCAGCAGGTGCACAGCACCTCCAAAATATTGCAGCTCTTGAGAGAGTCCGAGGAGAAGTCACAGCAAGGGTGGCCATGCCTCGAGCTGGTTTTAGCCTAGCTAGATTTAATAGCAGTGGGAGGCAGGATGCAAAGGAAGTTAGAGCTTGGATGCAGGATACAGTCCCAAGCAGTGTCGTTGTCATCCTGTCTTCATTGCAATTGGCACCCAATTAACACCACCACTGATAGCAGCTGTGTCTCTGATTTCAGTGTTGGCTTGTCCAAACACCAGGACAGCAAAAACCAACTTGTGAGCCCTGCCTGGCTCCTCTGGACTGCTGCCAGCGACAGGGCTTGCTTTGCCCATCTGGTTCAGAGGGCTCTCACCAGGATGGGCACTGCCAAGTGAGACAGCAACCTCAGATCCAAGTCTGACATCTGCCAGCAGAGGGGTTCTACACTGAAGCAGAGGTTTTTTCCCTGGCTCTCATAAAGCCTTGTCCAGCATCCCAAGAGAACTTAATGTCTGGGGAGGTGTAGTGGTGGGACTTAAACAAGTTTGCTCAAGTTGGTAACAGCTGGGCAGTAACATCTGAAGAAATCTCATTTTCTTCAGCCACCCTATGTCAGGATAGAAGTTTCAAATTAGAAACTTAACCCATGTGATAGTTGTGATTTTTTTTCTTCATCCCAAACACCAGTTCAAAAATGGAGCAAAAACGCCAGAAGAAAATCTTTCTATATGAAGTCTGTAAAGCTCTGCTGTGGGGGTTTTCTTGAGCTAAAATTGTTTGGTGGCATTTCTGAAATCAAGTTTCATTCTTTTTGAATTTAGCTGCAAAGCATTCTTTTAAGTCTGATTGGCACAAGCTATATGCCAATAGCATAATCCTCATGGGAGGGGCTGAGGACAGCCTTGTCTGTAGAATCAGCATCCCAAAATAAACTATATCCTCCCTCAAGGCAATGTGAACCCAGCTGATCAATCTCCACAAATGTTGTTCTTGAACTGATGAAATATTTCCCATGTTTGTGAAACCAAACTGAAACAGATCTGTTGCTTAGTTTTCCCCAATGAGTAATTCAGTAGTATTTTTCCTCAAGGAAATGAATATTTTTTCAGGATGTTATGTTTCAGAACGTCTCTTTTTTTCCCCTCTTATGAAGCTCAGAGGGGAACAGCAGAGCCTCAAAGACACCCTGTGAAGGGTTCAGGGTGATGCTCTCCCAAAGGAAGAGGGGGTTGTGAGAGCCATTGGCTAAAATCAGTGATTGATATCAGCAGTGGGTGGGAAAGAGGTGTGGGGTGCTCTTGGAAAGGGACTGCTCCAAATTCCAAGTACACCTTATCTTTGTGATCAGAGGCCTATCTCAGTATTGATATTTAAGAGACAGACACCTGCTTTTTGCTTTAGAGAGGAAAAGATGTTATGTGCATTATTGAGTGTCATATACATTTCTGCTGTTCCTGAGACAATTTTATCCCAAACTCTCCTCTTCCGAGAGCTGTACAACAGCTACACCAGGAGAGAACCCGAGAACCCTGCACAGGACAAAACAGCTTCTAAAATGTGATCACAGACTACCAGAAAACACCACAGCAAATGCCCCAAAACACAGGATGCAGCACACCAGCTATAGGAAGGCATTGCAACAGAGCAATGTCCCAGGTACAAAGAGAGTGAGATCCCAAGGAGCCCAGCAGCCACACACTGCCTGCTCCAGTGGGGTTAGAAATCCCGTCCTGGATGGCAACTCCAGCTCCGGTACAGGGAGAGAATAAAGGAGCATTTAACACCCTCAGTCTGCAAGACACAGACAGGAGGTGGTAAATACCTTGATAAGGAAACTGGAGTGAAAATACCAGCTTTAGGCAATCCAGATTTTATCGGGGAAGTATGCAGGAATGAGTAACTGCCTGACATGCAGATGTGTTTCTGCACAGTGCCAGCAGCCTGCCAGTCCCCACATCTGGCCTCAGGCGACACGCTCCCATTCCCAAACCCATGTGATTTTGGGGGTATGTTGGGGAGGTACTTCTGCACGGGGTTCTCAGTTAGGCAGTGGCAGTGCCTAAAATGAATTGGCGGCTCCATGCCTGGAAGACTCTCTAGACTTAGCACTGGAGACTTGTTTTTCTGCTGTAAGAAGCAGCCTGGCTTGTGAGTGAAGGCTGTTGCTCTGCTTAGCAATGACATGCATGTCACAGCATGGGAACCCATTTGTGCTGCTTGAAAACAAGATCTTGGAATCCAAGGGCTCGGCAAAGCCATAAAAAATTAATGCTGTATATTGCTCAGTGAGTGGATGGTGTCTCATGGACTGTTGCTGTCACTGTCACTGTGGGACCAAGGGAAGACTTGTGCCCAGTCCCATAATTGTCTCTACAAGTCACAAATTTGATGGGAACAGATGGAAACTGAAGTGCTGTGAACTGGCACAACACATAAATTCACACTTGAGGAGATATGGGGATGGTGGGGAAAGAACCCCAGGGAAGTTGTAACAACACCAAGCCTGTCAGAGTTCAAGGAGGGTCTGGATGATGCTTGTAGTTGTATGGTTTAGTTTTAAATAGTCCTGTGAAGAGGTGGGGAGTTGGACTCAATGAACTTTATAGGCCCTGCCCAACATAAGATATTCTGTGGTCTGATACAGTCAGTTTGAATAATTGTTGCTTGGTCTCTTACTGTAGCCCTGGACTTCTATACAAGACAAAGGATCTGAGTGCTGGTTCTCCCTCAGACTCCAGATCTCTAGGGAACCCATTGCCTGGGCTGTCATCAACCAAGGTGGAAGTGTTTGTTCAGAGAGCCTGTCCTGCTCTGGCAATGCTCTTCAGGTGTCTTACAGGCTTTTGGACCTTGTTGTTTGGTTTCAGCACTGATTCTTCATCAGGTTTTCAATAGAAGAGAGGGCACAACCAGCCCATTACTTGGTGAGGAGGGTCAAAAGAGTTTGGCAGCTCAAAGGGATGTGCTGGAAACCTGAACAAGGAGAGAGGAGAGCCTTGCTGAAATGATAAGGGCTTAGAGCAGCACTCATCGCTGTGCCACACCAGGGGATTGGCTGCCAAAGGGGCACAGGCAGTCTCCTCCTTGGGGTGGTGCTTAGTGGGGCTAATGACGACCATAAGTAGGAAAAATATGGATGCTATTGGAGAAAGAGGCCCAGGAATGGATAAAGAATAAATTGGCTGTGCTGTGTACAGAGAGGGCCAAACAGATGTTGAGCCTGATCCAGAGCCCATTGAGTCAATGGAAATGCTCCCTTTGGTTTCGTTGGACGCTGTCTCAGACCCATTCCAGCTTCACAGGAAGCAGTGGAGACCAAGAGCAATAACTCGTGGTGGCTGCAGGGGTGGGGTGTGAGCTGAAGAGGTGTGGCCAGGGGGTTCATGCTGAAAACAGATGGGTCTGACAGACCAGTCCCTCTGGGCTGGGCAACCCCTCATGCCCCTCACTCCCCCCACTCCCCTCACCTGGCCACAACCAGCCTCATGTGGGTTTGGTCCTCTGGCCAACATTTGGGCACAATTCTGAGCAGAACTGGCCTTTCTGCCTTCTGCTGTACCCTCCCACTGAAGGAGGTTCCAGTGTGATCTTGTGGTGGCCCAGAATTTAGAAAGCAGTGATTTGAGCCATGCACAGAGGAGGAGGAAAGGAGGTCTGCTGAGAACTGTTGACCAGGGAGGAATTTCGTTGTGGACCAGCAAAAAAAAAAAATAATATAAAGCAGGTGTTTCTGCAATTGTGAGACATTTGTAAAGCCAATGTGTCCAACAAGTCTCCCACTCACATTCTGGTCCACGTGACATGGCAAGGTCTGACACGGAGGGAGGACTGCAAATAGAAAACATCTCTCTGTACTAGTTGGCGTGCACAGGGCCTCCCTTCCCTTCTGCTCTCTGCTTTTCTGTTTATTTAGGTGTATGTCTTTGTTTCTGGTTTTGCATTTAGCACGAGTGGAGAGGAAGTGGGATTTCATAGGGCTTAGGAGGCTGGAGCTCACCACCCTTTGGGCCTTTATTTGCCCTCACCCTGCAGGTGCGAGTGTTCGCAGGCCAGACCCTCGCTGGTATGAGCTGCCCCAGGCTCCACCAGAGCTCCCTCCTCTGAGCCAGCCCATCTGAGCAGGCTTGTGGTATCCAGGGATGCAGCACAGCCCGTGCTGAGGCCAAGCTGCTTTCATGAGTAGGAGCAGGAACTGGAAGCTGAGCAGAATCCTTTTTCTCCAGGTGATGGTACCAGGAGAAATGGATCAACCATGGCATGCAAAGATGCCTCAACAAAGCAGATGCTGTTTTGTTCAGGGTTGTGAATTTACTGGAAATGTAATTTGAGGAATACTTTAATTTAGTTAAATTTAGGCCAGCTTGGAGAAGGGCAAGGAAGAAAGTTTTAAGGGTATGTTCAGGGCTCATCTCAGGACTCCCTTCCCCTCTGCAGCTATTTCCTTGCCACACATGTACACACAACACCAGGCCCAACCATGGCTTGGGCTGTATTTTAGGTAGTTAAGAGATTTAAATCATTGACCAATCTCCTAAATAGAATCTGTTGCTCTTATTACAGTAGTGCACTTCTAGCCCTGCTTAAAAAGAAGTTGATACTGAGAGAAGCCACTGAACTTTCTGAGTGAGGTGAGGTCAGTTTAGGGCTGGATGAATTGCCTGGCAGGAAGGTTGTGTGGAAGTTTGGCTATCCCACCGTAACACAGCAGAAGGAGAACGCCCCAGCCCTGTCTTCCAGTCCTCTTTTTAACCAAGCTGGCTTGTTTACATTTGGGTGGTAGATGGGTGGAGCCATTACTCCAATTTTTTGGCTCGTATCTGTCCATTTGGATGTCAATGTAAACTGATGCAATTAATAATTGTGGCCCGCTATTGGAAATTATTAGTCTGTTCATTTTCCATAAATATTGGCTGGCTGGCTGGCTTCACCTGGCAGAGGCTGGGAATTGTTATGGCAGGGATGAAAGCCCAGAGAATATGGGGATTCGTAATTCCATGAGGGCTGGGGTGTTTTCCAGTCTAACAAGACTACTGGATTTAGACATCAGCAGGATGCTGGGTGGGATTCAGGGAGCAATAGAGAAAGTGCAGGTATTTCAAAGCAAGTGCTGTTTCAGTCAGAGAGTCAATATCTCATTAAAATAAGCCCCAAACTAATGGAGGAACTTTTAAATATCAGGGGGAAGTTGAAAAATATCCAGGCTTTCTAATTAAATTGTACTTCCTATTCCTACATCTCCAGCATGGCAACCTTTGCTCCTCCACACCACCCAGCTCCAGTGGGCAGAACCACATGTAAAATGTAGCCATCTTTGAACTTCAGGGCTCCAATCCCAAATAACTCTGATGCCAACCAGGTTTTTTCTCCCCAGGACTTGGGCATACAACACACTTTCCGCTTTTGGAGCTCATCATTCCGTAACTCCAGAAATTGCAATATAAACCTTGGCTACTATGCACACTTCAACTTGAAAACACAGCAGTGATCTGGGATTTTAATTCAAGCAAGTTTGAGAGTGGATTAGAAATAGGATCCAGATGCATCTCTAATAGTGAAAAGAAAAATTAGCAGAATATTGGAGCTGAAATGAACTCTGTCTCTCTTCCAGCTTTTTTCCTCCCTTTTGCTTTGTAAGAGGAATTACATAGACCTAAAGCACCATAATTAAATTGTCATTTGTTCCTTGCCTTGGGAGAAGCTCTGCCCAGCTGAGCACATCTCAGTTTCCATCCTGGGCATTTACCTACAGCACAGGGCTGGGAGTAGGGGGCAGTTTCTTACTTGTTTTAAGAAATTAGGAATCAGAGGCATGCACAGCCTGTCTGGTGGAGTCTTCAGCGAGCGAGCTGCCAGGCTCTGCAGGTTATACATCATTTGCACGCAGAGTGTCCAGGAGAGCCCAAAGCTTGTGCAGGTGTGCTGGCAAAGCTCACACCACTTCCCTCCCTCCTCCCTCTCCACACTTCCAGCAAGCTGATACTTGAAACCCGATGTGGCAAAATCACAGAGAGCTCCTCTCGAGTTTGTCAGCTCCCAGCTCACCCAGCAGATGTGACTGCGAGAGGGCGCGTGGAGCCTGGAAGGGACTCGCTGGAAAAACAAAACCATCGAGTCAAAAGCTTAGTGTGTTTTTCCATGAGTGTATGAAAAAAAGTGTGAGTGGTTTTTTAAGCTTTCAGATATTAGAAGTTTAGTGAACACAGAGACAGCCTCTTTTTTTTTTTTTCCTTCTTTTTTCCCCTGCCCTTGAACTTTCGGAATGACTATAGGGAATATATCCCAGGCTGTTTTCAATGATCCATTCATGCCGTGTGTTTCTTTCAGCTTTTCCTGAAAGACAGTGAGCTTCACTTGACCTCTGCTCTGGCATTAGCTGCCATTATTTGTGCATCCTACTCAGATAATCAATAAAAGTGGATGGCATCTGAAAATAATTATACACAAAGCTCTTTCCCAGCTTCCAAGATGAAGACAGAAGCTGGGAAAGGAGCCTTTGCATATTCAGCACTTGTTAAAAAGAATGAAATATAGTGCTGTGTGTTATTGTTCTGTGCTGAATCCTGGGCATTCAGCAGCAATTTCTTTTGACATTGCATAGCACTCTGGCCACATGCACCTGAACACAAAACTCATTAGCTTTTCCTATCCTTCCTGACTTTGCTGGAAAAGTTGTGTTGTCTGCTCATGTGGCACACCAAAGGACAAGAACTCCTGTTGGGAGGAAGGACCTGGCTGGGTCAGTGCCCTCTTTTTTTTAAGGGACACCAGCACAGCAGTTTTACAGCCAAATGTCCTGTCCCCAGCCCAGCGTGTGGTGACAAATGGGTGGCCTGTGCAAGGCATGGTGTTTCTCTGTAACAGTGGATGAGCTTTTCCAGCCAAAATCCATGTTCAGCCCCCCAGCTAAAATGGCTCTGTCTCGACACGGCCTATGGCAAAGTCACCTTGAGATGTCCATCAGGCCATCACTGCTTACTGAAGAACTTGATTCAGGTTCTCCATCACCCGAGAGAGTCCTCCCAGCCAGGAAAGTAGTGAGTCATCTTGTATTAGAAGATATTTAATGTCTATTTTAGGAGGTTTGCAGCCTCAGCCTCACTTCAGGCAGTGGCCACGATGAACCACTGGCATGAGCATGAACATTCCCACTGCAGCCTCCCTGAACAGCAGCAGCACTGGATGCCAACACAGGGCCTCTGAGCAGAGCAGGTGGTAGGAAAGGAAGAGGCACAGATTTTGCTAGGGCAGGCTGTAACTGCAGGGTAAGGCTGTGTCCTTTTCCTCCTGGAGCCCTGGAGAAGCTTTGTGTAGCACTGTCACAGTGGAGACTAGATCCTGGCCACAGCCCTGTTCAGGTTTAATGGTCTTTCCATAGAATCTCTTCATGGTCTCTGTTAAAGACAGGAGGAGAGGTGGGGTGGAGCAAGGATCTGTCCCACTGTGGCTGTTCCCACATGTTTCATTTAGACCTTTCTCTCCTGATCTGCAGAAGGAATGCCATGGCTGTACAGTCTGGAAAATCCTGTGATGTCTGCAAGAGCTGACCACTGAAGGCATTCTGAGTGTGGCAGCTGCCTCCCTGGAAAGAGCTAAGGACATCAGGCAGCCTGCTGCTCCCAGCAGGTTTCTCAGGGCTGTTTCACATATCTGGACAGCAGCAATTACAGGGGAGCAATTATTTTTGGCCATTACTCTGGGATTTCCTATCTCCTAATCTAGGCAGCAAGCAGAAGTGTTTGCTGATGGGCTGCTCCATTGTCCATCCCCAGCTTTTCTCCATGGTGGTACATTGTTTGTGGTGCTGTCTAAATCCTGCTGGCAGCCCCAACAATACCTCACACAACCCCGGCATGTCGGGATCTTCCAGGCTGAGGAGAAACCGATCCCGCTCAGCCCGGCTCCGTTTGTGGCCAAGTGTTTGTGCAGTGATTAACTCCTGCACGGACACACACAGCCACAAATCTCCAGGTTGTCTCACAGCCTTTTCATTCAATTAAGTCTGTTGACTTAGTCTCATTTTGAGCAGTAACTGGATTTAGATAAGGCAGTGGAAAGCAAAACATCAATTGTGTGATTCCTGGCCCAGCCGGTATGTTGATCCGAAGGGAATGTTTGTGCGGGCGATAACGGAGGCAGTGCAGTGATTAGGACAAAGTCATTTGGTGCAGAGACTTCCACAGAGTAAAAATGTTCTGTGTTAAGTGCAGGCACTGGCCTGAGGAAGCAGAGGGAGCTGCCTGCTCCCACAAATTCCCTCTTTGCCTCACTCGATGCATCTGCTGTGAGCACACAGGGATGGAGAGGTCCTGGTCAGTCTGAAAGGGGAATCATGCTGGGCTCAGAACTGGGAGATCCCACTGAGTGAATGGCCTGCACTGGAGCCCAGCTCCCAGAACCATAACTGCTGCAAGGCTCTACAGGGATGTAACCATGTGGAATCCAGAAACAAACCAAAGTTATTCTGGGATAATTCCTCCCCACAAGCTGTAGGGCATGAGTTTTCAGGCAGTTCCCTAGGGGCTTGATTTGCCCGACATCCCTGGGAAGAGGTGATGCAGGTGACACACCCTCAGCATCCACTCCTTAGAAAACAGGTGATCCTAGTGGGAAGATCCTCTATATATAGTAACTGCTGTCTCTGTATAAGCATGAGATAAGAAAGCTCTCCTATTTGCAAGCAAACAGTTTTGTGATGCACTCCTGTGTCTGCTACTGCTTTCAGACTGTAATTAGAAAATATGTCAGGGAGACATCAATTGTTATATGTTTGTCAAAAGCACATTTCTATGCATGACTTTTTTGGGCACTTTGTTTTCCAGGTAATGGGAAGCATAGGGCACTCCTGACATCCTGCAGATCTTCAGCAAGGACCATGGAAGAAGAGTGCAGAAAAAGACAGTGAGAAGACATTACTTCCTACATTAGCTGAGGATAAGGTATGCCATTGGAACATAGCAAATGTATCACTGACTTTCTTGTTTTCTCATGCTGGAGAGGATTTCTTCCTTTGATTCTCATTTGTGTCCTTCTGTGACATAAAATCCATGGCACAAAGAGATTGCTCTAGCTGGTTGCACTGTGAGAACTCCTGGTGCCCATTGAAAGTGGACAATGCATTTTTGGTGGCTCACAAATGGTGGGCTGTGTGCAGCCTCACTGAACCTGTTCCTCTGAACAGCACAGCTCACCACTGCAGGAACATGGGAATGTGTTACCTCAAAGGATTTTTTTCCCATTCCTCTCACCTGCTCACTTCCCTTTTTGGCCATGCAGCACTTCTCATAGAGGTGGTGCTGGCAGCAATGTAAACCCATGGTTTTGGGAGTTCTGTGCCATGGGGCAGTGATGCTTCACATCCTTATCCCTGTGTGTTTTAGTACACTCAGACACTCAGTATTTCCATCAGTGACTCAGACCATGGAGTGTTCATGGCTCCCTTGCAGCAGGACGCTGCAGGAGTGCTGCAGGGACCCCAGGCACTGTGGCCTCTGTGCCCAGCACATGGCTCTGCCCTGGCACAGTGTGCAGCTCCTGGGCTGTGTGTATACACACACAAACACTTAATTGTTGGCAACTTAACATACATTAAACATCTCTGGTAGCGATGAAAGACGGCATCCTCCCAGAGTTTTGCATGAGCTAATCGGCCCTTTGTGTGAAAGTGTAGGTGGGGACTCTTCTAACAATACAAAGTTGGTTAGCTCATCATCTTGGCTTTAGGGGCATACTGATGTGCCCATCCTGCTTTCAGAGCCGTGAATAATCAAGCTTTGCTGCTGTCCTCTTGTGAAAAAAAAGAGAGAGTGTAGTTTCAGGGCTTGGTGCTCAAGCCTGTTTCTTGGAACAGGGGATGAATAGGGATTCACCTGTTATTCACTGGTATCACTCTTGGCTTCAGTCTTCTTTGGACTGCTCTTGGTATCAGAAATGATACCTATCAACATAATTGCTATTTTTCAGCCATCAGTTGGAATAATACCCTTGAGGATTAGGCAGGCATGATTCACTATCAAAATGAGAGGACTATCCACAGAAGTCTGCACTGCTCACGGTTTGTTTAAACCTCTGTTAACTGTCTGGATGGTGGAGTAGTAGGTTAAACAAACGAAACAGGTTGGAAGACCCTGACTTTGGGAGGAGGATTGATCTTAAACGTTCTTAAACGTACATGAATACACTTCAGAAATAACCTCAGGTGAAAAAATGTAAGTGCATAATAAAAATACACATAAGGAATCAGGTCAAGGTCCTGTCTCTGTGCCAGGGGAGCTCGTATAGGACAAACTCCAGTCCCAGTCTACCAGGTGATGCTGTGGCCAGAAAGATACTTGGTATCAGAAGGGATATTAACAGCAACCTCTGTATGGAGGTCCTCATGGTGCTGGAGAGTCCCAGGCCTCAGATCCACACTCCAGACTTCAAATAAAGATGGAAACTCCAGAGGAAGTCTGGAGGAGGGCAATGGGACTGATAAGAGGTTTCACGAAACATGTAAGGAATTATTTTTAAAATTAGATTTGTTTAGTCTAGAAAGGACTGAGGACAGATGTGAGAGGCTTCACTTGTGAAGACAGTAGCTGAAAAGGGTCTGGTAAAAGAGTGCAGTGGTCATGGGTCTATGTGCATAGGGAAGGACAAGAGGAGGTGAGAGTTGAGGAAAGCTTTCCATAAAGAGCAGGAGATGCTGGAACTGGTGATGCAGAGATCTCCATCTCTGGGAGTGTCCCATGAGTGGCATAGGCACAGGCACAGAATGACGCAGAAGGGTCTCTCCACACCTACATAATTTGTTTAAATCCATTCTGTGGGGTTTTTTGCTTTCTTGGCAGTAGTAGAAGGAATGTTGGACTCCAGTTTGGTTGCTGACATGGAAAACATGCTGATAGGTGGGTATGTTTGCACAGAAAATGTTGATAAGACAGGAAAAATGATATCGTTGTCAGAAACAACAGCCAAAAGTTTTAGAAGTTCTGCTTCAAAGAAGTATATTTGAGGAAAACAGCTCCTGTGGCAAAACATCTTTCATTAAACAAAAGCTTTAACTGGAAAAATTTGCAATGAGCTCTGCAGATTAGCAGCCCAGTACAGTCCCAAGATATCTGAAGTGTAGTTACTGATCCTAGAAATGGCTCTTTTCACCATTTGGGAAGCAGCAGAGATAACACAACACTTCTGTTTGCAATGGGAAGGTGAGGAAAGACATTTTCAGGGCAGCCAGAAGAGAAGCTTCACCTGTGAAAAAGGTCATGGAAGGGTAAGGATCGAGAAAGACTCTGTGCAAGGACTGCCAGATTAGGAGGGCAGTGGTATCTCTGAGAGAGCCAAGAAAAGACTGGTTCAGGGATGAAAAGCAGAAACCCAGTGCTCAGAAACTGCTGGTTCTCACAAAGCCTGCACTTCTGTGTGTTCAGCCCAGGAAACTGCTGAGTGGGATGTGAAGATGCCATATGTTTTTGCAGACGCTTCAAGTGTGTGTGCTCTCCTTATGGATACATATGCTTTACACCAAGTTTTGAAATTGGGTCATAGTATTCCAGAGCTCCAGGAGGAATCTCCTGAGAATTTACAGACCTGAGATGCTGTGATAGTGGTTCTGGACAGCAATTTTACTTTCCCCTATTGAGGCTTGGGTAGGCAGAGGGTAGTGCAACAGGAGATCCACACCAAAGATCAAGGCAGACACATCTGCCTGGCTGTCAGATTTCACAGCAGCAAATTGTAAGAAAATTTAAAAATCCAAAGTCAGATCTGGTCCTTGCTCTGGGAATGCAGAGGCCTGAAAGGCTCCTACATAGATATTTATGCCTGGCATAAAACCACAACAGAAACTTCTGTGTTTCCCTGGTTTGCCATCCCTTTAATAGGAATATGTGAAGTGAATATGAAGGAATGAGATCTTATGGTTAGAATGAGTTGGTGTAAATTCCCTTAAGAGGAGGGTGCAGTGTTCAGTCTTTGCCCACCACAGCTCAGAGCTGCCCTCCCAAACATGTCAGGCTGCAGGCTCACACCTTAAATCAACAGTTTCGCAGGTGTGGGAGACAGGAGACCTTAAATTCTCAAAAGTGGTGGTTTTTTCCTCCAAAGCCCCAGGGAGATTTGTATACTCAGATACCAACCCTCTGTGAGGCATGGAGGATGAACTGCCACCATCATCATTGCTTTTAGCTTTAATTTCTGCACAAATAGCTGCAAACCCCTCTGGAGTGGGGGCAATAGGAGACAGGCACATTGCCTTTTAAAGCAAAGCCAACTGTGTTTACTCCATTACTCAGTTCCAAATTACAAGCCTTATCTCACAGGAGCTTGGGATGGCTCTACAGTTTCAGAAACTTCATGGTAAAAGGGGCATTTTTTAAATATAGTGTTTTCCAGAAAGACAATTTTAAAAATATAGTGCAGTTTAAATCCTCTGCTTCCTTTAATGCTATTTTCAGATTGGGTTGTTTTTTTTTTTTTCAAATTAGGTTTAGCAACATGCATGAGATGTTAGATTAAAGGGACAAGGCTTGGGTTTTCTGTGTCTGTACAGAAATAGCTGTTCCCTGGGTGGGCCAGGTGAAGCTGAGCAGAGTTATTGTCCCTGACTTCCCCAGCCTTCTGGGTGGAGGAGGCAGGGATGGGACTGCTGCCTGCAGGAAAGTCTGGCCAAAAGCACTGGGCCACATCCTTTGTGGAGGTAAATCAACATTGTCTGGGTGGCATTTCTGGAACCATGACTATTTTCATCAGGATCAGGCCTTTCCCATATGGTGAGGAAGTGGTAAAGATCACAAAGGGGGGGAAATCTGTCCATGCATGGCAATAATTGTAAGAATCTATGGGGTTTTCCTATGTAGGTGGTGTCATTTTCTCTAAAGAATGGAAGTGTGGCTCTTTCCCTTTAAGGAGATTTGCCGAGCAGCTCATCCCAATAAGACAAAAAGCCCAGATGCCCAGAGGAAGAGCAGTGTTGTTGTGAAGACACAGCCCCAAAAGTCAAAATGTCTGGATCTTACTTGCAGCACTGCCACAAACTTCCTGGATGATTGTGGCCAAGTGAACCAGGTCCGTTGTTCCAGCAGCCCCTGTGCCCTTTCTGCACAGGCACAGGTTGTACATTCACTCAGGGCTTTGCACAAAAGTCCAGCAAATGCAAAGCTGCAGAGAACCACGTGCTGCCCTGCAGACCCAGGAGAAGGGGGCTGAGTTAGTGAAGCCACTGGATCCCTGAGAGCAGGGATCTGGATCCAGAAACAGGGGAGAGTGTCAGAGCAGAGCCCACCTTGCTCAGTGGCCCCACTGCAGACAGTGCCCAAGGAGGAAAACAAAGTCATAGTGAGTGGAGCTGGACTTCCAGAGCTGGGAGTGGTTCATGTGAACTCAGCAACCCTCAAAGGATTTCTAAACCTGGGAGCATGAGTAGTCTGGGATGAGCTCTGAGGGCACCTTGGGATTTTTAGCTTCCTTGGAGCAGGACTCATTTCTCCAGCTCTACGTCAGACCTGCTGGGTCACCACACAGGGCTTTTGTAGCTGCTGCAAAGAGCAGCCTTCCCATGGCTGTGTCAGCTCTCACAAGGAAGTGATGCTGCCTGCCAGGGAATTCAGGCTAAATGCACTGGTGTTTCCTCATGCTTTGGAAGGGAAGAGAAGTCTGGAGAGAGTTATTGTTGTGGTGTACAGGAACTTTGCCAGTATAATGCCCTGTAATAACAGCTAGTCTTCCTTCAGGTCATTAAGTTACCTATTTTTTAGTACTCCTGCTTATGACAAATAGCTCTTGAGTTCAGAGATTCCCTCCTTCTCTTTCCTTTTTCCTGTCTTGCTAAATATATTTGGGATGGGTGTTTTTTGGTTTTTTTTTTTTTGTTTTGTTTTTGTTTTGTTGTTGTTGTTGTTTTATGGTGGTGTATCCAAATATCCCTGTTTAAGTGTCATCTTCCAGATCTCTCCTCCAAGAAGCCATGACCAGGAAACCAACACATTTGTGCTCTGTTTCCATGTCTCAGTGTGAGTTAAAGCACAAGGAAATCTTCTGAAGGGCATAACAGATGATGAAACTGGATTTCAAATAAGGAAATGTCTGTCTGCTCTCAGAGACAGTCCCACATCTGCTTTGTCCATGCCCCATAACCAAGCTGCACCCTGGAAGCCACAGAGCTGAGTTGGGGTGGGGGTGGGTTGAGCTTTCAGCCCAGCTTGTGGTGGGGTTTGTACACCCGGGCTCAGGATGGTGTGAATGTGGCTAGATTCCACCTGGAGATGGCTGGAGTCCAGCTGGCTGGGAAGGGGGCTGCATGGACCAGCAGCTGTTTGCCTCAGCCAGCATGGACATGCCCAAGTTCTCCTCATGTGCTACTGGAGGGTACTCAGATATTCCAGTGATGAGGGCAGTGTGAGAACCTGTTTAGACCAGAGCATGGGTTTCAGTGGCAGTTTTCTGGCTGATTAATTGGGTGACTTCATGCAAGTCTCAGCTTGCCATTGCCCTATCCAATAAATGGGAATAGCAGCATTTGTCTCCCTTTGTAAAACACTTTGAGGTCTATGATAATCCTCCTCATTTTCCCACCCATCATTATGGGACCAAGTGGAATCTTACGACACATTGAGTTTCTGTGGTCTGGCCTTTGCCAAGCATCTGAGCATGACTCTTGGGTTTGAGTTTGCAGTGTCTGTGACTGCCACCTGACTTGTCGTGGCAGCTCCTCCTTGAAACCAGGTCACCACTCACCGAGAGTACTTGAGATGGGGAGAGGAGCTGAAGTGGGCACAAGGAGGATAGCATCCTGTAGCCACACACATCAGCAATCCATCAATAATCCACAGCACTTAGTGGTTGAAAGCTCTGCAAATATATAAGAGTGGAAAACTCCAAAGAAGAGAAGATTCCTCTTGGCCACCACATTGCTCTCTGTTATGCTGGTGAGCAGTAGGCAGAGCTGGAGAAAGGTCTTCATTGAGCATTTGGAGATGTTCTCATGACATGATTTTCACCAGTTTGAATTCAAGGACCTTCTGCTGTTGGGCACTGCCCATACTTTAGGACACAGTTACTTCTTTCCCTGATTGTCTTTGGAATCGTAGAATAGAATGCGTTGGGTTGGAAGGGGCCTTAAAGATCATCTGGTTCCAACACCCCTGCCATGAGCAGGGATGTAACCCACTAGATCAGATTGTCACGGCCCCATCCAACCTGGCCTTGTCCAGGGATTTTCTCCTACGTTGAGATGCAAATCCATTCTTAAATCTCATCCCAAGCAGGTACCAACAGGATGTGCTACTGAAGTTAGGCTGTTTTTTACAATGACACAGAAGAAAAGCTAGATGATTGCAAGTAAACCTTGAAGAAAAGAGTGAGTAGCTAAGAAACCAGGTTGCTGATACACAGAGATCTTACCAAAAATACTGCAAGGCTGGAGGAGCCTTGAAGAGCCAGGAAACCAGCAAAGATTGGTATCAGGTGGCAATGAGCTTACAGGTGAGAGGCTTGAAGAGAGGCTTGATCACAATCTCCAAGTACTTACAAGAGGAAGGGAAATGAGGCAGTTGTATCCAGACATCTTCTGGCTGAAACTTGAAGCTGAACATTTTTTACTTTTTGTGGTGGTGGGGAACAGGAGCAGTAGCTTCCTGCAGAGTAATGCCCCCAGGCTCCTGTAGTCCCTGAGTGGCTAAGGGCAAGTGTTTGAAAAATTCAGCTGTACTTGTAAGAGGAATGAGCTGGAGGTGTGTGGTGGCCTTTGCCATGTACAGGAGCAGATTAGGGGATCCTCCTGAGTCCTGTAGTTCAGGATCCAGTGATCTGGATTTCTTCTGCCACAGCAACATTAAAGCCAAGTTCATCTTCTCATCTCATCAAGCACTGAGTCCCACCAGTGAGGGTAAAGCTTTTGAGAGGGAATAGTGCTTCAGGACTCGACTCCAAACACCATCAGTTGTCTGGGCCAGCTGGAGCTGCCTCTTTTCTTGTCCTTTGCCTCCACTGTATCATTACAGGATGACAGCATCAGAATTACCTGGTGCTCTCATCTCTCCCTTAAATCAGAAAGAAACCCAAACAAAAAAGTGACATCCCAAGAGGCCGTGAGTGAGTGCACATGAACAGCTGCAATTTCCCAGAGCAACACTCAGGGTCTGCCCCCTGCACCAAGGCTGTGAGGAACTCAGCCCCTGGCTGGGATGGACCAATGGCTCTATGTTTCATGAGTCCTATCAGGCATCATCTGTCCATACACAAGCTGTGCTTTACTTATAAAGTAAAGTGCATTACATGGGCTATAATGTACAATTTCAAAGCAGACCCACCTTAAAAACATTTTGTTTAATAAAATAACTTAATTAGAAGAGAGCTCCTGGCTGATGTGGTTGAGGCTCTGATAATTTTTCCTTCTCAAATCATTTTCTCTGTTTATTATACTTAATTATAGTGTAATTATGTATCCATCCTCTAGGCAAATTATGCAATCAGAAAATGTGAGTGGTTCATTTGCCACTGCTGTTGGGACCAGTGTTTACATCCCTAGTACAAAATATGAGTATAATTCCTATTATTTATAACATTACGTATATGCATATATATAAAAGAAGTTTCACACAGGATGAAGAATTGGTGTAAATATTTTATTGGCACTCATTTTTGCATCATCCACTCAATTCATTTGTGGCCTACTAATAATGGAGGCACCCGAAGCTCAGGTAAGTAAATCTTTACCTTGAATTTTCTCAAACACAAATACATGGCTGAGGAATGTGGAAGTTGCACAGCTGAACTTTAATTTTGGTAGGAGAGTTATTATTACTTTTAAGAGCTGTTTTTGCCTTTCACTTCCTAATATTCCAGGATTTAGCAAAACAAGAGAGAAAAGAACCCCACAATATCCAGTTGTGGAGTGTGGAGTTGTGTTCACATCATGGGCTCAGACTAACCTATTTATAGCCATGTGCTTCATGAACTTTCTAACCATGGCAGCCCTGACTTTAGCAGACTGAGTTGTTTGTTCTTCCCCTTGTTTCCCTTGATGGGAGTTGACAGGTCGTGTTTGAACATACCAAAACCTGAAGCCAAGTGTCCAAATCTTGAAAACCCTCCTGAGATGGATGTTTTCTCCTTCTTTGGCCAGCTCTCAGAGTTAATACAAACTGAATTCCCACTTGGCAATTTCAGCTTCTCTGTCTGTGCTTTTTTTGCAGAATGAAGCCACTCTTACCAGTGGAGCAGGTGGGGGAAGTGACACATCTCCTGCTGGAGCTCAGCCCCCCATGTTTGTTACAACTGGCAGAGGTGAGACATCCACCTCCCCATCCCACCCAGAGAAGGGAAAAGGTGATTCCTGATCATCCCACTAGCCCTGCAGCTGCCCCATGGCCTCAAACAGCCTTTCCCTCTCCCCACCCTCAAAATTCAACCACTGCCCCATTCCTCCCTCTCCCTGAGAGGAGAACTGTCAGTTGTGGTCTCTGAGGGAAAGGCACTGCCCCAGCCAGGCTGGAATAAAGCTACAGAGTGGAGAATCAAAGCCCAGATCCAGGCAGATACTTTGTGGTAACCTAAGATCCCATGAACATCTGGGGAGATTTTTCAAAGGAGCCAGCGAGTGCTCCTGGGTAGGGGCTGTTGCTCCATCCTGACCCGCTGGGGAGCTGCACTCACACACACACAGGGGGGCCAGCCCAGCCCAAACAGGCTGCAAATGGCCAGGCCACTCTGCCAGTGCTGCCTGTAGAGCAGCAGATGGGACAAAGCCCCTGGGATGCCACGTGCCAGCAGCCCCAAGCCTGGAGCAGGCAGCAGCTCCATGGAGAGCTGAGGGACCACAAGAGCAGGCACTGACTCAGTCCACTCAGGCATCTCCCAGAGCAGGGTGAGATGGGAGCAGTAGGTATGTAAGATGTTTTTGTTTTTTTCCTGATGTTATCCCCATTTTCCCAGGTCCCAGGTTCAGACAGCCGTCTGCCATGCTCTTTGGCCAGACAGTGAGACGCTAACCGTGAGCTGGCATTGCTGCCATGAGCAAAGGGACAGTGCCACGCAGTGTCTGGGCTGTGCCAGCCTCTTCCCACAGCGATTTTGCATGGGCTGAAGTAGGCTGAGACTGGGCAAAGGGTGCTCTGGCTCTGGCCCCCTGCCAGAGGAGGATTTGTCCATTACAGTCTCACTTGTTTTCGGGGTGTGGCCTGACAGGGAGTGTTGGAATATTTGTAGGGGGTTTTCCACATTTTGTTATGAAACCCTTGGGTTTTCCGTGCCTTGAATTCAGGAGCACATACCTTAGCAAGCAATTTTACAGGTGCTTGGCTCCAAGGTGATGCTTCCCACCTGTTGGTTTGTAAATGCTATGGAATGAGTGGTGCATTTAACTATTTCTGAGCAATGGGCAAGCTGTGGTACAGCTTACCTGAGGTCAGGCACAAGTCTGAAGGAAGGGCTTGGAGCAGTCCCCAGCAGCCAGGCAGGCACAAGTGGGGCTCCTCCATCCTTTCTGTCCTTTCCTGGTTTTGTTTCCCCTTGTATTCCTAGGGGGAAAAAAATGAAAGAGGGGGAAATTAAATGTGAATTATAAACTCCAGCACCTGTGCTAGGGGAATCTGCAACCAAATACAAGTGAATGACCCAGTAGTGAATTTGACCCAGTATTGGCCACTGATTCTTAAAGAACGTCCTGTCTCAGAGGGAGCTGGTTCAGAAACCAGCCTAGAGCTGAGACCCCACAGCTGAGTGAGGACAAGGGCCACCCTTCCTAACTGAAGTTTAATCAGTTGGGATTTCAGTTTTTGGGAAGCCATAAGGGAAGCCTGGCCTCTTTTAATATCTTGGAGCCCCCCTGGAAGCCTCAGCCCCAGAAATGTGTTCCAGCACTGCTTCAGCACACGCTGAGCCTCACAGTGTCCGGGGGAGCATTGCACCCATATCTGAGCTGTCGTGAGCTAAAGCCAGCAGAAGTAGCTTTCCATTCACACCTTAGGTTTTCATGTCAACGTTCCATAATGACATGAGGCAGCAGATGGATGCAGACCAGGAAGAATATTTGGACATATTAGGCAATGGGGATTGGTCCATTCAGCTCACACATCTCCAGCTGAGAGATCACAAGGCTGCAAAGGACCAAACTGAAAGCTTCTCATAAATAAAAGCAAAATGAGCTTTGCCCAGGTTTATTGAACATTTTATTTAAACCACCTGCTCCTGTCCCAGCCTGCAAAACCCCACACCCTGCCCTTTAAATTGCTAACAAAATGACCCCATTTTCATTGGGTTCAGAGTCTTTCTCAGAGCTGACACCTTTCCTCTCTGGGGAAGAGCTGAACAGCAGACATCCAGTTAGAATCCTGTGTCAACAGATAAAGGTAAAACACACTTTTCAGTCATGAATGTGTTTCCCAAAAGCTCTGGTGTCTCTGGCCCTCTCTACTTTGTCTGTAAAACTATTGCTTTGCATAATAGAAGGGAGCAGTGCTCAACCATCTGGTAGCAACTGCCACCATAATTTAGGTTGCTTCACTCACTCTCCCATTCTTGTTGCCCTCAATCTCTCAGCCCTGTGCTAGAAAGGCAAAGCCAGAAGGACCCATGGGGGAGTGAACTGTACCCTGAACTGGCTTTTTGAAATTTGAGGGACATCTCTGATTCTGAGTGAGATTTCTTCACAACTAGGAGATTTCCCAATTCTGTGTGAGCACAGGGATGAAGAACTCAGTAACCCCAGTTGGGAGAAGACACTGGGTATCATCCTATGTGCAAATGCCCCTTTCACCTGCAGCAAAGCCTGGGGACTGGGATCACATCACCTGGGCATGGCACCTGGGGAATCACCACTGAGGTCAATGTCACCAGGCAGCACCACACACACATCTCCATCAGGGGAGACCTCCATCACCCCTGAGGGACTTCTCATCCTGGGGACCAAGCCACTTCTTCATCCCCATTGCTGGTTCTCTCAAAAACCTGAACCAGGGAAACTGCTGCCATTCCTCTATGTCAAGAGGAATACCCAGACCTGTACTCCTGTTACCCACTCTTGGTGAGTGTAGTGAGATGGTGAAGGCCTGGATGTTGGAGTTTATGGCTTAAATCAGTGGGATTATTCATGAGCTGAGAGATAAGCATGTGCTTTTATGCTTGGCTGGAGTGGTGTCTCAAGCTGACAGCTGGGAGTCAAAAGCTCTGAGTCACCGGGTCCCTCCTCTCTCTCCTTCCTGTGTGACCAGTCTGCCCGTGTCTGCTTCCCTGCCTGCTGCATAAGGAGGATGGCAATCGCTTTTATCTGATGCTTGCTTTCAAATGGCCCTAAAGGCCTCTTCTGGCCTGATGAAAATTCAGTAGAAGCTGGACTAGCATGGAAAGATGGGAGGACATTTAACTAATGAAAGCGCCGGGGCTCAGGAAGGCAATCACATCCTTTCTTCCTCCCCACATTCCCACACAGGCTACTGGTGATTGCTGCAAAACCTTCTACGGGCACAGAGGAGTGGGAGGCCATGGAAAGGGTGAGACAAGGCCCTCTGAGCTTGGGGAAGGCTCTGTGGAGTGGTGGCTGGGGTGACCAGCGCAGCAGGTTCCCAGCAGTAGTTACACCTCAAAAGAGGCTCCTTTCAATTAAAAACTGCAAGCCTCTGCTTCACCTACGTACTTTGTACAAAAACATGCACAAATATCAGAGGGAGAAATGGGCCAAATGCTTGTATTTTATGCCCCAATTTGCACTAAGTCCCCAGAAGGGTTTCCATGTTTAGCATGTACCTCTCTAAATTAGAGATTATTTTAAATATAGACCCCATCCCTTCTCCTGCAGCTCCTGTGCAGTGTTGGTCAATACTGCTGAGGAGTCTCTCTCCCTGTGGACCTGTGCAGCACCCACTCAGTGCTGAGTTTTTGGAGGCATAGGCAGTGTGAGCTGCCAGGGGTGCAAAGGGCTGACTGGATCGAGGGCTGATGGTGCCTTTTCCTGCTCCAGTTGTCCCCTTGCCACCATTCCTGGGAGGAGAAATTGCTCCTGCAGCCCTGTTTCACTGCACCCCTGTTTTTAGGGGAATCTGCCTTTAAGCTGCCTTTACATGGCTGTAAGATGGGCTGTTCTGCACCTCCCTGTTGGTTAGCAAGTCAAATAGGAGAGTGTGAGAAACCCTGTGCAGCTACAGCTGCAGTGCCCAGGAGAGTGCAGGTAGAGGAGCTGTGGGTGCCCTCCCAGCTGCCCCAGCATCAGTAAATACAACTGCTCTCACTTTCCATTGATAGACATCAAAAAGCAATTAAGAATCAAGCTCTTCAAATTGATAGGTCTTCTGAATTTGAAGAATTTTTCTTTATTTTGCTGATATCAGTGCCTAGATTAGATTATTTTTAAAGAGAAGATTAAAATAAATAGTATTTATGGTTTAATTATTTGAATGACTAAGAAGCTACAGCTTTATTTTTACTTCACAGAGGACCAGGAGATGCTTTTAATGATATGTTTTACTCACATAAGACCTTTCATCCAAGAATCTCAAATTGCTTTTCAAATAATTAATTAATCCTTGTACCTCTCCATGAGACAGTTATTATCTCTGATGTTACTGATGGGTAAGTAAAGGCACAAAGACGTCAAGGCACAAACTGTTTTCCAAATATTAATTAACTAATTCTCTCACCACTCTGTGAGACTGTTACTATCTCTGCCACTAGCAGTGGGTAAGCTAAGGCACAAATCAGGCAGGAACTCACCCGAGGCCATGCAGGTGAGTCAGGAGCAGGACTGAGAATAGCTGTGAGCGGTCTCTGAGCTCATTGTTTCCAGCAAGTCCTACGCAGTATTCCTGACAATGGGCAGCACAATCCCTGGTGTGAAACACAGCTGAAACCAGCTGCTTTGTGAAAATATCTCCTCTGCTCTGTCTTCATCCATTGGAGATCATGTTTGCCCACATCAATCTACAGTTTCTTTTGAACTTGTTGTGGCTGGTGGAGCTGGAGTAACTGTGAGTAGAAATGTTTGGTTTAAAGGCCCTGGGGAGCTTTGAGATGCTCTGGTGGTGGGGCTGTCCAGCAGCACACAGTGGTTCTAGGGCTCATCCCTGTGCCCAGCCTGTGTGACATCCTGGGGCCAGCACAGCCCCAGGCTCAGCCAGGCACAGGGGCCACACGCAGGGATTGGTGCCATCACTCCTCTGTCTTGTGTCTCAGCCTGCAGCCCCAGAGCAAGCAGTGCAGGGCCCCAGGTGTGATACCCTGAGCTGCTGAACCTGTGTGCATCCTTTTTTATCCTTTTATTTAAGGATTTGTGCAAGAGAATGTGGAGGAATGGGGACCCTCAGCAGCCAAACCCACGTCATCCCTTGCACAGCCCATCAGCTCAGGCTTGCTGTGTTCATCCCATGGAGCAAGAGCTTTCTGTCCTCTGCAGGAGGAAGAGGAAAGACAGGAAGCTGGAGGCACTCTCTGTCCCCAGGAAGGGTCCAGCTGCAGGATCCTCTGCACAGGCACCTGAACCCTCACCACAAGCACATCCCAGCTGAGCTATTTCAAACATGGGCTTGGCCCCATCAAATGCAGTCTCATTTCCACATGAAAGGGCTGGAGAAGTATGAAGCCAGCTCATCTGTATTGATAAAAATTTGGCATTACTTTCCCCCAGTTATCTAAGCTTTCTGTGTACATTAATCACAATGCAAAAACCTGGAAGATGAGGTGCATCTCAGCTGTCTTTCTGGGGATGGGTTTTCTATGTGTTGATTTTTTGAGGTTTTTTTTTTGGTTGGTTGTTCCTTTTTCCCCCTAAACTTCCTTTGTCCAATTGCACTCTGTGGGAGTCTGATTGCTGTCTCCCCTGTGCAGTTTGGATGCCTCATTCTTCATGCTCCAGCTCTGATGCAAGCACTCAGATGCCGAGTTTGCCAAAGCTGGCACGAGCACCCCGAGCTCGTCTAGACACAGTCTAACTGTGGCACTAGTGCCAGGCTTCCACAGGCTGAGCTCAGCGTTCGTCAGAGCTCTGCCCACGGTCAGCACTTTGATCTTTATCCTTGGAAACCACAGCCATTGACAAAGTTAAAATGAATTTCTGACTTTGAAAGACTTTGATGGCATTGCCCTGTTTTTGTTTGCGTTTTGTTGTTTTGTTTTTTTTTCTCTCCTCTCCTCTTTCCAGCTGAACTTCATAATAAAGCTTCTGATTACAGCTGCAGCTCCAAGACCAGACAGAGGTCATGCTGTCTTGCTTTCAGCTGGTTTAAAATCTGAAGGGGAAACCCTGGGACACTTCTGAGACATTCTGCCAGTGAGTGAAATGTAAACCGTAATGGGAATCGGAGATAGAGGCCCCTCAGGATCTGGTCTTGTGCCTTCTTTAAAAAAACAAACCAAAACAAAATCATCCTATAGGCCGAGTGCCAAGAGCAGGAGAGAATGAGAACTATTTGGTGTTAGATTTCTAGCTGGAAATCTGCAGCCTGCCAAGCACTGCTATTTGTCTCCATGTAGCACTGGCTGAGCTGAGGCAGAGGCCTTCTATCAGGCATTGCACAGAAATGCAGTGCCCTGCCTGGAGGTGCTCCTCATCGCATAACCATGGTGAGAAATGCAGTGCTGCTGCTCCATCTTCTCAGTGGGAAGGGTCACACAGGGCACCTGAATTCACTGAAGGAAGGCAGGAAGGCAGTGATCCCATCAGGGTTGTTAAAGATGACAAAGATGGCATCTCTGCTGGCAAGCTGGTGGCTCCAAAAGTGGCAGCTGTGCTGTCACACACATCTGGACAATGGTGCCTCATGTGTGCAACCATTTCTGACATTTTCCCTGCTCTGAGTCGCAGGGTTTGGCCTGCTCAGGGGAAATGCTGCACATCTCTGAGCAGCTCTCTCTGCTAGGGAAAAAAAGCAGCTTTTTACTTTTCTCTTTGTAAGGTTATAAAAGCCAATTGTGAGATCTCTTATCCCTTTGAATTTACTGGAGGAAGCGCTTTACATGAGGGACCTTCCATGAGGCACTTCCACTAACCTGGATGAATTTCAGTGGAAGCACAGGAGGGAGGTCCTTCCACTGGGCCTGGCATGAGAGCAGAGATTGAAAGAACTAGAGACTAATACCATGGGCAGTACAAAAGGGGGAAGCTTTCATTAAGGCAGATGGACGGTGTGTTATTTGCATATCAGTGGGAGTGAAATCCAGGTTTGCTGATGTCAACAGGATTTTTGCCACAGATGGCCAGGTGGGCCCAGCTCTCTCCCTGAACACCTGCATGGAAAACTCCAGAGACCTTAAGTGACAGCAGTGACTGGAAGTACCAACAGGGATGGCCAGTCCCAAAGGCAGAACATCCCAGAGCAGGTTTAGGGGTGTCCAGCTCCTGGTGGGGAGAGCCCATTTATCAGAATGGACTTTGTTAAACAAACAAGTGAAAAACAACTCTGCCTTCAAGGTGAGTGGTCCCACTGCCCTCTTGTCATGTATAAATATCACATACACGCACACATAGTTGGCAAGGAAAAACCTTATATAGGTGATATGTCTGTTTGAGATAGAAGGATGTTTACATTCTATGTGTATAAACATAGATATATATTCCTAATATCTAAAAAAAAAAATTCTTTTCCTGAACACTGCACCAGTTGATTCACAGATGCCAAATGTTGAGACAATATCTTAAATAGAAATGTTGCCAGTTTCCCATGGAGAGTTTTCTGCAGCCTTGGAGAAGCTCTACTCAATATTTGTTTTGAGATTTGAAGGCATTTGATTAACATTCTGCTGTTGCCCATTCCTGAGTACTCTGAGTTGAGCTGGGACTAGAGAAGCACTGGATGAGTAAAGTTCTTCTCTTATTTACAGCCTTGTTGAAACAATGAAGAAGCAGGAATCTCCTTGGAGAGCAATGGATCATAGCACTTGTCAAGATGATTTCCAAATCAAAGATGACTTCCAAGGAGCAGCAAGGGTATAATTTTGGAGCAAATCAAGCCAATGGCAAAAATCCCAATTTCTGCACAGTAGTCTTAATGGAGCCTCTGAAATTTTGGAGCTTCACATATTATATATTATATTCTATAGATTATATTGTGGCTAAAAGGTCCTGCCCAAATTCAGTGTCTGTGAGCCTTCAGAGGAATGACCCTAAAAAGGAGTGATGAAAAGGGTCAGCCTAGTTTAAAAACAAATACCACATTTAGAATGAGACCCAAGGGAGAATGAAGAATTCAATACTTAATACTGACACCTGCCACTTGCAAAATATCTCCACCACTAGAAACAAATATCTGGGAGAGTTTGGAAAAGTTTGGTCACTCGTTTGTTCCTCCTTTGTTTCCATTTCAGTCCCTGGTCCATCTGTCCAATGACAGCACTGACATTGCTAAATGTCATGAAGTGAAGCTGCCAGAGTTGCTCCATGTGCTGCTTCCAGGTGAGATGGCAACAGACACAGCTATAATTCTTAACAAAACAAAGCAAGGCAAAGGAATACTTGCTAGTGTTTTTGGATGTAGTTGATAGGTCCCAGGCACAGAGATTAGTCAGAGTACCCATAAATATCACTGTCACTGAGCTCTGATTTCCAAGTTCTTTGCTCCCAACACCCAGCTGAACTCTGGCTGCTGCACTGGGAAAACCTTCTGGGAGTTGCCCAGTTCTTGGTCCCCACCAGACCATTTCAGGAGGGGAAGCAAGAGGCACATCCGTGTGTGGGAGAATGCTGCCATAGTGAATCCTACAGGTGACCCCTTGATCTCCGTTCCCAGTGTCACAGCTTCCAGTGACATCATTCAGAGGGGATCAGCCCCAGGGTGGCAGAGCAGATGTGGAGCCTGGCAAAACACCCAGGGCAAGTATCAGAAGTGTTCTCTCTTCTCTGCTCATCTCTCTGCTGGGAGCCAGAGTCCTGGTCCTAAAAAATATGGCAGTTCTGATGCTGTCATTTAAGAAAATTCAGTTTCCCAGAGAAACCTCAGACAAAAGAACCAACCCAAGATACTTATCACTTCACACTACGTTAATGCAAACAAAAACATTGCACGCTGCAATAAATCCATTATGGAGTTTTACCAGAACAAACTGATATTCCCACATGGCAAATTTCAAGCTGGAAGGGTTTGAGTTGGTTTTTGCTATTAATATTCTATCGTAATGGAGAAGGCATTTTTCAATTGAATGAAAAACTTTGCCTCCAAAGATGTCCAGTTTCATTGAAAAATTTAGAGAACAAGAAAAAACAAAGACCAGCAATTCAATGATTGCCCAAGTGAGAGATTTCTTCAGTATTCCCCCTCTCCCCATCACCTCAAAAAAGTCAAAAAGTAAAATATTAACTGAAAGAACCAAATCCATCCATGTCATCAACATTTTTCATAGGGGAGAGCCGTAGTCCCTGGCTACCTCCATCATTTACTTTGCAATAATGATATGTTTATGTGTTAACCCCAGAATTAGCTCGGCTGAGCCAGGAATGCCCACAAGGACTCTCTGAGGGACATATTTGTACCTGCAGAGCAGGACTGGGTGCAGTCACACACAAGCAGGGCCGGCCCAGGAGAGTCCCCTGGATGTGCAGAAGCAGAGCTCAGCAAAGCCTGGCTGAATGGCACCATTTACACCTCAAAGGAGAGCCCAAGTGCCAGCCAGCACAAGGAGATAAGGAGCACCCTGGAGAAGGGCACAAAGGTGGCACTGATGAGCAGTGCTTGGCTTTGCTCCCACAGGGGTCACAGCTGGGTCCTCTATTAAATTTTTCTCAACACAGCAGTATTGAGAATTATACCAAGTTACTCACTAGTATTTGACAGTCCTGGCATCAGCAAAGACAGTCAAAGGCTCTGTTATCTTCTTTTATGAGCTGGAGAATTTGGCTCTGAGGAGACAAAGGTCCAGCAGAGCGTGTGGGGTGTATCACTCCCCACACTCACTCATGTGAGTAAAGTGGTACCTTTGTGTCTCTGAAGGTGCATCCTGGGCTTAGTTACAAGAGCCTCCATTTGGAAATACCAGTGACTGGTAAAAATGTGTCTATTCTGAATTTTTAAAAAATTATCTGTTATACTAGAAGGAGAAACTATTTCTGTTTCATTAGCAGTATCGCCTAGGAGCTGAAATTCCTGTGTGCACATGCAGCATCCAGATTCATCACACTAAATCATCAGTGTGGCAAAGTTGTTCCCAGTCATTGCTCTGTTTATTTTCGATGCCCCATCCTATCAGCTCAAATAGAGTTGGGAAGAGGTAAAGGAACAAGAACAGGCAGTTTTTAAGGTTACATCAAGTAGAAGGTAAGAAAATATAATAAATTTTATTTCATGCCTTCTTGCCAATTGCTAGAAATGTGCAGTCCATATGAATGCATATAACAAGGAGGGAATGTTGGGAAAACCAATAAAGATTTTGTGGTCTTAACTATAATGAATGTAGTTTGATATAGAGTCTGTTTTTCACTGCATGGCAAAATGAATCATAAAATACTGGACCTTGAAACTCCTGCATTTTTTAACAATAGCCTGGGGACGGTTTACAGTGTAATGAATTGTAATTAACCCACCTTCAAAATCTTTTATGAGTATTTTGCCAATTAGCTTCGCATGCTTGCTAATGACTCATGGCCAGCGCATGTCTTTACAGAGCGGGGTTTACAGCACACACCAGCCTGGGAAGGCAGCAAGGGACACAGGATGGGGAGGGAGATGCAGGTAAGACCCAACCAGTCCTAGCAACCTACATATTTCAGCATTCAAAGAGCCTTTGCTGTTCTCCCAGCCCCAAAATAACTGCAATAATGTATAGCGACGTCAAAAGGCTTTGGTTTCCAAAGGATTGCGAGGAATGCAAAGGGCTCAAGTCCTGACATCTGTTGTTACTTAGTACTAACATATATAATGCTGCTAATTGCTGAGCCATCTTTGTTTTCCTTACTTAGCACTAGGGTTAGAATTATTTTATTTTTGTGGTTCATGGCTTCCTGCCACTTGCAACACAAAGTCCACTCTAAAGAAAATAAAACAACGACCAGGCTGCCTACTAGCAGTGTGTGGAGGGCTGGGGCTGCCTCTTCCCCCTGCTCTGTTTTAGGTTGTGTTTCTGTTGCTTTTTGGGGTTTTCTTTAATTAAGGTTAGAAGAGGCAGCAGAGCTGGGACCTAACCAGTGTCACAGCAAAAGGCCACATGGGCCAGTATCCCATCTGCCAGTATCCCAGTATCTCCCGGCACAGGCAGGAGGTGCTGCAGGCAATGCAGAATCAATCCCTCCCCTGCTGTACCCTCCTCGCTCCAGGCAATCCGCGGTTTATGGACTTCCCGAGGCAGAGGCTGCCTCCAGACCAGTGTTTTAACAGCCACCCATGGATCCGTCCTCCTCAAGTGTTTTTGATCCCTTTCTCAAGCCATTTATAACTTTTGGCCTCCACAACATCCTGTGGCAATGAGTTCCACAATTTAATTATGCTTTGTATGAAAAAGTACTTCCTTCTGTTGGTTTAAACCTTCTTGTGTGACAGCACCACCAGGTCCCTCTAATCCTTAGGAGAACCAGTGAACAGCCAGTTCCTATTTGCTTTTTTCTGTGTCAATCATGATCTGACAGACCTTTACTGAACCTCCTGCTTCTGTCACCCCTTTCACCCTGAAGGCTCCTCATCTGCTTATTTTTCCATCTTTGTGGAAGCTGTTGCCCATCTCTCCTAATCCTGAATGCTTTCCTTCCTGCACTTTCCAGTTCTGCCCAACTCTTCTGGAGTCTCATGGCCAGAAAATACTACCATGGAGCTGCAGTTTGACCTAGGAGTGCTATAATGATGTTTTCTGATTTGTTCCTGCCTCTTTGCCAGCTCATTCCTAACCTGTTGTCTCTTCTGATGGACTTTAAATGATATTTGCAGAGGCCTCCCAGCTCTCTTTGCTCCATGTTATTTTTAGGGCTCATCTGTGTGGAAGTACAGTGAGGGTGAGTGTTCTGCACGCGCTCTGCCTTTGTTGACACTGCCCTGCATCAGCCATTTCACTGCCCAGCCACTCGGGATCACAAACCCTTTCAGCAGCGCTTTGTGGCCAGATTTGCATCATCTGCAAAACTTCTCTTCTCCCTGTTCATCCTTTTTACCAGACTATTTACAAATATGTCTGAACACTATCAAATTAGTATTTCAACAACAACTCAGTTCTGAGTAATGCATGAAATCTCTCAAAAAAAGATGTGTGGCAGACACCAGCCAAGGCCTTGAGGGCACCCGCAGTGACCTCCAGTGACTGTGAATGTTCAGAGATTTATACCCATTCTCCAAAAAGACAGCTTTTAACTCCTTATAACTGCAGGAAAGAACTTTCTTTTCTCATCTCTTATCATTAAGCCTTCTTGCACACAGTTTTTAGGCATTTGTGTTTATTGGCACGACTCTCTGAACTCCTCAGAGCATGTTATCAATATTGAGTGGGTAAGCAGGAGAAATCAGTGATAAGAAGGCCCATCTGGTGTGTCAAGTGTTTCATTCCCCAGGCAGGGATATGTCATTTGTCAGCTTATTATTATTTTTAATAACTTGCAGTCTGTCCCTGTTGGTCGTGCAGACCATGGAACACAGGTTGGTAAGAACGACTCAGCTACAGCAGTGCCTTTTATTGCCAGATACAGAATCACCTCTGTTTACAGGTGAGCTGCACACCTTTGGCACTGAATTCCTAAAGTTCACCAGCCAAATGCACAGAATGTGTCCTGAATGCCCTATTGCAGGAGAGCTGAGAGGTGGGCTTGGCTTAGTGTGCCTGGAAAATACCCACTGCTGCTCTCAGCTGCCCTCTTGTCATGGAATTCTCAGCTACACTGGAAGTGAGTTCATCTGAAACTGCCCTCCTTGCACACTCTGGCTGAAGAGATTTTTCCCCTTGCTGTACCATGGTGCAGATCCAGTTCTGGAGGCTTAGCCCTCATGGCAGTGTGAAACCCCACAGGGCATTGCCAGGCCATTTCCTTGTGTCACAAAATGTCACCTCTGCTCTGTTACCCCATGTCGTTCTCACTTCCCTGTCACTCGGCTGTCCCAGGGGTTGGCAGGAAGGGCCAAACTTGTGATAAACTTCACCTGAGGCTCAGCTTGTGCCTCATCCTTGGAAGCTGTGTGTTTGGGAGCATCCCTGGGCACTGTGACTCAGGTCTGCCCTGGCTCTGTTGTGGTGCCACACGGAGTTATCAGGAGTTTCTGAGCGTTACCCCTCTGGGTGTTGCTCCGTGCAGCACTTTGCACCTGGAGAACCTGTTTGCTGGACATGCAGATCATCCACTGCAGAGCTGTATCACAAACATGAGCCTGCTGCTTGCAGAGAGCCTCAGCGGAAGGGGAGCCGAGATTTACTGCAGGAATTGTACAATTCTTGCTATGACTCTTCAGAGCTGAGCACTGTGTTTGGACCACAGCTTTTTCCAAAGAAAAACTGCAATATCTGCATATTTCCAACCACACTGATCCTGCTGTAGTGACCTCAATTGCAGTCCCAAATCTTCAACCTGATTTTCCTCTTCTTAGTTCAGCAGGAGCTTTTCCTGTACTGTGTAGGACTGGACCATCTGTGTCCATCCAGGTCATGGAAAAATATTATTTCTGTACTAAATGAGATCAGTGTGTCCCCAGTGTAGAAGGACTGCATTTACAGTCCCAACTACTTCCACACACTTGCACTTTTCCTCACTGGGGCCTAATCCTGAATCAGGGAATGGTGGCATTAAATTCAATAAGGACGGGATTATTATATGTGTTATTTTAGCTAATGTAACATGTCAAAGAAATGTGTTGAATTTTTTTTTTTTTTTAAGAGCAAAATAAAACATATGGTTATATAATCAGTGGGAATCACTAGACACCTACACAGGAGAGCTGCAAGCATGGAAATATTCAGATACATATTTGATGTAACACCACAGGTTTTTTGGGTGGGATTCTTTGCCCTGCTGCACTTTGTCTGGATAAGTAATTTGGATGTTGACCACTCAGGTAGTGTAATCCAAAATCCTGTTGCCCATGTTTCAAACAGAAGAGGAGGAGAGAACATTTCATTCCTGTCTCAGGCGGAGCAGAGCACAGCTGTGCTGTTTCATTGCAGGCAACACCACTGCTGTAACCCAGCAGAGCATTGGTGGGGGGTGTGCACTGAAATTATTGCTCTTCTGCCAAAGAGCTGAGGCAGAACGAGTTCTTTTTTACTTTTTTTTTTTTTTCTTCTCATTGACTCCAAAGCCTAAAAGCAATCAGTGTTCCTGCAGTGCAATAGAAACTGCACTTGTGACAGCAGCACCCTGCCATGCTGAGAGCTGTTATTTCTGTGCACAGAAAGGGAGGTCTAACATGGCTGGGTGGGAGGTGATGGAGGTGCAGGAACTTCCAGACTGTCCAGCTGAATTTTCCCATTTCACCAGCTGCAGGACAGTGATCTCAGCACTGAAGCCAATCCCAGCGTGCTGGAGGTGGGATAATGCATCAATTATCACACATCCCATCACAGAATCACTGAGGTTCAAAAAGATCTCTGAGATCATTGATGACCACCTTGATCACCACCTTGGCAACCAGACAGTGGCACTGAGTGTCACATTCAGTCATTTCTTGAACACCTCTCAAGTGGTGGCTGACTCCACCACCTCCCTGGGCAGCCCATGGCAATGTTCACCAATCTTGCCACTGAAGAAGTTCCTCCTGATGTCCAGCCTGAACCTATCAAAAGTCTCAGGACAGATCCAATCCCATCACTGATTAGCATCTCTCTTTTTTATCTTCAGCCTCTAACACTTGGTAGAAATTTGAAAGGCTGAAAGTGTTTACTGCACCCTTGAGTAAAATGCCATCCATTTTACTACAGACCAATTAATGAATTTGTCTGTAAATTCCACAGTGCCTCTTTGTTTAAATGCTTGCTCCTTATTCAGGATTATTCACTAAAGTCTTTTTTTCTTGATATCACCCACAGTTTTAAAAAGAACCTTTCTCCACGTTGACAAGTTGTACATGAAGCAGCTCCTCAGGCTGGGGCAGATCAGTGGCTGTCCTTGGATCAGTAACACTGAATGAAGTACAGGTTTTTTGGGAGGGTCTTTGTGGTTGGGCTAAGCATTCATTCCTTGGGCAGAAACTTAATTTTTATATAATCTTTTTTCCCTGATAAACAGATTTTCTGATGTCCTTTCCAAACAGTAGTTGGGAACCTAGCTCTAATTCCAGCCTAAGCCCATCTATGGCAGTTATTACCAGTCTTGCACCACTGCACCCCTTTGCCTAAAGAGTTCATCTTTCATTCTTTACTCAGAGACACAGAGCTACATCATACACTAAGTTGTAGCACTACCAAGCAACCCAGGGACTTCTGCCAACTTGGAAACAAGATATGAACTAAAGAGTTTCTATTTTTGCATTAAAATGGAAACAGGTGGGAAGGATGCATGGAACTTATCAAGCCACATAAGTACTTTTTTTCATGTTAAAATTTGAATGGAATGGAAATTACAATCTTCTAGTGTTGCTGCAGAGCAGCAATATTAAGTTTCTCCTTACTCAGCCTTTAGCAGTAAGGAACCAGGTGCAGTGGAGCTGGAGTTCTGGAATTTGCTTCCTAACCCCATCTAACTCTCTCCTAGGTCTGCCCTATTTTGAATTATTGCTCCACCTGGCACAGGGGATGTTATTGGCTCTGGAGAGAAGAGTCAAGTCTTGCAATAATTTTTTTATAGATTGCTAATGAGAATAAGAACAGGAATGAACTGCTGGATGGCAGAAATCAGTGGTTTTCCCCATTCCTACCTAATTTATGGCAGTGAACCTCCGCTCCCACACTGAGTTAGGTGCTTTGGCTCAGCTCAGGTATTTGCTGTGTGTCAGCACTGAGCCAGGGTGTGCTGGAGAGACCAGAGCCACACCAAAGCTCTGCCTTTTGAACCAGACCTCTCCCACCCCTTTCTACCTCCACATCAGAACAAAACCTGAGGGAAGTGTCCCAGCTGGGGTGGAGCGTGTTTCTAGGAGGACTTGCTAAAATAAAACCTACATCCAAAATAATTTTTAAATTATGACATAGTATAAATGGGACAGACTTTACCAAAACACTTGGTTGTCCATTGCCCGGGAGGTAGGAGCAGCTGCAGCACTGATTGGACAAATAAGTAACCAAATGGATGGACAGACAATCTAAGAGACTTTTGACTGCCTTCACTCACCCTTAACTGTTTCCAGTAAATAGCCCTGGCTCTGGCGTTATTTTAGAGCAGGAAGGTATTGATCCAGTACTGCAAACTTAGCCATTAGCCCAGCCACAGATTGAACGCATGTGAAATCCTACTGGAATCAAATGGATTTGTCCAACTGCATCTGTGCAGCTCAGCAAAGAGCCTGTGACCATGACCATGAGCTTTTCCAATAAAATGTCCTGCATGGCCCTTTCTGTGGGAATATGCAATGCCTGCAGTGCTCTGTGCCACAGGCACCAGGGCAGCCTGCTACTGGCAGTCAGCCCCAAGTCTAAATGAGCTTAAAAGGGATTTCAAACACTTCTCCTGTTATCAAACTGCATTTTAAATTCAAACTAAGAACAGTTTTCTGTTATGTTCAGGTTTGGAGGGTTGCCAGTAATAATTATGTATTTTATATTTTTTTTTACCATTTTGTGCTTCCTTGTTGTTTCTTGGTTTGCAATAGAGTCTGAAATCCAAAGGGCAAAGTATTTGCAAAAGCTCTATGGCTTCAAGATCTTTGAAGTCCCCAACACCAGGAGGAGATGAAAAGCTCCCAAGACAGGCTGTTCTCCTGGGGCTCTCAGCCCAATTTCCAGGAACTGGGGCAGGTCGGGTGCTTTCTGGGGGATGGACTGAGGGAGGAAATATTCAGGTGCCATTCAACTGTGCAGCCAAACCATTTGATGTTTGCCTGTCAGTTGTCTAGACAAATGTTTTAAAAGGCATAAAATAAAGGGAAGAAAAAATACCCTGTCTGGGAATTCTTCCCCAGTGACTTGCACAGCCCAAGAGCTGGGTAATTCTCCTCAACTGAGAAAACATCGGAGGCAGTCTGAGAGCAATTTGGCTCCAGAACAAATATTGTTACTGAATTCTTTGCACCTGCAATGGCCAGGGAAATGATCATACACACTCTCCACGTCTTCCTATGGCAGGCTTTGGAAAGCAGCCAGGAAGCACCTCCCATGTGCCACAGCACAGAACTGTGTGTGGGCAGGGCGTCAGGTGAGACCCTGCTGGTGTCATCCCATCCCAAAGGGAAGTGTGGCTGTCAGCCTCTCGGAGAGGGGTTACTGGTGGCCTCCTTGAGGGATTCAAGGGCCAACCAATTGGGAAGAAGAAATGAACTGTGCCTATGGTCTCTCCTGGTACCACCTCAGGCACATGAGCACAGCCTTGGCTGACACCCTTGCGAGCAATAAATTTGAGTTCATCAGCGCTACGGCTGCTCAGCTAGCAGGGCCTCAAGACAGATGAAAATAGGGGGTAAATGGTATTTGAAAATACAGTTTCTGCTGTAAAAGAACTTTTTTTTCCCCTGGATGAATCCTAGGCAGAAATGTATTTGTCTAATAAAGAGATCTTGTGTCTCACTTGGATTTCATTCAGTCCTGAGTCACAAGTACTGGACTTATGCTACTCTTTGAGGATATTTGGCTGCATTTCCCTTAATTTTTAGTAAATTTAGTGAAAGTGCTGTGGTTCTGTCTTGTATCAAGAATTTTTTCAAGTTATTTGCCTTTATCAAAAGCACAGAAAAAATGGACAAACTGTGTTCCACTGGAATGGTTTGTTCTCAGTACACAAACAGTTGCACCCCAATTTTCCACCCTGCATTACACTGTAGAATTCAGCTAATCCTGTACAAACTCCAATAATTTGCCTTTTAAATATATAATAAATAAATGATGCATTTATTTATTACATAAAGTACATGTAGTTCAACAGGCTGGTGTTGAGGTGGCTTTGTTCAATCACAGCCCCAAAATCCTGCACAGTAGCAATGAGGATAGGAAGTTTTATAGTGTGAGGAGCTCACTGCCTTAGGAGGGTATTTTTTAATTTTGTTTTTAAATTAGACCTACAAACACATGCACAGGGTCCTTGTTTTTAGTCACCTCAACATTCTCAATCTCTGTATCAGCTGGCAGATTCAAGAACAGGTGATGACAAAGCAATTTGAGCTGAGAAAAAAATGCTGGGTAAAGAGGAGAAAAGATGTTAAAACAGGGATTAGATTATTAGGAGAGAAGGAAAAAAAGAGACAACACTTCTACAGAGCAAGAATTACAGAGCCTGAATTCAAAAGAATTATGCCAATTTCAGTTAGCTAAGTAGCTGTAAAGACTACCAAATATTCCTTATGATTCTTAAGCATATTAACTAATAATTATTAATATCTGTCCATGAAAATTAACCCTCACAAGAGCGCAATTTAATCACTGCAAATTCAGATTGGCAGAAAAAGCGCTCTGGGCTTTGTATCACTTGACTGAGCTTAGCAAATGAAAACACAGGAGATTTGGCTGATCCTTCACAAAGCTTTTGGGATGTGACCTGATCAGAAAGGAGCAGGACAGTCTCATGATTAGGTTTTGATTGCAAGATAGTGCTGAGCACTAAACTGGACTCATGAGCCGTGCTGCTTCCGAGCCCTGCTGTGGGGGAAATGGGACCCTGGGATGAGCACCATCCCTCTTTGCCTGCTTTGTCCTTTTGGACAAGGAGCAGGATGAGTCCTGGCAATGTATGGATGTGGTTCCTGCAGCAGCACACAGCTAACTCAGGAATGAACCTGAACAAAACCTGATATGTTCTGCCCAAACAAGGCAAGGCACCCTGCAAACCCCAGTGTGTCAGAAAGAGTTCTGCTCCTGTCACCATGCTGGCAGAGCCCATCACCTCACCCACCTGGTACGCCAACCATTCATTCCTGCTGAAGGCATTCCCACAGAGGCACAGGGAATAGTTGGAGCATTCCAAGCTCCCTGAAGGAACAGCCCCATTAGCAGAGCCCCTGTTAGATCCAGCCCAGGCTTCCCCACAGTACCACATCATAAAACCATCGTGCATCTGGCCCAAATTTAAGGCACAGTTAGCCGAATTGATACAAGAAAGAAACCAAGGACTGAATTAGTATCCCACAAGGTTGTTTGGGTTTTTTTTCCAGGTCCCAGATGATGTGAGGAGCCATGCGGGGAGGTCCTGTGTCCGCCTCCAAGCCCTTCCCAAATGCTCTCTAGGTTTTACACCCTTTCAAACAACTTCATTACCTGGCCTTTTTTTTGTTGCCAGGAGAGGTTAACAAAATTACCGAGGGATGAAACATTCTTGAAACATTCTTTCTGGCTCATCAAACAGGATTAGCGGATGAATTGCGCTGGGTGGTGCACACCTAAAGGAGAGGGGCGGTGGGGCTGCACCATCACCTGGTTCTCTTCAAGGAGTCCCTGCACAATGTGGGCTGTGCACACACGTGGCTTGGTGGGTTTGGAGCAGAGGGAGAGGGATAAACGATAACCCCCCCACCCAGCGCTGCTGCTGAGGGCTGCCCAAGTGCTGGGGTTGCTGTGTGCTTGACCAGTGCAGCCACGAGCATGGCACACGCTGGGAAGTGCCCAGCACCTGTCCCCGTGGACAGGTGAGCAGCAGGGCCAGGTGAGCCAGCAGGGCAGAGCTCCATGCCCGGGTGCTCAGCTTTCCCCGAGCCTTCACCTCCTTGCTGGGACAGGCTGTGCTCCCTGGCAGCACACAGATGTGACAACCTGCTGGTTCTAACCCCTGGCAGGGAATGGCCTGCTCTGCCTTTCCCTTTGAAAAGCAGCATTTCCAGCTTCCCACCAGGCAAACACTCTTCCCACCAAATTTTTTTTCAATAAACTGCACAGGTTACCAGGAGCCTCCACATCTGAATTTGCACAGCACCTTTGCTCTTCCAACAAGCTGCCCTGCATCACTGACATGTACTAATGTTCCCAGGGTATAGGTTTGTTCCCTCCTCTTGTCTTTGTTTTTGATCTGTCACAACCAATTACAAAATAAAGCTCTGAACGCCCCTTGACCATTATATTTATTTAGGTGGCCCTAGCAGCCCAAGACTGTAATTAAAACTTTTTGTTGCAGTCTTGAGTATCTCCTGAAAATAGGAATTAAAATGACTGGGAAACACAAATGTTTTATAGATTATATGCATGTCTTCTAGAGGTAGTAGCCAGCTAAGCAGAAGGTAAGGGGGAAAAAGCAGAGATTAAAATCTAGGTCAGAACAAATGTTGGACAAGAGCCCATGCTGTCAAGTCCCAGGCATCCCAGAAGAGAAAGAATGAAAGGGAGCAAAAAGGATTTGTTTGGTTTTTTTAAAAGAAGGAATAGTGGCCTTTGCAAACATCCCATATTATGGAAAAAGAGACATTTCAGAAATGCTATTGCTCCGTTCTGTCTGCTTCTAGTACAGCCCATTTCTGGCCACTACAGATGTTTTGTTACTTGTGCTGCTGGCTTGTGCTTGTCTTGCCCTGCCCCTCCTTCAATCCCTCACCTCTGGCTTGCTGCTCTCCTGCTCCAGACACAAAACACCAAGCCCTGTGGTCTGCTCAGTCCCCAGAAAAGCAAAATAACCCCCTGCCAGACTTGTGTTCCCATGCACGGGTGGGCACCAGCACAGGACCTGTTTGCACTCCTTAGCTCTTCTCACCATCTTCAATAAGCCACGGGCACGAGGGCCAGTTTCCCCCAGATCCCAGGGATTTGGGTGCTGCAGATTTCACAGCAGTTAGCCCCACCGAAGAGGGGAAGTGAGCCCTGTGGTACTGCAGGAGGCAGGACCCCCGGAGTGCCGGCTCTGGGAAGGTGCAGGGATCAGAGCAAGCCGAGGCACAGCCTCTGCTGAGCTGGGGCATCCCCAGGTGCCAGGGCTGTCCCAGTGAGGAGACAGCAGCCACTGAGCTCTGAGCCTCATGCTTCGCTGGAATCACGGCCTTAGGCTACTCCTTTTCAAGAGCAGCAGCGTTATTTTAAAAGCTTCGCTTTCAGAAGTAACTTAAGCACTTCAGTAGTAAATCTTGCTGGCTCACAGTGCAGTTTACACCCTTAAGTGCCTTAAGTTACCCCTGGAACAGGCTCCAGGCCCCCACCATTTCACTGCTTCTCTGACTGAGCTACCAGATCTTCAGGACAGGGACTCTAACTCCATAAGATTGGGTTTTAATATCCATGCCTAAACCAGTGGCTCGTTTGGGTGCCAAGATGTCCAAAATAATGGCTGATCTTTTTGTTGTGGGGCTGACCCTGCATTCCTCATGGAGCCAAAGCTCCCTCACTTCTGAAAGGTGCAAAGAAAAGCAGCCCACCATCTTGTTGCCAAATCATTCTCCATGGGAGATTTGATTTGAAACTCACAAAATACCAGGATTTATGAGAGGAACTGGCCGCAATGTGATCATAAGAACATACCAACATTGTAGTTCCACACCCTTTGATCTTGGCACTTTAATGATTAATTAGTGCTAAAGTACTGGAAAAATACCTCACTTGAGGCAGTTTAAAGCTTCTCTTTGTATAGATACAAACTATGACTCACATGAAAGGATAACCCAGAACTGCAAGAGGGAGAGATTAACGCAGAAGCCTCTGGTCACATGCAGATGTTTGCCCAACTGGACAAATGGGAGAATCTGCTCAGTTTTAGGGACTGTTTCCATTGAACTGCATACATTTTCCATCACTTGCACTGCAAGAAACTCTGTAAACATGGAGAGAAATCCATCCCTTAGAAACAGACACATGTTCAAGGAGGTGTGAGCCTTCAAGAAGCATCACATTTTATGGCAATTTGCAGAAAATATTCCTCACCTGGGATGGCTGGAGAGAAGCCATTTTCCCCTTCCTCTGTCATAACTGTGCATTTAAATACTTCCAAATATGCTCCAAGGTGTAAGTCCCACTACCAGCAGTGCTCAGGACAAAGCATGACATGGGAGGGAAGGCTTTTCTTGCAGAGTTTACATGTACTGCACCAAAAATTGTCTGCTGACCTTACATATTCAGAGCCCTGCCTCTCCCCCCTTCCTCAGCCACCTGTCCCTGTGCATGCAGCCACTCAGGGACACAGGACAGGACAAGAGCACTCAATCAGAAATGGCCTAATGCCCTCTCAGCCAAAGCCACTGCAGTGTGGAGACCCCAGAACCAAAGCTGGCTGTAACCTTTCTTCTCCCACAGACCTATGGGCCAAGCCCCCAGCACTGGGCTGGGGCAGGGCGGTGCCTCCAGGCTGGATTTCCATCTCTGCCTGCTGGTGGGAGCAGCCGCAGCTTCCCACAGAGGGACCCGTGTGCAGGGACTGTACATGGCCTGATAAACCATGAGATCCTGCCAAAATAAAGTGAGTAATGCACAGCCCTTTTCTTTACCCTGAATCCAGCTGAGTGCTGCAAACACCTTCTGATTTATGTCAGGTTTGCAGCTCTGCACATGGAGCCTGCTGCTCGCAGCCTGCAAGTGGAGCTGACTTTGTTCTGGGACCAGTTTCAGGAAATTCTTGCTTGGGGTCTCTTTTCTATATGGGAACTTTCAAATCAAGTGTTTGACTTTTACTCACCAGAGCAACAAAGATGGTTTGCAGAAGATGCCATAACACCAGTTTTAGTTTGGATCTCTCACACTTCCATCACTGCCAGGCTCTGGGCCCTCAGAATAAGGCACCATCCATTATGGCACAGTTTGCCAGTGAAGTTAGATTTATTTCTCCATGCATTCAATGTTTCCATCCATACTATGGGCATGGGATAACCCTGAATTGATTTGCTTTGAGATCATTGCATCACAGGTACCCTTGAAGCACAGATCATTAGTGCATTATTGGCAGTAAGTAGATTTTAATATTCACTAGCAGAGCTACTGGAAGTGCTCTGGTGGAACCTGAAAGGCAGAAGCATTGGCTGGACTTTGTGTTCCTTACAAGAACTGAGGCTGAGCTCAAGTCCAGTGAAGTGCAGCTGAGGTGGAGCACAGCCTGGTCAGGTAACGGAGGGACAAGGCCAAAGGGATTGTGACATACCCACATCACATGAAACAGGAAATTGTTTTCTGGATTTGACATCCCAAACCACTCGGCCTCAGAGGAATGCCACATGATTCCCAAATTGAATCAAAATCTGAGGTAGGAATACAGAATTCCTAGCCTGTGTAATGACAGCTTCACAGTGCTTTGATCCTCTCTCTGTTAAAGCAGAAGGGAAAAGTTGATATAAATAACTTTAGGTAGGGAACTCCAGCTAGGAGCACTTCTGAGTATCCAGTATTAGTTGTGCTGTGAATTTTGGAGGCCACAAGGGGCTCCTCTTCCCTCCAAACAGGGCATTTGTCTGGAAGAGGTGGAAACCCAAGGGCAAGCAACTGATGCCAACCAAGCATGGTCATTGCTTGGACCTGGATTCCCACATAATCAGGAATGTCAGACACTAGGCTGATGCATAGAAATACAGGGATAAGAAAGGGAGAATCCATCTGCTTCTGTCTCTCTGTCTGTCTCTATCCCTTCTCTTCTTCTCATCCCTCAATTCCATCAGAAACTAGACTACTTCAGGGTAAAATTTCAGCCTGAATGATGAGAAAGACTCTTAAAAGGTCTAGGAATAAATATTTGAAGATCCTTATTATAAAGTACACGAGAGCAGCTGCTTTCATCCTGAGCTTGAATGAAAATTGCATGATGGAAAATACAACTCACAGATGAATAAGCAGCAGTTGTCCTGCAATGCAAATGGGCCAAAGGAGGGAGCACAGGGAATCATGGAGTTGAGCACAGCTTTGGTTCATGGCTTTGGTGTCTCCCTCATCACAGACAGCCCAAAGAAGCTACAGAAGAAAACACCTCCAAGCCTGATTAACAAGCAACAGAAGATTCCTGTGCAGAGCAGGGTGAGGGACACCAGGAAAGGCAAGTGGCAGCACAGGGAGGTGCAGGGTGTGCTCACCTTGTCCTGACAGCTCACAGCTCTTGCCATCCTCGGGAGAGGCCATCACCTTGATCCGCTCTCATCTCTTCTGGCTGCAAGGAGCTGAAGGGCCAGGAGCTGGCCTGTGGAGCAGGGCTTGGATGGAGCCCAGCATCACCCCACTGCTTGCCTTGTGCTCTTCCAAGCCATCCATTCCCATCTCCCTCTGGCAGCTCCTTCATCGACTGTGATCTGAGCTTTGGGTCTGGAATGAAACTCTAGGTCTTGGCAGATTCCTCATGCCTCTGGATTTCAAAGAGGACCCTCTGCAGGTCTGGGATCCATACTGGAAACTGCCCACTGCTTGTAAGACATGATTGCTTCGCCCTAAAAATAGTTAGCAGCGCATTCAGAGCTGGAGAAAACAGAGACAACACCTCTGAACTCAGCTCTGAGCACTGTTTACCCCTTAGGATATCCAGTAATGTTTCCTTCCAGGAGTAACTGCTGGGAGATATCCACACATCTGCCTGGCTTGCAAGGATGTCAGGAGAAAAGCTCTCAACAAAGAGCTGTATCTTACATCACACCCTCGGTGCAGGGAGCCCCAGGGCTTTGGCATACCTTTGTGAGGAGCACATTCCTAAGTCGAGGGCTCTCTCTTCACAGGAACACCCTATCCTCCAGCACCAACACACTTAATCCACAGCCCCATGGGCAGAACTTCCCACCACCCACCATTCCTGGGTGATGCAGTGAATTCTGTTTATAGCCAGATACACCGCTGGCAACCAACTAATTACCCAGCAGCAAAAGCAGTGGAATGAGAGTCAAAGAGCCATTTCCCAGTGCCAAGTTCCCCAACTCTTCCTCCATCTCCCTCCCTCTCTCTTCAGAAAAAGAAAACCAAAGAGATGGCATGCTCAGCACATTGAAGTGCTTTGAGACTCAACTGAGTAGTCCACTCATTATTTTTCTTTTTAGAATTCAATAAACCGATGTGAGATCTGCCAGTATTTCAAGACACAAAATGGAATAGGGAGTCTTTAGCTCCTGAGGTTCCATATTCTGTAGGTGTTCTTGTGCATTTCCCCACAACAATTTCAATGGAATAGTCCCCTTTTTTTGTCCTGGTTATCTTAGAGAGATTTATCAGAACAATCCAGACAGGTTCTGTAAATTTGAGTGCATATTGGTGATGCAGATTGCTTTGCAGCTGGACACAATTTTTAGAAGGAAAATATTCCATTTTCACGTATTTTTCTTAGCTCATTCTAAAAAAGAAAGCCAACCCCTGCCCTATTTTGGACAGGTAGAGGAGAAAAATGGATGTAATGGACGTTTACCAAAACACATGCTGCAGAACCAGGCTCCTTTTGTCTGGCAGGAGGCCTTGATGTGCCTGAAAAAAACCAGAAGGAAAGACCCCCAGTCCCAGCAAGAACAAAGGCAGGAAAACCCAAACCCCAGTGTGAAGGGCAAGAGGTGAATTGGAGCCCTGCTGGGTTGTCCTGCTCCGTGCTGAACTCCCCGTGGGCTGATGCTGGCTGGGAGGAGCGTGTTCCCTTGGGCTGAGGCAGCCAGACTGGTTTGGTGACTGCTGCATTTGCTTTTCCCTGGCCCCCGCACTCCAGGTGCTGCCCCTCATAATCCTAATCCATCCCCGTGGTGCAGTGCCCTGTCCTGCCTTCTGCACAACAGTGCAAGCAGCTCCTGGGTTTTCTTTATGATCAAGAGGAGGAAGATGATCCTGTGGCTGCAGGGAAGGATTAGAGGTTGGAATCTGTGCCCTATTTCGGGCTATGCTCTTGGGCAAATTGAATTATCTATGCTTTCCGTAGTTCCTTGTAAAGAAACTTTACACTTGGAGATGAGGACATTATCCTACTTCCTTCCCTCCCTGAATTAAATATCTGTCAATTCTTTGCGAGATGCAAAAGGACCAAAATCCCACACAAACACGCCTGCAGATACTTTTTAATGGATTTTATACCTAGAGGGTCCCATTGAAATGCAAATTTTGGGCCCTTCCCAATGAAACAAGCTTCTGTGCCACAGATAACCTAAGCTAAAGGAAGTAGAATAGTCCATATGGAAATAATCATCCCATTTAAAACATTATTAAAACTAGTACCTTTCAGTGCACCTGGAAAGGAATTGTCAATGGTGGAGCACAAAGCCAGAGGGAAGTGCCTCTTGGAGCCACCTTTCTGTGCTGTCTCAAGGTCCTGGGAAGCACTGGGCCATCCTCTGCTCTGAGCTGGCAGAGGAGATGGGGACCCTCAACACCACAGGTGAGGGATCCATCCCAGCTGCCACAGGCCTCTCACAGCAAAAAGCCAATCCTGCTGAACTGCTTCATCCCTCCATGAATGCCAGGGCTGCTGCTGGATGTGGCAGAGGCACCCAAATAGAAAAGTCTCAGAAAGAAAAGAATCTGCTGTGCTGCCTCCTGCCATCAAAGCTGTCAGAAAACTGGATTTGTGTGTGTTTTCCTAAAGACACAAAGCCCCTACATGCTGATCCTATTTTAGCACATTAAAGAGTCCAACCAACAAAATTACTTTCGGTTCAACTTATTCCTGGAAGTGTGTGGGGCACTGACCCCAATATCTCAAAGCAAACTCACAGCTCTTCTACAAAATCTATGATCATTTTTCCCAATCAGTGTCCCATTTCAGCAATAGAAAATCGTGGTCTTAAGGTGCAAATACCATTTTTCATCAGGGTAACAACACTGGTTGCAGCTCATTCAATTAAGGATGTAATTTCCCTCAATTGTCTGTTAAGGCATCACACAGGTGTTTCATTTCAGAGTGCATTAGTACATGAGGCTCTAAGCCTAAAAGCTAATTTTTAACTTAACCTAATAATGTCAGTAATAACGACCTATGATTACTGTCTTGTGAATCAGAACCTATGATACTTAAAATAATTAGCATCAAAGCCTAACTAGTACCTTGCTAAATTCGTTATTAGCCCTAAACCCTCAGCACTGAATTGAACTTTAAAATGAATGTTAGTGTGGGCTTTCTCCCACACACACTGAAGACAGAATTTTAACAAATTTAATTTGGAAATGTAGGTAAAATTTTGATCATTAATCTTTTCTTGGAGGAAGAAACTGTGGTACTAGCACAAAGTACAATTTGACTAAAGAACAATGATCTATTTTATGTGGTCCCTGTTGTGTTTGGAGCACATATTTCCCCCCTGCTAGGGAATTGTTTCAGGAATTACTACCCTGTCCCAAACCCATTAAGCTCTCATGGGACATCTCTGGGGGATTCTGAGGGTGACAGAAACCAGCTGGGTTTGGGAAAGCAAGCTTGGGCAAACCTTGACACAGGAGATTCCTCAGTGTCTTTCCACCTCAAGAGAAAATCATATCCTCACACTTTTTGCCTCTCTTTTTGACAGTCTGCCTTTCCTCCGAGGTCAGACAGAGACTCAGCTGTGCTCTGCCTCTGGAAAGATGTTCCTTAGGAGGTGGCTGTCACACCTGATAAGTGAAGGAGTAAGAAGAGAGGCTCAGAACCCAGGGCCTGGCTCCCCTCTAACAGCTGCAAGAGAAACAAAAACCTTTTCCAAAACACAGTCAACAACAAAGAAGGAAACAGGAGGGCTTTGAAGTGTAGCTGTCTGTCTTGGATGGAGTGGAAGAGGTGGGATGACAGCAGGTTCCTATGAGCAGCCAGTTCCTATGGCCAGGAGAGTGGGCTGACTTGGAGGAGGTCAGCAGCCCTCAGCAGTGTGGCTCCCCCCAGGAGCCTGCAGCTTGCCTGTGACCATCTCATTTTGTGCCTCGTGCCTGTTGCTGACGGGAGCAGCTCCCAGCTGGTGCCCCACCACAAGGGAGGGGTTTGAACAGACAGACCCAACCCAGGCTGGTGCTGCAGCATCCAGGGCACCAACCCCAGCTGGGAAGCAGAGACAAACCAGAGGTGAAAGCTGCTGAAGTGGCAGGAATCACTTATCCTGTACATGTGCCACAGAGAGGAGCAAGCAGAACAGCAGACCCTGAGCAATAAACAATATTTCAGGCATTACGAACATGCAGGAGAGCTCTGCTGATGAAAGATTTGTAGTTGTTATTAATATCTGCCGAGTCCAAGCTCAGACCTGAAGCTCAGTCTGCACTTGAACCTTCTCCAGGTGCTCAGATTTCCTGATGTAGATCTGCCTGACAAAACAACAACAACAACAAAGGCCTGAAAACACGCTGTTGATTTGGAGAAGAATTTCCTCCACGAATCCAGGAAAGTTCAGAGAAGAAATTGCTCACCTGGGATGCATAGCTGTTAATACCTTCTCACAAGCTTTCCCACCCACAGAATGAAAAGCAAAAACCTTTGGGCTTTGAGGTATAAACCAAATTAGAAACAGAGAAGGGAAACCTACCAAGTACCCACAAGGAGTTTGGCTAAAGAACTGTGATGCTTCTGAACATTTGACTTGATATTCTCCCACAGAAAATGAGAGGGAGGTCAAAGCCTAAACATTCAATTGCTTTTTAAAATGCTACTTTAAGCTTTTAAGCCAGTTTGGGAGATTTTGCAAATTTTGTCCTGATGCAATAAAAACAAATAAAAATTTCCAGTACCAATCACGTTGGAAGTCAGATATCCTGAATGTCCTCTTTCTTTTATTTATCCCAGCTGCCACATTATCACAGCCCAACATGAGCAAGTCTAAGACTAGTGGTGGTCAGTATCTTAAGAAAACAAAATCTCCTGGATGTAAAAAGCTAAAGGTGCTGCAGATCATTCCCACTTTGTTAGGACAAAACATTGCTGTGGGACATTGGCTGTAAAAAGCTCTCTGAGCTCACTTGTGTTCACAGAAGATCCTAGAGGAGGTTTTATATAATTATGAACATCTAACCAATATTCACCCTGGACAATTAGAATTTTATTTTGTTTCTATTATTAATTACATTAATTACTGGCAGGGTCCAGGGCTTTCAGCCCAAGCATCCTGCACAGCCCTGACTGCTCCAAGGTTTCCTTCCCTCCAGAACTATTTCTGCAAAGCCTCTTAGTCAAGCAGATCCTGCACCTTCCTCACTACCAGGTGGAGTTTGGAGCAGTTCTCCTGCCCTTACAAATCAGCCAGCAGTGAATGTGCAGCTCCCTGCAGGGCTCCAAAACCTCCTGCAAGGGTGGAGCAGGAAGAGGCTCCCCTGCCAGCTGTCAGGAGGGATGTGCAGCACCGGGAATGGCAGAGTGGGGCAGCCGTGAACCGATAAGGGAGAATGGATGCTTGGAGGTGAAAGGGAAGGGAGGGGGAGGAAAGGAAAGGAAGGAATCGAAATAGATGTAGGAAAACTGGGCTAAAAAAAAAAAAAAAAAAAAAAAAAAGAAAAGAAAATAAAAAAAAAAGTGTTATTTAACTACTGGAATGTGCTTCTACCCAGTTTCCTAGGGATGGTAGAAGAGGAGTGAATATGCTGTGAAAATAGCAGCAGCAGAAGAGCAGGTCTTTAGCTCACCTGGAAGGAGGGAGGTGAACAGGCATTTACGTCCCCCATGTGAAAGAAAAATTTGGCTCTGAAGTGTTTGGCATTAGCTCCTTTGCATCTCCACAAGTGCCTTTCCAGTCTTCATGCAGAAGTCTTTGCATCCTTCCCATACAAAACCACACCTGAGTTACATACAGGAATCCTTGACAGTCACATTTCATAAGCTCATTCCTTTTCCTGACAACAAATGAAATGTCATTCATTGCAGCTTCATAGGAGTTGATTCAGAATGGAATTAATATAATTCAATGTAAATATAACAGTTTTCAGCATTTAGAGAAACTGCCCATAGGCACCACTTTGCTTCAGGGTTTTGCATTCTGGGCACCATGAGAAATGGGCTGGGGGCTGGGCACAAGCCACTTTCCACAGGAGTTGGTGTGATGGTGCTAATCTTCATCTTCCAACTCATCTTTGGACAGCAGTGTGGGAGGAACAGAAACGTGGGGCAAAGACTCACATCTGAGTAAACAACATCAACAGCTGAGGTTTTTACACCCTGTCTGGCATTGGCCAGCGATGAAGGATTTCACTGCAGCCACAAACCTGTTGTTCCACCTCTCTCCATAGCCAGACCTGTGCACAAATACACACACGGAGTTTGGGGGCCATTCTTAGAGGTCAGCCCTTGCTTTCCCCATCTCCCGTGTCCTGTGGCATTGCTGCACTGACCCCAGTGGGTGGTGACCCTCAGCTGCTGTTTCAAGGAGGAAGAGGATGAGGCTGCAGCTCTCTGGGCTCTTCCTCCCTGCCAAGCTTGCCCTGAAGCATTTAGGCATCCCTGCTCCTTTCACCTGCCAGCACTGGGTCAGCCTCGGCCCCCCCGGGGCCCAGACCCTCAGGGAGTGTGAGCTGTTGCCACCTCGCTGCAGAACTGCTGTGGTTGCTCCGTGCTGTCCTGCTGGTGCAAACAATCCCTGGAGAATCCTTCCAGGTGTGTTATTAATTCACAGGAAAACTGTTGGTAGATTTTGTTGCACAACGCAGCCGACCTCAGGACCAAAACAGAATGGAGGTGTTTAATCAGAGCAGCCCCCTCCAGTTCCCACGTCAGGGAGCGGAGCCAGATCTACATCTGAGCTCTGCTGCTCAAGGGACCTGGGGGTTCTCCACACTGCTTGAAGCATCCATCAAAACAACTGTAAATGAGTTATGTTTCAAGTATGCAAGAACTTGCTTCTCCATGCCAAAAAACGATTAGTGTTCTCAGGCTTCCAGCAATGCAAAGCAGAGTCTGCCATGTCCTGATGAGAGATAGATGCATTTCCTCTTAGACAATTAATATTAGGGGTGGGTTTTATTGCCATTCTTTTTTATGTTGTTAACATCCTGCCCTCTTTCCTGGTTCCTCCCAAAGAGCTACAATGCAATTTGCAAAACTCCCCTTTGTAAGATGTAAACATTTACTAAACATTGTCTTTCCACTTTGTATTATGACAAAAGAATAGAAGTCAAGATGTTAAATATATTTCTGTATTTGCATCTGAAAGCCCCAGGCCTTCCTGAACATACTTGCAGATAACTTCTATTGTTTCCAGCAGGTTGTTACCTTTTTCGTGGATCATCAGCTCCATGAAAATCCAAGGGTGAGGTCTTTGCTGGAACACTGTCTAGGACCCACCTACCACCCAGTTCCTTACCTATGTATCCATGCCATGTTATTCCACCGGATTGTTTCATCCTGGGACAAACCCAAACAAACTCAAACCTGAGATTTGAGAACCAGACCTTTTCTCCAGTGCAATCCAGCTGAACCAGAGGCTGAAGCAGTGACTGCGGAGGGCGTTCCCAGAGGCAGCAAAGCCTCGGGTGATGGGAGTGATGCTGCTGTCCCTGTGGGGTGGCCAGGCTGTCCCAGCTGTGCCAGGGCTGTGGTGCTGCAGGACAGACCCCGAGTGCAGAGCACAAATCACCAGCCCAGCAAAAACCCTCCCGAGCTTTCTCTGGAGCCAGGCACACCTGGAAACACTTCAATCACCTCCCTCACGTCTCCAGCAGATAGAGGAAATCAGGGGCTCCATCAGCAGTGCCTCTGGCAGCAGCATGGAAGCAGGACCTTCGGCCCGTTTGGATGGAGGCCGGAGCGCCCCGAGCCCCTCCCTGTGCCCAGCAGCTCAGCCCCTGCAGCAGCGCACCCGCCCTGGCCTTGGGCTCTCTCCTTCTGTGTTCGCCTCTCTCTGCGTGCTACAAACACCATCCTGGATTGCACAGATGGTGAGAGATGGCACCACATTCATTGATGTTGTAACGTTCTCCAAGGGCGCAAAATAAAACCAGTTTTGCATTCCATATCCCTAAGAAAATGCTTTTCCTTTCCCTCGCTTCCTTGTTTTTTTGTGCATGTGTGTGCACATATATTTTTTCAGGAGTAAAGAGCATAGTTTACCCCATTACACATACACACACAGACACACACACATTCTTTAAGTGCAATTATTTGAAAAATTTCCTGTTAAAATTCCCGCTTAATAAGTAAACATCATTTAAAGAACTGCTTAGCATCACCTGGTATTTTTTAAAATGTATTAAGAAAATCCAAGATGTGAGGGTATGAGATGCCCAGCCTGACTCTGTAATACAGATGTGACTTCAGGATATAAATTTACAAAACTGATTGAGGCAAAGCAGGAAAGACTGAGGTTTTTTTCCTAGAGCTATAAGAAAAGTTTCAGAGCTTAAATATTTTTAAAATCACACTACAACCACAGGGGCCATCTTCCTCAAATTTTTGGAGGGAGGTGGGGCTGTTTGTTTGTTTTAAATAGCCCGTTAACCTCATCTGCTACTGCAGACAAAGCCTTAGGCCAATCCTGCAAACACCTCTGGTATTGTTCAGAGCAGTCGCTTTTGCACCTGCCAGGAAATTTGTAAGATCAGAGATGCAGATCCACCTCCTGCAACCTCTTTGCCTTCCTGGAAACTCCCCCAGAATAGCTGACTGGGTAGGTTTAGGCTCTTGCTTCGGAGGTTGATTATGTGATCTCTGTTTCTTCCAGCCCTGCCAGCCAGGGCTTACCTCCAGATGAGTATTTCAGCACATGCTTAACCTTAAGCAATGAGATACTCATGCTTATAGTTAAGTATAGGCTTAAAAATTTTGTTGGAAGCAAATCACAAGCACATTCTTACATACTTCTCTGGGCTGGGCCTAACCAGAGCTCTCCTGTTGAAACAGACTTTTTTTTTTTTCTCCCAACACGTATCCCATCACTGTGATTTCCCTCCTCAACTTCCAGCTCCAACTGCTTCATTCAGGTGAAACCAAGGGGAAATGACATTTTCTCCTACAGGAGTAGGTCATAATTGACAATGGGCATGAATTTACAGGAAGGGGTGATATCTTCTATTTAGCACAGCTATCCCAGGCTAACTGTACACATGGCTCTGTCCAAAACCTGGCTCTCCCTCAAGCATCTCCTCTCACACATCTTGTACTCCCACAGCTCTGCACGACTCCAGGCACACACCGAGGCTTTATGGGGCTGGGGAGAAGCTGCCTCCTCTGTTAAGCATCCAGGAAAACAGAAGGAATGCAGCACTTTGCTCCTGCCTAGCAGAGAGTTAATATCCTTGCACATGAGCCATTTCACCTACAGCAAGAAGTGAAAGCATGCGACTACACCCAGCAAATGATCACAGAGCACCCTGCAGGGAATCTGCTTCCATTTCAAAGGGAGAGATCAAAACCCACAAAGAGGAGAAGGGGGAGAAAAAAAGGAAAGAAAGAAAGAAAGATGCTCCCAACCTGTGCATGAGATCAATGTTGGGCCCAGCCTCAGAAGTTTTCAGAGAGGAAGGGAGAGATATGGACAGAAGAATCATAGAGCACCTTCAGTGCCGGATTATTTATGTGCTGGGGGTTTGATCCTACACACCAAAATAAATGGGAGGCTTGCCACCAACTTCAATGGAAGCAGAAACAACTCCTATCACCTTGAGGTTTATTGGCTGTCTGCAGAAAGTTTTAAATTTTATATAGAAATTAAACAGAGGATAATTTGACAGTTTAATGGTGACGTCGTGGTTTTTACATTAAAAGAGACACAATTTATCCTTGGGGTTTTGCAATTATTTTTTTCCTGCCTGTTGGGTTTTTTTTAGAGAAGAATTCTCATGTTTCAAGGGAAGACTGATAAAAATGGGACATTCCTGTGCATAAGAATAAAAGAACTTAAAGTTCAGTTGGGCCCTACATGCCTCACTCAAGGCTCTGTAGTTTGAAGCAGTTGGCATTACTGGTAGCAGCAAATTAGCCATCCTGTAAGTGCTCCACTGCTCTGCCAAAAACAGACTGTCCTAATTTGAACTATGCCAAATAGAGCATTTGACCATGAAAAATGACTTTAAAGAGATGAAAAAAAAAATCACTTGGCACCCACCAGTTGGTCCAAAAAGTGAGGAAAGCTGAGTGACAGACCCAGGTCCAGAACTCCCTGCAGCTCCACCTCCTCAGGAAGTCCAGACCTAAACTGATGTGGAAAGGCCCAAGTAAATTACTTCCCTACCCCTTGCCCATTTAATCATTGATTATTAAATTAATCCACTCATTGAAGGCAGTTAGTGCCAGTGCAATGAGCTGGCCCAGTAAGATTGAGTTTGGGCTCAGCAGCCTTATTGGCAGATCTTTAAATTTAGGACAAGCACACTTCCATCAATACATAGCTAATAAATTGATCTATCTCCAGCTGGTTTGGTTTGTTTCTTCTTTTCTTTGGTTTATTTCTCTGGGAAACCCAAAGTACCCTGAGTGGCAGCTCCTGATCTCCAAGCAGACTGGGACAGGACCCAGAGACTGTTTGGATCTGGCAGTCCAGCAGCTCCAGGATGGGGAATGCAGGTGAGAAATGCAAGACCACAACAATATCTGCCACCTTAAGGAGACCTTTTCCAGCCATCCTGTGGGACCCTTGGAAAAAGGAGCCATTCACTGGTCCTCATCCAGCCCTTGCAGGAAGGTGGCTGTGCCCACAGCTCTCTTCTCCTGCAATCCACAGGGACAGATCCCTGTGTCCCCTTCACACAGGGGACAGCTCAGTTCTGCAGACAGCAACCACCCACAGGCTCCAGGAGTGGGAGCAGCCCTGGAGCACAGGCAGATGGGACAGGGGATGCAAGTGGGACAGGAGGAAACATTTGGGGTTCACACAGGAATGAAAAACTCTGGCTCTTCCTTCTCCCTCTGGAAGATTCCACCACCTAGGACTGTATTATTTCTTATGAAAATACAGGAGGATCCTTGTTCTGGGCAACAACAACAAGTCTTTAAAATCAACCATGAAAAATACAGGATGACCAAAACTATTTGAATTTGTGCCATGTTCTGTAATGAGTTTGGTTGTTTTTTTGTTTTGTTTTTTTTTTTTTTTTTTTTTTGGTTTTTGTTTTTTTGGGGTTGTTTTGTTTTGTTTTGTTTTGCTTTGTTTTGATTGCTGGTTTGGGGGAGGAGGGAAGAGGAAAAACAGCAAAAACATTTCAAATCAACTTAAAAGGATTTTTTTCCTCTCCTGAGATTTTTTCCACTTCAGTCAGCACACCGGAGAACATCTCACTGCCACAGCTCTGCCACTGGCAGCCCCCAGCAGCAGCACTGAGGGATTTCTTACACCACATGGCTGCAGCAGAAACTGTCCTGAGGCAGCAGGGCTGGAGCTGCCCTCCATGGGCCACATGGACACCATGTCTGGCCCCCAAATTTCCCTGCCACAATCCAGGGCAGCCTGGGCAGTGTGCTCTGGCCAGTGGCTGCTCTGAGAGGAACAAGCCTCTGCTGCTGGATGCATAATCTCCAATTTATACAAAGCTTTGAAAAGCATCCAACGGTCTAATTGGGAGGCCCTTAAATTAAAGTGGGGATGGGATTTGGAATCCACTTTAGAGCCTGTGGTTTGGAGGAAAGCATGGGGATCCATTTCATCTGTGTTGATATCAAGGGAGCCCAATATAAATGTTTTCTGGCACTTTTATTCCTCCAGCCCTGGGGTTTACACGAGGGTTGGCTTTTTGTTCAGGTTTTTTTTTTCTTTCTGTGCTGTTTTTTGCACTCTGAAGCCTCTTCCAAGTGTAATTTTGGAAGAGGGGTGTTACTCCAGTGTCTGGGCCACCACATTTCTCTCAGGTCTGGCTGCTGGACCATGCCTGTCCCCCCACAGGTGGCAGCTGCTCTGCCTGAGTGGGAAATCAGCAAAGTTGGGATCTGGATGTGCTGCAAGGGAGTGGAGGGCAAGGGGAGCTATGCCCATCACAGCAGCCTCAGGGCTGCTCTCAGGAATGGCTCTCTCTCCCCAAGCCGCAGCCCTGCAGTTCCACAGCTCCCCTCTAGCCAGGGGCTTGGGAGACAGCTCTGGAATGGCTTTATTGGCAGCTCTCAGGAAAGCTCTGCTGCCCTAAGCCCCCATGTCAGAGCTGAGGCAGAGGCCGGGGGCTGGAGGAAGGGGTGGGCAGGAGATGAACTTCATTTGCACATCTGCTTTTAATGGGACCCCGGTGGAATATTGAGTCATTTTGCATCACTCCAAACCTGGCCCACTGACAAGGACCCCGTGACTGAACATGTCCCACCACCCTTCACTCCCAGTGCAAACCAACATTTTTTATTCAGTTGCCAAAGAAATACATATATTCCTATTTCACAGGATCCCAAAGCCTAAGGAGACACTTCTTTCCAACTTGTCCCGCTGTGGCAAGTGAACCACACCCAAAGGTGAGAGACTGCGAGGTGAACACTCCCCCTTCCAATGTGCTTTTTGCTTTTAGGTCTGACAGAAAAGCTACAATGCACTGGGAAAGGAGGGCTCCCCGTGGGCTCTCCACAAGCCCCTCCCCAGCTAACACAGCAAAGCCTGCACTGATTTACCGTGCTGGAAAGCCGACCTCAGCATCCTGAGAGTGCAGCTGCTAAATGTGGCCACTTCTCCTCCTAATCTTCAAATAGAGTATTCATCAAGCAGCCAGGAGGAGAATGATTTGAGGGAGTGGGAGTTTTCCCAACTTTGTGTTTTTGCAGCCAGAACAGAGTATTGTTCCTCCTCGCCACTTGAAGTGGTTTATGCCCTGCAACAACAATGCTGTTCATGTGCAGGAAATTCCCTTCACATCTCAGTGACACAAGGAGGAGGAATGGGGATTGTACAATGCATGCAGAAATATAAACATGAGAAATGACCTCATTTGTGCCAGTGCTTCCAATGACTGCATGGGTTCATGGCCAGAATTTCTCCTCAGGCTTTATTTCTGCTCTCCTCTCCCGTGTGCTGTATGCTCTGATCAAACACCAGGACAGGATCTTAAATGAGATTTGGCCTCGCGTCTTGTGCTTTCCTCCAACTCCTAAACCTCATCCCCAGCCAAACTCCACAGGCATTCCCATTCTCCCAAATCTGGGAGGGCAGGTTGCCTCAGCCCTGTCCCCATGGGGACTAACTGCTGGTTGGACGCTCTGGTAGAAATTCCCTGGTGGGAATTACACACATGTATGAAAATAAGGGATAAGCTTGAGGCTAAAGTCCTGGCATGAGATGCAGAAAAACTCGCCCTCACCTCGCAGCCCTCCCCGGGTGACAGCTGGCTCCTCCTGGGAGCACAGGCATTGCCTTCATCCCCCAGCTGCAGCAGGGCACAGTGTTCCGGGTGTTTCTCACCTCTCCAGAAAAGCCAGCTGGGACACCCCATCCCCCTTTCCTGTGAGTGACCCCGGAGCTGTGCCTCACTCAGGATGAGCCACTGCTGAGCACACCTTGGCCCTGCACCAGCTCCTCCTGGCCCGTGAATCACAAATCCATGGCTATCTTCAGCAGAGCAGAGGTGGCTGATCTGCCGTGCTTCGATTTTGCAAGAAGCTGTGACATTTCACGAGTGTCTGTGTGTGGGATCAGCTTCAGAAGGAAAATTCCCCATAGAAAGGAAATTAATCAGAATGCTTTGTTTCATTTTAAGGGGGAAAAATGTGGAACCCTTCCACCGGATTTTTTTCCTCGTGAAACAAATAAATATCTGGCTCTTTTGACACCTAGTAGCTGCCACTTTACCCTGTCCTGGGGTCACGACAAGCATCAGGGGCTCTGACAGCAGACTGGGGAAGTCTCAAGACTCCAGGCCCTGGAGCAGGGCACAGAGCAGGAGCACGGCCCCCGCGCAAATGCGTTCCTGGGTTCCTGCCCAGGGGCAGCCAAGGGGAAGCTGCCCCTGCAGATACATGCCATCACTCTTGGTGCCTGGGAAAAAAGGGCCCACAAGGTTTCCCTGAATCCCTCGCCTTGAGGGGAGCCGGCTGTTCAGCCGAGGCTCCTGGCTGTGGGGAGCCCCGCTCCGAGCTCCCCGCCCGGGGCTGTCCTTGCCGGTGTGGGGGCACGGCCCCTGCCTCCAGCACCCGGCCAGGCAGGACGGCACAGCTGTCCCCCTCCCAGGGAAAGGGGGCTGCCTCCTGCTCCTCTGCCAGTCCCCTCCTTCATTAAATTAACACCTCGTTAGAAAATGCAAGCTGCTTTGTTCCTACAAATGGTGCTGGAGGCTGTTTACTTTCCTAATGAATATCCTGTGTAGAATGGAAATCTGTCCCTGGCAGTCCTTAACAAGTGCTTCATTAAGCTGTTTGAAAAAATGTTCCTTTCTGTTCTCCTTTGAACAGGTTACGCTTTGCTCTTTTAAGCTGGGTTTTGGCTGCCTCCCCACACCTGAGAGGATGGGCGGAGAGGCGGCCATCTGCTCCCAGAGCGAGCAGCTTTTCCAATCCCCAGCAGCAGGAAATGTGCTGAGAGCATCTCCTGCTCCCAGGAGCAGTCTGGCACCCCGGCAGAGCAAGGCAGAGAGCAGCACCCACCTGCGAAGGGAGCTGCGGGGCTCACACTCTCACGAGTCCCCTTACAAAACGAGGAGAGCTCAACAGCAAACTAGAGATGTGAAAAATAGAGGGGTGTGGTGGATGGATGGGCCAGGCGACTGAAGTGGTGTTAGGCATGGACTCCTTACAAAAGTTTTGAGGGTAAAACTTAACAGCAGAACCTTGAGTCTAAATGTGATTTTGTCTGTGTTAGTGATGACAACTAAAATTGCTTATAATTCTTTATAATAAAGCTGAGGTTGAAAACTGAAAGCTTGGGGATAAAAGTGTGTTTGATGAAGTTTGTTTCCCAATCACTGCTGGAAATTGGTACCACACACTGTCTTTCACCCAAAACCTAAGGAAAGGTCACAGGACAGAAAACACACGGAGCATCCTCAGAGGGCAGGTCCCTCCTTTCAGAGACCTGATCCTCTCTCACAGAAGAGATGCCAACACAACGCAGATGTGACAGAAGCCCAGAAAAAGCACATTTCAGTAGAACTGTGTGTTGTTCCTGACACTGGTGGCATCTTCACCACCCAGCTTGGCACCAGCCACACAGCTCCAACCTTGGATGGCAGGGCCTGCACTCTGCCCTTGGGATGTTTGCTTTGCCCAGCATAGAGCTGCAAAACTTGAGAGGAAATGTTTGCTTTGCATTGGACCCTCCACTGGCATTTAACCCAAATGTTCTGATGGAATATGGGGAGGTTGTGTGTGTTTCAGGGTGTTTCAGTGGGTTAAGGAGGTTTTCTTCCTTTCTTTTATTTCTTTTGGTTTTACTATTGCATGGTGAAAGGCTGCCATCCAGATCACCAGGCAATACCTACAAACCTGAGAGACACACGAGACACATGACAATAGCAGTGAAATCAGGGTGCACGTACCAAAATCTGAACCAAAACATACAGCTGACAGCATAAACCCAGCATCTGCAGACTGAGGAAAGCAGCCAGCTTCCTAGCAGTCACCCCATTAGAACAAGCTCCCTTGTCACAACTATACTGATAGAGGAGTGGATAATTAACCACCCAATGTCTGTACTGTAGCAGTGATTGTCCAGTGTTATCTGACAGTGGTTTCAGAGATAACACTGCACAATGGCCTGTTTGGAAAAGTGGGTAAAATGGGAAGAAGTACTGGAAAGTTGCATGAAAAAAAATAATGGCACTATTCAGATGCTAAGCTACTAAATTCAGCTGTTCTACATGAGTACTGATTGGACTGGGGCAGCTGTCCTAACAGAGGGTACATAACTTTGATGGAAACACTGGTATTCCAGTGGCTGCACTTTCCCTTTGCTCCATCTCTTAGTTCATAAGAGAGAAAAAGGAATTCATCTGCCACTGGCCCTTGAAAGCAAGAGGCATTTAGAAACCAGTGTTGAAATCAGAGGAAAAATAGCTGAAGCACCCTGAAATACCAGACACAGAGCAAGGTGGGTCATATCAAGCACTTCTCTCAGCAAAATCTGAATCCAAATTCTGGCCACCCAACCTGGGAGACAAATTGTTCCAAACGAAGGAAAAAGAAAAGTTCTTTGCTAACCAAGAGTAAATAATTTAAATCAACATGTATGTCCAGACTAACAGCCTGCAAACCTGTCCTAAATCTGAGAATCTCTGCTTTTCCTGTGGCCAGATGATTCCAGCTGGCACATCCATAGGTCAACTCCAGTGCTCAGACCAAATTAGCACTGCCATTATCTGCTAATATGTGAACCAGGATTAAATAGTTATAAACCAAGGTGGGCTACATCCTGCTCTTAGTGACCCAAGAGCCATTAGGAATAACTTTCCCAAAACAACTGGAGTCACACATCTCTCGTAACTGAGATTACAATCTCATGTGATACCTCTGAGGGTTCTTTTCTTGTTGTTCTCCAGTTCATATAAGCTAATGAGCAGCTTTGCCTCTATCAGGAAATTAGACAAATGTGCAAACCTAACAAATTGTGCTTGCACCTCTGTCAATTCTATAGTAAATAGTAAAAAAATGCCCTGGGGATTCAAAAGGTTGTGTTTCACACACAATGCTCTTACCCTGCAGGGTGAGGACAGGAGAGAGGTGGGACTATCTTCCTTACCACCAGGCCTGCAAACTCATCAACATCATAATATCTGCACTAGTTAATATTCTAAAAAATATCTTCAAAGGCAGGCAGGAAACAAAACTTATCAGCCCTGTTCCTGGAGAGGAAGGGAAGGTATGACATGGTGAAGGACCTCTCGCTCCCTATTCCTGCATGCCTTCCAAAACAAGATCTTGAATAGGATTTATTGGACTTCCACACCTCCTCAAGGTTGGGTGAATGAATCATATTTCATGCTGGAGACATTGGCAGAAAGCTTGTCAACCTGCTTCACATTTTATGCACTTGCCAAATTTGGGGGAAAAGAAATGGAATGTACATGCAAAGAGAGAGAGGGAAGAGGAATTTGTTCTTCAGTCAAGTGAAAAAACAGTACAAGAACGTAAAGAAATCAAGCAATAAGCTCATCAATAAACAATTGATAAAAGAAACCCGTTAAAGACTGAGCCAAAGCTGCCCTCACTGACAGCAGAGAAATCCAAACATCATCCCTGCATGTTTACATCAGCAGAGAAAAAGAGACATAGGAATGGCTCCTTGAGCCACCTTTCCTGAACTGAATTCCTACTGACTTCCTGCACCTGTGGAAAAGGCACAGTGAAAAGTCCCACTTTCCAGCTAAGGGCCGGCCCCAGCATCCCCTGCAGAGAATGACAACAACTTCAGCTGCTCAGGAAAATGGAAAACTGTGTGATAAGGGAGGAAAACTGAAAACATGGAGCTAGGTGATAGCTCCTAGTGGCCCTTCCTATGCCATATCTGACACCATCCTCTTTCCTTCTTCCAGCTTCTTAAAAACATTGATCAGAAATTCCACCTGTTACAGCCTCCTACCTAATTCTGTAGAAAACCAGGACAAATCCCAGCAGGTTTCCCTGCACAGCTGCAGGAACAACCCCACTACTGCAGGACAGCTTTCACAAGGCTCATCCTGTGGGATGAGCTTGTCCCTTGGCTCACAGCACTGCAGCTCTTACCCTGCCCAGCACTGCCACCAGCTTTGCAGGATGGCCTTCGGGGTTCCCCCTGGGCCCTGGATTTTACCTGGAGACAGGAACAGCACCGGGCCAGGCAGTGGGGGACTGTGTTGCCACCCCCAGAAAAGGAGGGCGTTGGCAGGGCAAGGACACCTGCCCTAAAAAATCCCAAACATTTCCCTGTCTTCTCCATACTGTGGAACTTTTTTCAGTCACATCATCCCAAGGAACTCTTATTTTTGCAAGAACTCTGGTGTCATTCCTATTAGATGATAAACATTTATAAGCCAAAGCATAATTCCAAATACTTGGCCCTTGGTTAAACACTAGAAAGTAAAGGTCAAACTGTAAACATCAGTATTTTTGTAAAGATTGGGCGCATTCATGTTTTGAATTCTTGTTTTCCTTAAGTAAACCCCAGGCAAGAGATAACAGATGCCTAATTTCAAAGACCCTGGAACTTCTAATTTGGCACGCAATGGCATGTGCTGTAATGACGTTTACAGAAGCGCTCTCTGAAGCGTTCGCACATGAAAAATTAAAGTGGAGAGAGTTTGTTTTATTTAAATCAAACCTATTTTCAGAAACCTTTTATCGAGCCATAAACTGCTGTGCAGCAAAAGATCAACATTTGTGCCTCCAAGTTTTCCTCCTAATAACAAGCCAGTAAGGCAGCGCGTTCTGCCTCGAAGGACCATTAGGAAAGTATTTTTTTGCTGGAGGGTGTATGGGGATGTTTGCTACTCAGACTGATAAAGACGACTTAATGTTCCTGCAAAGCTAAGCGCTCAAAAGTGAGAAAAAGGCTGAATTACGGTAAATGGAGCCGTTTTCCCTCTCCTCATGCATGTGCCCGATGACAGCACACTCCTGCTTTCCCGGCAGACTGCTTGTCCCGGCCGGCCAGGGAGAGAAAGGGGCTGCTGTGACCCCCCCAAAGCCATTTGGTTCTGGTGTGACGAGCCCCATCTGCTCCCAGACCCCCTTGGGCACCCCGCGCTCGGTCCAGAGGCAGAGCAGCAGTGCCTTGGTGTGCCATGGCTCTCTGGACAGGCACAGATAGGATTTTATCTTTGCTGCTTGCCAGCCTAGAGAAAGGATGGGCTTTCCTCAGTTTCGCAGGCTGGGAAGCAAAGAAGAAAAAGGGGAGCTGAAGCATCCATGTCTATGAGGATAGTGCAATCAGGCATGCCAAAGATTTTTCATTTTTCAAAGCTCTGCAATGGTATTTTCTACACTGCAGCCCTCCTGAGCTTCTCCTGCAGCTGCCCAGGTTTTCAGGTCGGTACCGTGGGTCTCAAGCCAGATACCCAGAATATGAGGAACACTTAAATTAGTGACCACCCATGGAGAGTTTGGTTTAAGTAAGTTGCCTGGACTCACTCTGGCAGAAGCACTGAAAGTGCTAATTCCCTAGCGAACATCTGAACAGCCTTTAATACTTTTTCCTCTTTCCACAAACCCCCAACTCACTCACCATCCATCTTTCCACTCCTGCCAGAAATGGGGTAGAGATCCTTGCACAATGGTGTCTTTTACCACACAGCCCTGATTCATTCCCCAAGCAGGTCTGTAATTGTAGTGGTCTAATTAAAGGCTGTATCATAGCACAGAAAATGGGAGTAGAGCTGGGAAGAGAATTAAAGTTGCAAGATAATTTTGGTATATACCAAACGTTTTTAAATACAGTTTGCACACGTGTGTGATGTCCTTGACTTAAAAAAATATATATAAAAAATCAAAATAAAGCTACAAAAAATCCGCCAAACAGCTAGAAGCAAATTCCAGCAGGGCTGGGACCCTTGGAGTTGCTGAAGAGACTCCAGTAGTTGAAGCAAACACAGGACCTGTGTGAAGGACAGCACAGTGCCTTTTGCTGTGCAGACAAGAGGGAGCTGAGGATCTTTGTCTGGGGCCTTTGCAGAAGGAGAAAATGCCAGCTCCATGTCAGGATTCTGGAAGGAAACACACCGAACACAAAGTTTTCTATGCCACCTCCCCAAAATAGATTAGTCTGGTGCTCTGGTTTCTCATCTATTCCATATGTATCTATGCACGGAGGGACAGAGAAGCTCTGCAAACACCCACCCCCTCCTGCAGCACACAGGGACATCCTCACCCACACCTGCAGGCCTTGCCGAGGTTCCTCCCCTCCTGGAAATCCAGCTGCAATTGCAGAGCAATTCCTCTCCCTGCCGTGTCCCTTCCATCCCTCCGAGGGACAGACCCATCCTGGCTGGGACAGCAGCAGGGAGAAGCCCCAAGACTCTGCAAAGACCAAGTTTCCAGGCTTTCCCCTCAAACATCAGCCGAGCACGTGCAAGGGGAGAGGTTGGAAATGTTCATTAAGTGGCCGAGTTTGGCAGCAAAGCAAAGGGAAAGTCGCTCTGCTGCCAAATCTCAACAGCACGGTGGTGCTAGAGCTGCTCAAATTGGCAGATATCTCACTGGTTCAGGGCAAGAAAAACTTCTTTTTTCCTTCTCCCCAAAAGCTGGTGGTGTCAGCCCCACTTCAGCCACATGCCACACACACAGACAAGCTCTGCCACTGAAACTCCTACATTGTGAAGAGAATTGTCCCGATTTACAGCAAAGGCCTGGGAAGTTTTAGATTTCAGATCCACCCATCAGAACAACAGAAAACCCCACTATGGCTGCAATTCCTTCCTATAATATTTACAAGTATTTCTACTACATTTGTCTATATGCCACTAATAAAGGTGATTTGGTACCAGAATAGCCATGGGCACGGTTGATTTTTTAATATTATGACTTTTGATCAGCTGTCAGGCAAGAAGGTTTTTATTCTTACTTTTTTCTCATAGGGCTGAGCATCTCATCATCTGTCTACCTCAAGCTGAGAACTTTCATTTCAGACTCACAAAGTTGCCTACTTTGTCGTTGCAGACCTACTACACATAATAGGCAAATAACAAATGTGCTAAGAAAAGCTGCAAGTGAATTAATTGGGAACAGACACAGCAGACAAGAGAACACACCTCTGTGTTTAAGCTGTTAGGAACAAATATCCACCTCATTATATGTGATGTACCTCCAAAAGCAAATTAAGTGTCCATATTTGGTTCTTCAAAAGGAAGCCACCACAGAAACTGGGTCTACCAGCAAAATCTGGTTTTACTGGTCTCATGTTGGACAGTCAAGTTGGCTGCAGCTGCCAAAGATGGGACTTCAAAGAACAGAGGATTTGATGGAAAAGATTCAACCAAGTCCATTCCAGAAGCTCTTCTCTAACCCTACACAGCACCAGCTACACAAGAAGGGGGGAGAAAAAAATCCTAATCCTCCTGTCTATTATGTACACTTTTTGGGCTTTAGAGTGCAGTTATTTTTGTGAATAATTATAAAATTAGCAACTATTATACACACTTTTGCTAATTTAGACTAATTGCTTTTCATAGCTATGTTGAAGCTTGGAGCAAAGACTGTCTACAGAAGTCTGTTTTCTCTTTGGGAAACAACTAAAGAACAAAGAAATTGAACCCAATATGATTAAGCACTGGCTAAGGAGTATATTGTTTTACCAGACAGAAGCATTAATAAATCATAGCATTTCTCTCTCTCTTTTCTGTCAAAGGAATTTTTTAGGACTAGACAGAAAACAGCTTTCTCTGAAAGCTTTAAGAAAAAACCTCAGGTCATTTGCACCTCAATTGCCATTCAATTATTACAGATACATTCTGAAAGTCACAAAACTTTTGCCTTTGGAGACTGCTTAAACAGATCACTAGAGCAGCATAAAATGGAAATGCTCTTGGGAAATGGACAAAAGCAAAGAAAAAAAAATATAGGGGTTATTGCATAAAATAACATCTCTAAGTATCAGCTAAAATCATTCCAGGGGAAAATTCCCACTCAGTTCTGCATTCAGTTCTCCCAGCACCTTCCTCCTCACTCAAAATAACTATTCCCACTTCAAGTAAAGGTAAAACAGAAAACAAGAGGTGACAGAAATGAGCCTGATTTTCCAGAAGATCCAAATCACGGCCCAGCCAAAGAAACTGGTCTTGGAGCCATGTCCATCTAGAGACCCAACCTCTGAGACACTCAGGGTTGCTACTCAGATCTGAAGTGCTGGCTGAGGTTTTCATTTCACTCAGTGATTATGAGTCTGAGGCAGCAGAACGTGCTTGTCCAACCATCTGGGATTCCATGGATCCCTGCTGGCTCGAGAGTCTGGCAGGGAGATGGAAGCAACCAAGCTTTGCAATAAACACTTTTTGGAGTTTACAAACCTTCCATGAATGCTCTGAGGGAAATGCTTGGCTGTTTGCTTGAGCACACACTGCTTTCAAGATGGGCTTGCAGTACAAGCCATGAATGCTGCCTATACCAGAGGTCTCCCAGGCAGTGCTGTTGACCTTCCAGAGCTCAGTTACACATTCGCTACGTGAACAACGCTGAGGTGGTTTGGATTTCACCATTTTGGGTTGGAATGAACCAAAAACCAAAAGCAAACCTGTGCTGGTGCAAGCCAGTCCCAGGCAGACTGAACACTTGTGCAGCTGAGTTTCCCTCAGTGCCACTGGAGTTCGAGAGGTTTGCTCTTGTGACCTGTGGCCTTTCTTTCTTCCCACCCGCCTCATTCCTTCTTTCTTCGCTATGTATGTTAATTTGGGGAAAATCATAGCCTAGGGCAACACACCTGACTGCTTCCCACCCCAAAATCATTTACCATTTAATGCACGGTTACATTCATTCTTCTGCCTTTATAGTTCCCTAATGAGCTTGAACTGCAATTAACAAAATGATTGTGTTCGCTTTAGTACAATGCACCTGCAAATACCAGGATGGGAAGTCATATTTAAAACATAAAAATACACTCAGTACATATTTCAGCAGAAGCCTGATATTCCAGCATGGGCTTGTATTTCAGCAGGTGCCAGTGGCTGCCAAATGCTTTGCTTTCTAAAATATTTTAACTGGTCAGAGGTGTTCTTGTATTATCTTCCTGCCCATGCTACAATAATTTTGTGAGGAAAAATATTAAAAATATAATTTTATTACAGAAATTATTTCCTATCCTGCCCTGAATAATCTTTGTTACAAAAGTTCAGGACAAATCTAGCTTTAAGAGATCCTTTTTAACCCATTGCTAGGATTCATTCAAAGCTGCTATTTATGAGAAAAACACCAACCAGAAATAACTGATCAGCTATTACTTGCATTATTTCATAGATATAAGACAGTTTCAACAAGTATGCGACACTCAGATCTGCATACTTCAGCACATCTGCCTACACATTTTTGATGATTTTGGGGAGAGGGAAGAAAAAAACAAAACCATGTTTTTTCTTTGCTTGTTAAATAGAGCACAAAGTAGAAATAACTTGGTGTACACAGAAACAAGAACTCACCATATGCACATTGCTTCACCTATTGCTCTTGCTCAGTGTTTGTTCTCTCTGTCACAAAATCAGAAATACTAATGAACCTCTGGAGCTCTTCTCTTTCAACCTCCTGCTCACAGAGCCAGTCTTAACTTCAGGTTAGATCGAGTTGTTCAGGACCTTTACTAGCCAAGTTCAGGAACTCTCCCAAAGTGAAAATTGTACAATATCTCATGGTTCAAGTGCTGAAACATTAGTGCTGTGAAGATTTTTTGTCCTCATATTCAGTCAGATTTCTCTTTACTATAATCCATGGCAGCTGCTCCTGTCCTTCTGCTGTGCATCTGAGAAGGGTCTGGCTCCATCTCCTCCACAGCCCTTGGGTCATGGCAGAATGCTAAATCAGTCAGGGTTCCCCACCTCTCCTCCCGTCACCATCCCAGCTGCTCACCCACCACAGCTCCCTGAGATCTCCCCAGCTTGCCTGGACTTCTACCAGAGTCCCAAACTGGATGCAGTGCTCCAGTGGCATCCTAATGAGCAAGAGCAGAGGGGAATAGTCAGGCCAGGCAATCCAGAAAGGATTGGCTTTTTTTCCTTCAGGAGCCAAGTTGATGACACACTGGATGTGGGGTCCATCAGGACTCCCAGCTCCCCAGGTGAAGAAATGTTACCCTCATTCCTGCATAGGGCATTTCTGTGCCAGGTGTAGGACCTGGCAGTCATCTCCACTTCTCTGATGGTTCCTCTGGCCAGCTCACCAACCACTCATCCTGTGCTGGCATCCTCTGCAGACTCCCTAAGGGTGCTCTGTGCCTCATCAGGGCCAACCAAAGAAGATGTTCAGCAGTCTCAGCCCCTCAGCAGCCTCTGATCATCCTGACTGACCCCATGAGCTCATAGTGCCTCATTCACCTACAAGACCTTTAATTCTTTAATGCACATACCACCTCCTCCCTCAAGCTCTGCCACTATGCATAGAAAGCTGAAAGTAGGTCTTGTCCATGAAAACCAGAACAAAACATTGAACACCTGAGCCTTCTCCCATGTTTTTCATCAGCTGCCTCATTCAGCAGAGCCCACATCTTCCTTGGTATCCCTTGTGTTGCATGTAGAAATAACCTGCTTACACTCCAAAAGTTTAATCAGTTCCAGCTCCAGCTGAGCTTCAACTTTCCTAACTCTGTTCCTACATGCCCAGGCAATACTTGTGTGCTCCTCTTTGGATGCTTGTCTCTGCTTTCACCTTCATACTGTTCCTTTTTGCATTTGAAATCAGTCAGTCAGGAGTTCCCCGTTCAGCCACGCTGGCCTCCTGCTATACCTGCTCAGCATCCTGAACATCAGGATGGACTGTTCTGCTGCTTTGAGGAGGCTGTCCTTGAAGATCAAGCAACTTTTGTGGGTCTCTCTGCTCTCCAGGGCAGACTCTCAGGAGATCATGCTTACCAGTTTCTTGAAGAAGCCAAAGTCCACATGCTTGAAATTTTGAGTGATTATTATATTATTTGCTTTCCTCACTTCCCTCAGGTTCTTAACCAGTCACATCATGACACTGCAGCCAAGTATTCCCAAAACAGTTCTTCCTTATTCAGGAACAGCAGGTCCAGCTTCCACCAGTCAACTTTGTCCAGCACCAGCACCAAAATGTTGTCCCTCATGTATTCCATACATCTCCCAAATTGCTTATCCCCATCACACTGCCCCTTCCAGCAGATGTGGGGAGTTTCATGTGCTCCTGAAAGGGTTTAGCCTATGGTCAGAAAAACAAACCCACTTCTTGATAACCAGCCTTTTGCATGAGTTAACAGCAGAATATTCCTATTGGGACTTTAATGGCCGAGGTGCCTGCCATCAGAAGCACACTGTAGGATCACAGCTGGAATCCACACCATGTGAATGAAACAACCACAAGAGCCTTTGAAAAAGTCCATTTTGACAAATCCACCTGTGGAGGATCCCTGGAGTACTTTAAACAGTGTAGAAATACCAGCAATGCAACACAGAAGTGTTCACTGACAACCAATTCAGGTGAGCAACGCTGGCTCATTTCAGGACCTGGTAAGAAGAGGCACAACATTACTTACCTGAGTGATGAAAGCTCCAAAGCCAGGCAGTCCAGAGGGCAAAGCCAGGAATGAGTAAAGGAAGAAATATTTCTGCACCTTGTGGGCCCAATCCCCATCATCAGTCAGTTCCAGTGACTTCAATTCTTTAAAAAATGACAGGATCTGCCAAACTGCAGATGGATGACTTTAGGAACCTGATGCTGTGTTTTAATGAACCTGGATACTGGCTGCACCTTTATAAATCAGGGACAAGGTTTTTTTGAGCTTTAGCTGAATTCCCCTCATAATCATCCAACCTCAGTGAAAGCAGAGTTAGTACAAGGCAAACCTGGCCTTCAGCATGAGCTGGAGCTTGCAGTTTGCACAGGCCCTGAAAAAGCCTGGTGATGTAAAGGAGTGTCTGATTTGAGTGTGACTCACCCACCCTGCCAGACAGCCCTGGGACTGGCCTGCCCTGGCTCCTCAGCAGGAAGGAGCTCAGCACTTGTCCTACCCATACACCAGCTCTGCAGGCAGTCACATCTCCGGGTCACCAAGGCTGTTCTGAGCACTCCTGCTCCAGCACCACTCTCCTCAGTGGAGCACCTGATAAGTGTTCCTGAGTTTATCTTCTCAACAGCCACGCAGGATGGATTTCCTCCATGTCAATGATAAGGCAGTAACAGCACATTAAGGGCCAGATTTTTGTAAAGTGGAATTTGGTCCAAGTTCCAGAGAGTTTCAATAAAGCTTAACTTTGCCTCTCGAGCTGGTTTGAGCTCACTCAGAGCTCCTGGAGCTCTCAGAGTTCAGGCCATGTGAAAGTGCCAAGTTTCACACTGTTTTGCACATGAAACCATAAATCCCCCTCCAGAACCCCAAGGGCATGAGGGGGGTTGCTGCTCAAAAGGTTCATGAACTTTGATAAAATCAGGCAGATATCAGAGTGTGTAACAATGTACTAAATGAAGCTCTGGCCAAAAGTTTTCGTGGGCCAAGAGTACAAAATAGGTAATAAGAACATGAAAGTTTTGCTGAATCAGGTCACTAAAAGGAAAGTCATTGCCATATTTAGTTCTTTATCTTTTTCAGTCAATTCATTGCATTATTTTCCCCTGGAAAATACAAAGGCAGTTTTCTTTATCTAAGGTAATTTTAACTTTTGGTACATATCTAGACCTGTTCTTTTCCTGTTCTGTTTACTTCTGTTTCTAAACTGTGCACCTACCAAACAGAGAGAAATAACCATGTTCTAGGAGGTGAGGCTATCTGAAAATGTTTGGTTGCCTAATCCTAAAGCAGTTATTATTCTACAAAGCATTTAGAGATTATATTTGCTTGCACATATATGAAGTAATAATTTGACAGTATTTCTCAGCAGTTCACTTTCAGTAAAAAAACTAAATCCAAATAAAAGGAAAATATTGGAAATAGCAGTTATCATCCCAAATCCTTTACAACTCCTGGTTTACACTTTTCAGAGACATTTACAGAATTTTCATTATCTTACTTCAGCAAATATTTAGAGCAAAATTTGCCATTCAATGTCCAGGATGCTCAGAATACAGAATTTAGAATAAAATTGAAAAATAGCTGCTCACCTGCCCCACAAGCACATTAAAGAAACTCTGGTTCATGGTTGCTTTGAACTCCAAATCTCAAGGGGAGAATTTGAGAAAAAAAGATTTGAGAGTTAGTTATGATAAATAACAAGTTTCTCCCTTGCCAGCCTAGCAGAGTTCTAACACAAAGTGGGAGAGTCAGATTTTCTTGCCCACAGAGCAGTGATAAGGAACCAGTGGACAGAGGAGTAAAAAGGACTCTGGTTTGATTCATACCAAAGTCACCCATGCAACTGATTCAGGGGAAGCTGTTCAGAGCAGCAGTCATCTCTTTCCTTCATATTTAAACGTGAAACATTATTTCAACATCTATTTACCACTGACATATTGATGAATTTCCTAACGAGCAGGATCAGGTGTTCTGAAGCACGTAACACTTGGGGGTTTTGCAAGCAGTTTACAAAGCCCTTTACTCACTGGGTAATGGTGAGTGAAGAACCCAAGATCCAGGGGCTTGGAAATATTTCCCTACCCTGGAAGCCATGCTTTAGGAACAGCAGTCCCCTGTGGACTCCCAGACATCCATCACTGAGCTCTGGGAGCAGCACCAATGGTCACTGAGGACAGATTTGCACCTCCTGCCTGCCTAGCACACAAAACTGACATGACCAAAGAGTAGTGAAAAAATGCAAAATCTGAAGGAACCTTTAATCTCTTCGGTTAAAAAGAAAAAAATGCAACCACTTACTAATGGAATGTTAAGATTGTGTATTAAACCCACAAAAGTCAGAAAACGAAGGAATTAAAGACTCCCTTGGCCCTTTTAACCCTTCCCTCTGCCTGTGTGCATTGCAGGCTTTTCATTACAGTCACATAACAGTGGGCAAAGGGACAGAACCATAGGTGACATTAAAGGGGGAGCACAGCTTGTTATGAAGTCCAGAAATGGAAATGTTAATAACTACTCACTGTGCCTTGTAAAAGTTTAATGTTCAGTATTAAAGAATGACAGGATGACTAAAGAAACAGCAAGATGTTGTTATGGAGCAAAATTAAATCCTTAAGAAATGAGCTGTTGCTCTCGGTGGATATTTTGGTTGCAGTTTTTCTTGCAGTGGTATTTATCCCCCATGAACCAAAACAATGGTAATATATCACAGTAAGGAACTGTCCCCCAGCTCCTGCCCACATGGAATGGGCTGTTTGTCCTGCACAAAGCACCCATACCTGGATTTAAACCCCTCAGCAGGCTTGCAAGCTCTGTAGCTGCTGCATTCTGAGCAGCTGCACACTTCCCAATCCCTAACGCACACATCCTCCTCATGAGCAAGGAAATATTATTATCCTGGCTTTACAAATGAGAATCCTAGGCACAGAGAGATTAAAGCTGAGCATTTCAAAGCATCCCAGTTAATTAAAATGACTGGAAAATGGGTGTCCAAATTGTTTAGATACCTTTGAAGTCTCAGAATAATTATATTGCTCAAGGTCACACTGGGAGTTTATGGCTGACCCACAACTTGAACCCAGATTTCCAGCGTCCCACTCCAGCACCTTAATCACAAAGCCATCTTTGCTTTCCAATTTAATACTGGCCAGACCTGGTCCTCATGCAAACTGGTTACCAAGGGATGGAACCTGTCATTATGCCATATAATGGAGCTATCTATCTCTACCCTACAGGATAAACAGCAGTGCATTTAGGCATCTCCAAATTCTTTAAGGGACATATCATTACAAAACACTTAGGTGGCAGGAGGAGCTATTTGAGAATTAGCACCCAGGGATAGCAAGGGCCTTTTCCAACTCCAGCTCCACAGCTGAGTAGCTTGGTGTCTCTCCTGTCCTTGGTCTGGACACCCCACTGCTGCACTCCACTTTTTCCTGATGTTGTATTTGATTATCAGCATTTCCTATTAAGTTTTACCCACAAAACCCCTTCCCCACTGGTGTCAGCCTGCCTCTAAATTCCACTACTTTCCATGACCTGGCCCATTTGACACTACAGCACCAGTGATGCTGTTTCTTGCCATCAGGCTTGCTAGACTACAGTATCAAATTAACCCACAAAGTTATTCAGAGCAGCACAGAGGAAAAACAGTAAAACAGGATAAAGGTGGAGAAGTCTCATCCCAAAGGACCTGTTGGAGAGAGCTCCACACCATAAAGAAGAGTTTCTGTGCAGCACTACCAGACATTGCACTGAATGACACCACTCTCTTGTCTCTGGGGTCCTTGGTGAGGGCTGTATTTCACAAACCAGTTTTGACATCCATTAGAAACCTTGATCCCAATTTCTCCTGAGCACACACTCCAATTACATTTAGAGCTGCAAGTCAGAAATCCATGTTTTCCAAATGCTGATTCCTGTCGTTAGCACGAAGTCCTCGGGTCTTGGTAGGAACAGATGCTGACATGAAGCAAAGCCTCCCAGATAGGATTTGGTCTCTGCTTCTCCCTAGACACACCAACACCCTCCAGGATGTGGAATGCAGTGGAAGACAGATCAACATAAAACATGTACACACACACTCATCCCTAGCATGCTGACTTTTTATCACGGAGGTTGCTAATTTCCCATGCTAAGAACAACCTTTGGAGCTGAAATGAATTATGTGTCTCATTCTGAGCGCATCAAAGAGCAGACAGCCTTTTTAAAAGAGTCAAGATCACCTCAGCTGTGCTTTTGTTATCTAGCCCAAGGTTAAGGATTTGGCCTTGGGCTAACAATTGGCTCAGAAAACCAGGATCATGTAATGAGAGTTCCAGGAAGAGAGAAAAACCAAAGCTTGGTAAAGGCACACTCTTCAAAGTGTCCCAGTACTTGACCTCCTTTTTTCCCCTCCCCCCCCAGATGCAGGAGGTAAAGAAGACAGGAATGGAGCCTGAAAACCCTAAAGGAAGTACTCCCATTGAGAGGAGCTGCAAAGACCTTCCCAGATTCTTCCCAGACACTCAGGCTCATGGAGAAAGGCCTGACAACAAACCTTGCTCACCACTTAGATGGAAAAGCAGGGACTAATCCTGAGTGGCTCAGGTCTCAAGAAGGGAAACCTCTTGAAAATGGTAACACTGTGATTATTTTCTTTGCTATGAAACAAAAATTAAACTGCTTCTATTTGAAAATTAAATGCAACCCTCAGAAAAAGGCTCAGACCCTCCATGAGGCCCAAGCTGCATCAGCCATCTGCCAGCATGGTGTGCTGGGTTATAGGAAGCTCTTCACAAAATACTGATTTTTTTTTTTTTTAAATGTATTTTCATTAGTTGGGTTTTTTTCTCAGAACCTGCACACAGGAGAGTCAGCACACAGGCCATTTTCTCCACTTTTGCTGCTCACAAAAGCCAGAAGGCTCCACCCATGCTCCCAACACCATTTTCCCAGGGCTTGGTCCCTCTCTCCAAGGAACTGGCAGTGGGCACGCACCAGTAACCCAGCAGGTGTGCAGGAGCTCTCTCTAAATGACTCTGCCCTCTAGGGTACATTTGGGTTATATTTTCAAAGATTAAAATCTTTTCATCTACAAACCTGGGAGACTTCTTTGCCCAACACGTCAAGAAGCAGTTAACCATTAACTATTTCTAAAACAAAAAAATAACACCAAAAAAAAAAAAAAAAAAAAAAAAAAAAATCACCAGACCAGGAAATATGAATCAATTAGTCTTTGATCCTCCCCTCAGTAATAACATCTAGAGAACATGGGTTACTGCTAATCCTAAACAACTCAAAATGTTGATGGACTTTAAAAGTACTAGTGGTTAAGCAAAGGAAAATTTCAATTCCATTTCCTTCTGATCTTTGAGTCTCACAAGGTGCCATTCTGAGGCCTCTCCCCAGAGAACGTGGGGAAATCTTCTTTTTAAGGATCTCAGGCTCCATGGTGTTCTCATTAGATTCCAACAAGGGAAGATTTAAATTAGTCCTGCTCTAAGTCTGGACACCAAAAGCAGTAAAACAACAACATATTTGTCATTTGAACAACAGGAATAAAAGAGTAACAATAATACCAGCATTTTGCAGAACAAAACCACTCATTTTTTCACTCAAAGCTATTAGTCCCACCTTTCGTTTGCAGTGCCAGGGCTAGGAAAACATTCACGTGCATTAGAACTTGGTTCACTAGCAACCAACTGTGACATCAAAACAGCTTTCACTCTATCATTATGATATCAACTAGGAAATCAGGATTCTTCATGAAAATGGACCAAAAAAGCTGGACTCAGAGATCGCTTTTAAGTAAAACATTTTTCATTCAAAGGAAGAGAAAAAACGCAAGCAGGAGAAAAAGTTGTGTTAGAACCACCCTTAAAATAGAATAATTTAACACAACAAGCCAGTGATGTGTATAAGAAATAATAGAAGCCATGTCTCTCTTCCTGAATCCTAAGGAGTCAATAACTGCCTTGGTCTATGAAGTCCCATATGAAGTTATCAATAAATCCTGAGAAAAAATGCAAAATTCAAGTTTACCATGAATTGAATCATTGTTTCTAGCTGTAAAGCAGAGACAGCCACAGGCCAGATAGCCCTTCACCCTTCCTCCTCCCATCACCACTGGCCTTGCAATTAAGCTTCAATATGCCTGAGTGTATTATTGATGTGGAAACAGCTATTTCCATCACGCCGCAGACATTCTATACTTTTGAAGTCTGTGGTTACAGAGTCATTATTCCATACAACACTTTCCCATCACTAGGGTGTGCAGGATGCCATAAAAAGTGGTTTGTGCAAGTTCCAAGCTACAGGAGTTATGTCAATCGTTGCCTTAAATACATTATTTTTTATAAGTGGTCACCCTGCCTCCTGAGGGTTTGCTCTAATAAAAGCAACTGGATTGTCTGAGAACCAACTCAGTAGAGCTGTGCTGATTTGCAGATTTGGTTGATATTGCTATCTTTTAATCTGCATATTGTTTCTAGGAAGATGATGATGATGATAGTAATAATAGTAGTAGTAATAAAAAATAATAATAATAATTTGCTTCTGTTTGTAGTGAAACACTGCTGGAGTTGAAGGCTTTGTTTTAATGAGACACACTGAATGAAGCAGTGTCCTGCAGTGCAAGAAGTACATGTCAACCTTGGCATTATGAGCCAAGCTACAGTACAATACTCATAATTTTCTTGGTGATCTCCCAGAAAAACCTTCTTAATTTAATCTCTAATGGGATTATCAGCCTCATTAAATTGCAAATCTTTCCCAGTCCAGCTGTTGTGGGAACCTGAACTTTCATAATGTTATCAATTCGCTGCTCTGCACTCTCTACCTGAAGTCCCCTTTGAAGCTTTTAACACTTTGAGCTTCAAAAGCTGCAGGGTCCTTCCCTACTTCCCCAATGAAAAACACTGGCTTTTTTCAAGCTAAACCCACACTGACCTGCTCCCTTCCACTGCAGACCTCGCCCACTCTAGATCCTAGCTCTGGTCTAGTTTCTGTGGAGGCAGCCAAGCAGATTTTGCAGAAGGCCCTGCAAGAACAAACTGTGAAGAGCAAACCCATCTGTCCTGAGCCAAGAGCCAGGCTGCCCACTGCAAATTGCCTGCTCCTGGAGAGGTACAAGGGCTCTCAGCCTCTGCTCCTCTATGGAGGGCAGCACAAGCCCAGGCAGGTATTCCAGCTGAGTGCCTTCACAGCACTATGGAAATACAGATGGAAATGAGCTCTGGCCCTCGTGTTTCTGGCAAGTTCCACCCACAGTCCCTGCTGTGCCCAGTGGGTACACACCTTCAGACCTGTCCCAAACTAAGATTCCTGCTGAAGGCTGGGACAAAGCTGTCTCTGCAAAGGACACAGAACCAGGACAAACCCAGTGTACCCAGCTTTTACAAGTTACTGTTTCACAGGGCTCATGGACAGGAGGTTGCTAAATCCTGGAGGGCACTAACAGGTGACAAAATTCCAAAGAAAAGGAAACTCCACCTTAGGAAACCATTACTGTTTGTTGTCAGGAGTATAGGTAATGAAGGATTAGTACTGGAGAGACAGGAAAGTAGCAATCTTAAAATACTTTTAGAATTCTTTTTGTGCTTAAGCAAGGCAAAAGCAGTAACCATGTGTGTGCCTACTTTCTCACACACCTGCAAAACCTCTTTGGAGAAGTAAACAGAAAAAAATTGGAGTACAGCAAAGTCATATTCTGAAGAAGCTGAGATTTTTTTCCTTGTACACAGTAGTCTAACAAAACAAACCACTGTCGCTTGTATCCAACACCCTCCTTACTGCACTAACATGTAGAATCCAAGTATCCTTCTGAACCTAGCTTCCTGTTCCTTTTCTTTGTAACTAAAAAACAAAGTGGTCTGTTGCCTGTAGCAATCTTTAAAAATGCATTTAATGCCTTTGGCTTTTTTGTTATTATTTTCAGCAGCTTAACTCAACTGGGAACAAGATTTGTGGTTCTCCTGTTTTAAGATCACAACATATCGAGTTCTCATAGCAGCAGTCTGCCCTCCCAAAAGGGGTTGCCTTGATATACAGGAGAAACTAAACATTCCATATCCATAATTAGATAAATAATACTTCAGGCAAGATATGGCACCTTTAAAAGTGCCTTTTCAGGCTTGGATTTTACTCTGCTTGTTACTACAGAAACCATCTAGCAACCAAAATCTAACACAGACTCCACCCAAAACAGAGGAAAACAATATAGACAGAGTAGGTTTTTCCTCCCCCTCTTTTTTTCCCCCCTTTGCCCCCTCCTTTTTCTTTTTTTGAAAGGGTGAGTGAATTCTAAGGAAAAGTATCTCACTGTGCAAATGATAGCAGCGTTTTGCATGCAGTTGAAACAGTAAAGCTCTGATTGCAGATGACAGCAATGAAAGCAGGAATGAGTAATGAGCAATAAGAAATGCGTAATGCGGGATGAGGATATAATTTCCACACATCGGCTAAGAAAGGTTTACACTCTTAAGCAATAAAAACAAACCATTAAGCCAGACCTGCACTGTCAGGAAGTATAAAACAGTTCTTGAAACTCTGCAGTTACTATACAAAAGCTTTTGTTTCATAAACTTTTGTTTCCCCATCTTCATAAAACATTAACATCAAGCTGCCATATGGCAATTAGCTGCCTCCTGAAATCAATTAAAAAAACCCACCCCAAAAATCAACAACTTAGGAATAACCATATATATATATATGTGTATATATATATAATAAAATAACTCAACAATTATCCTCTTCTAATAGTGTAGTGAAGTGGGTCTGATACAAACACAGTGTGGATGAGCTCCTCCTCCACAGCTGAGAGTACAACAAATCATGTTCCTCTCTGAGCCTCACGGTGGGGATGTGAGCCTCACCTGCCTGCCGGGGGGAGCAGGGATGTGGCCACCCAAAGCCTGGCCGGGCAGGGAAGGGTCCACAGCTGGCTGTGGTGAGCCCAGGGCAGCCCCTGCCCGCTGGGATTGGCCAATGCTCTCGGGAGAGCTTACCTCAACTGAAGATCCTCCTCTACATGTTGCTGACCTCAGAAGTCCAACTGAATTTTGCGCAAAAATTATCAAGCCACTCGACAAAGGTGCTACTGAGTCTCAAAAGGACAAGGAGACATGCTGATCACATTTGTGTTTAGAGAGATGCTTATCTGAAATGCACAAAGGGTGACATTAACTATCACAATCTCTGCCTATATAGATTATATAAGTGCCTAGAAGCAAAATGTTTAGGAGCTATAGGGTAACAAAGGCAGTTTTGCCTTCAAAATATTTTGCTTTTTCTCCTCTTAAGAGGAAAAAAAAAAGCTCTTTTCTCCTTGTATAATATTAATACTAATAAGTGCTAAAGAACTAAAGTAAGTACTAGTGTGCTGTGGTAACAGCATACCTTAAGTATTTAGCATTGTTTAGCAGTCATTACCAGACTTTCTTTGGGCTTTCCAGCATCTTTTGAAAGCCTTTCAGAAAGGCTGTTTGATCATCTAGAAGAATTCAGGAACCCAACTCATTTCTAGGATAACTTCTTACTACTCATCTGTGAAAGTTTGTTCTGTTTCTTTTACTTTAAGTCCTAGACAAAGCCTTTGGTGCAGCACTCTCACATCTCCAACCTAGAGAGTGAAGTCAAGGCTAAGGATTTAAAGGTACATTACAAAACCAGTTCTGTAGAAATTTATTGAGTGATGAGCTTGACACCTGCATATTTCCTCCTCAAAATCAGTATGGAACTGATGATTCTGTGGCTAACACTAAGCAGTTACAGAAATGCCTAAAAGAGTCTTAAGTTTGCAGTGACACATTGGCCTCCCAGTATATTTGACTAAGGATGCAATTCCTTGTCAAGCACCAGGAGGTTTGCCTGTGCAAGGAATGCGGCACCACGCCATGACCAGCTCCTGCTCATGCATAGACAAGTGCTGTAGCCAATTTTTTGGCAACAAAATTAGCATCAGTGTGTTCTCATGCCTTACAGGAGAAGTACAGCAGTCACCACTCTGTAAAGAGCCTCCCTCAGTCTCGTTACACATGAAGGAACTGTGAGACTTCAGCATTGCAACACCAGGGCTGAGGGTCTGTTTGGAAGTGCTGTGGGTTCTTGAACGATTTCACAGGGGTGGGACCACAACATTCATGCTTATCATGAAATTTTCAGCACTTGTCAGCTTTATCAAGCTTCAGTTTCAGTACAGTAACACAACTCTGACTTGACTGCACAGCCACACATCACAAACACCAAATCCTTGCTGAACCTCCACTGCAGCACCAACAACCTTGCCAAAGCAACAGCCACAAACTCATCCAGCACCTGGAAAGCTGGTAAGAAGCAAAAGGTAAACCAAACTCCTGCACATGTGATACTTCATCCCTAAAAACCATCAGCCACCAGAACAGCACCAGTGTTTTGAAAAAGCACCTGGGGATTGTCCACTCAGCCAACCCACAGGCTGCTATGTAGTATCAGCATGACCAACATCAGCTACCTCTCAAAATTAAGCCGAGCCCAACTGCAGAGTGGTGGATTGTTCTCTGACAGCTATTAAAAATACTGCTGGTACAGAGAAATGCATCAGTTTTAGCTCACCACAGAACCTTACAGCCCAAGAGACTTTTAAGCTCTTTTCCATTTTAAGAAAAAAACATGGAAGCAGCCAGCAGGTTTCTCTCCCCTGTTCTCTGTACCCTCTGCATTTTGTGATGAACAGCAAAGGATTGTTCTACAAGAAGACCTGTAAGACATCATCAGGTTAGCCTTTCTGATCAACTCATCTAGTTAGTATCACTGCTGCAACCCAGATGATTCTGATAAAACAAAGGAGAAGTTTGGGGAAGGCCAGGAGAAAAAAGAGGGGTTCATTAATAAAACATCAGGAGGCCAAATTTAGAGATTCCCACAGCTGACAGAGAGTTCCTTACAAGGCCCATTGCACATGGCTTCAGGAAGTGTCACCTCAGTTCACCAGATCCAGAACTGGACCCACAACAGAGCTCCAGGGATGACCAAGAAGCCCACTGAAGCTCCTTTCCTGCTCTCCTATTCCAGCACAGCTCTCATACAACGCCCCAGGCTCTGCCTGCCACACCAGGTGTGGAACACACAACAGGCACAACCAGTATCAGCTTTAATGCTCTGTTTGCCTACTGCAAATCCCACTTTGCCCCTTACATGAAGGATTTAAAAAACAGTAAGATGATGCAAGCACAAGTTGTTCTTGTGATGACTGCACAAGTGAACCATTTTTTCGTAAAGACTGGACTTCTCAGAAAGAAACATCAGAACTCTATGATTTATTATCTGAAATAGATTTAAACATTTGGGAAGCGGAAAAAAAAGTTTTCCAACACAAAACCCTGGAAATGAAGAGAGGCTAATCTGCCAAACAGCAAAACCATCAGCTGAGGTTAGAGAGGAGGCTGCATATGACAACAGCTTCTGCATGTAGGGCAAAAATTGCAGATTAATTTCACTGTAACACTCCACAGAAGTGAGCTCTCATCTGAGGTGAGGAAGTATGCAAGGCTTTTCCAACTGTTAAAGACAAGGGCCGGTACAAATTAGGTAAGTATTCCTCTTTAGCATAGATAATCACAAAAAAAAAAAAAAAAAAAATGACATTTTAGTTTTTATTTTATATTTGGCCAGGACTTTTAAAGGAAGGACTTTTAAAGGAAACATCAAACATTCACTTTTCTGTAGGTCTAGAAAGGATTCAGTCTTCCCCCACCCCCACCTCCCATAGGATTTCTATTGGCCCTTATATTCACGCTGCAAATTAGTTGGGAATTGCAGTATTTATACTAGATCAGCAACGTCTGGTTCTTATCCAAATGTTCCACCTAAAGAGGATGCCAGTTCTCATGGATTGGACAGCCCACCCTGCAGCATTCCTGAGAATTGTACAATATAATCTTGAAAGTCAGCAGAGTGGATTATCCACTTTTTTCTGGACTTGAACTTGTGACCTTAACAGTAGCACAGCAGAAAGCAAATGTGCTATGCACTTTGCCATAGTAACCTTCCATGTATTCTTTTCAACTTAAATACACACAATTGAAACAGCTACAATTTTGGAAAATTATGTACAAACCCTATATTTTTTTCTTTTTTGATTACATATAAATACAAATTAGCTATTCTTCTAAAAAGTGGTTATAATAGTAAATAAATACAAAATAAGAATCTGACCATTATACTTCATGTGCTGGGGTTAAACCCATATAAAATGTACAACTAAAATACATTTAAAATCTTTAAAGGAATATTTCTCTGATTAAAATATTTGTTTTCCCAACTTTTTCGTAGACATAAATATATTTTCAAAATAGTTGTGTTTTTTTTTCTTTCCATTTCATTACATAAATAAAGTCTTCATTGGGAAATATTAAAGTGTCAGCTATTTTTTTTTTTTTTGCATTTGTCTAATATATTTGCTGTGTTAGCGGCACCCACAACCCTCCACAACCATATCTTGATAGTTCTTTAATACAACTTTTTCATTTTCATCAAGGTAGAGCATGGAAATAGCACTCAGTTCTGTCGGCACACAGCAAGCCTTGGGGATTTTGGAATTCACTGAATTGACCAAAGTCTGAACAATGGCATGGTTTGTTGAGTTTAGATGATCTGCCAGAGGAAAAGGACATTCCCCATGGCAGTAAAAGGCACTATACCCCGGCGGGGCAACAATCCAGTCATTCCACCCCACATCATTGAAGTCCACATACAACGGATGCCTTTTGCAACTGTATTTGTGGCGTTTACGCTGTTTGTGTTTCGCTTGACGCTTTTCTCTTTTATGGAGCGGGTGTCCCTTGCCATCATGCCCAAACGTCACTAACAATGGCCTGAGCTGAGACCAGCTATCTTCATCCTGATGTAAAGACCTGCTAATCCTAACGTGCCTCTTGGAGGCACTGTTCTCTTTGTCCAAGTGAACCACCTCTACCACAAACCCATGATTAGGTTGTCCATGTGCAATCCACCTCAAAACAGCTGGCGTTACATCAAAACTTTCCCATTTACTTGCATTATGATGCACCAACCTGGTGTCCAAAAGTCTTGTGACAGGGTCCTTAGAGGTGGCTGTGGCTGGCTTTATAATTTCATAAATATTAATACGGTGATGGTAGCTGCTGTTGTTCTCAAAGGCTCCGTGCACCTGTTTCCGAAAAATCTGGAGTTCAGCTGAGGTGATAGATTCCTCATTAGGGATGGAAGTTAAATTAAAGAAGAAACGCCGTGCTGTTTTCCCACTCGTTTCTGGCAGTTCTTCCAAAACTTCTAATTTGATTAAACAGGGAAAATAAAAAAGAGAGAGAAAAAAGGAAAAAAATCAGAAACTGAGGCAACCAATCATACCCCTTAAGACTATCTGCTGATGGCAGCTTTCAAATGACAGCTGCCACATGTGACACCCAAGACCTTAAAGACTTTCAGGCAGAAAATACTGTGTCCCTTGTTAGTTTGCTTATGCAAGCATGAAGCTAAAAATGCTTAATTCATTGTTACACATTTGGATTGGATCCTGGTGGCCTTTACCTTCCAGGTAGTATCATTAGAAACAAGAAATATACAGCATTAATTTGGACTTCAAGGACATGAATGTAAAACTCAAGCACTAAAGCCATTGGAGAATCATTAAAACTGGTGGAGGACTTTAGGTAACTGTTGCGTTTCTGATTTTTGCTGAGAATACAGCTCTAACATCAATCCCTTAAACTCCATTCTGAAAAACACTACTGTGCAATTTAGGTGACCTAGAAATCTTAATGTATGGGTTTTTGTGTGTTTAATTACAGACAGTGAACTCAGCATCCATAACGGTACCTTATGAAGCACACCCCAGTATTTACCCAAAAGGGCCTTAAAGAACAGCAGGTAGACTCAACTGCTGAAATAGGGGTGGATGGAGAACAGATAATGAAACAAAATCACCTCTAAACAAAAAGTTTATAAAACCACCAAAACCAAACATTCAAGGAATCCCTAAATTCCAGGCCATTCCCACCCTTGAGAAACAACTGAATGGAGCTTCAGGAGAAGTACAATATACCTGGGGTTGCTAAATACACTGGTGCTACAGACATTAAGTTAAAAGTATTTCCCAAAAGAAAACTCTCTCATGGTTTTTAACTTTGGTGCTAAACATACTGAAGGAAAAAAAAAAAAAAAAAAAAAAAATCACTTTCTAAGGGGGAGCCCTAACTGTTGTTAGCAATTCTTACTTGTGTAACAATTCTCCTTTGAATCCAGTACAAATCTCTGCACAAGGTAAGGCTCAGCCTTATGGTCTTTCAGGACCAGATCAGTATTTGCTAACATGCAAATATTTTTCAATGGTCACAAGACAGACTTCTGCTCCCAAGAAGTCACTAATGCAGAGAGAATTCAGTGAAAATATGGGAGTCACATTGATTTTCTTCCAAATTTTTAAAAAACTGTAACACTGATTTTTCTAACAAAGTCAGCTTTTGCTGTAATCGTATGACTACTTCAAATTGTGGATTTTTACATCTGCCTAAAACTTATCAACTTTGCCCTTTCGACTCCTTTCTCATTCAGCCCCTTGCCCACAAACCTTGGGTTTAACATGAATGACCCTCGTGCTGACTTTTCCCCGTTAACTGCCAGATTTTTACTTCCCATATAGGGAAACGTGGATGAGGAGAGGTTAGATTTCATAATTCATCCCCCTCACCATACGGCTTTCCACTAAACAGCACCTCCTCTCAAAGGCCGCCTCCTTTTAGAAACTTAAAAACTAATTAATATATTTTATTGACACAGCTTCACTCTAAAAGCAGGGGGAAACTGCACTTTCATTACTTTTGCAGCGGGGCCACTGCACGGCAGCACCGGAGAGCCGCAGCCAGGTGCAATTACAACCTGGGGAAACGCTTCCCAAAAAAGCACGTGAGCGACACGCGCCCACCGGCTCCACGGGCCTGGCTACGGCCACAGCCGCTGCTTGGGCTGCGGGACCGGGAAACGCCCCCGAGGGCAGTGAGGGTCTGTCCCGGCTATCGCTGCCTCGGGGGCTGCAGGCGGGAAGGCGATGCGGAGGTGCTGCTGGAGCCTCGCAGGGGAAAGCCGAGCGCAGCTTTGGCCAGCCCGGGCACTGCCAGCCCGGCTGGGATTGGCTGCAGCGCTCCTCGACGGCAGCCCCCGAGCATGTCGCGATCGATTGTTTCATTGATCTCTCACACGGGGATTAGACAAGGATTAGAAACCTCCGCAGCGGCTCGGCTCAGCCGCGCATTAGGGAGCCTTCCCTGCTTTCTAGCCTCGCAGGAGAGCGGCGATCTGTGAGCACGCTTAATGCGGAGCCGCGCTGGTTTAGCGGGAAACGTCAACAAACCAGGGACGCCCCGGCGGACGACGAGTGGGGAAAAGGGATTTGGCAGAGCAAGAGCTCGGCAGCAGAGCCCGTCGGGCAGCGCACCCGGCCGGGAGACGCACGGCGCGAACCCCGCGGTACCGGCGGGAGGAATCCGCCCCCCGCTCCTCCTCCGGCCCTGCCCTCCCCTCCGCTCCCGCAGCCCGCGGAGCCCCCGCCCGGCCGTACCTTCGTGGTGGAAGCTGCGGACGGTGTTGGCGCGGCTGGCCGCCCGCTCCAGCGGGAAGCCCAGCGCCGCCGGCTGCCCCAGCTGCTGCCCCGCGTGCAGGCGGTAGAGGTCCAGCATGTAGGGAGGGATGACGACGTCCTTGCCGGGGCTGGGTCGCCGCTTGAGCCCGAACATGTGGAGCAGGCGCAGCTCGAACTCGCTGAGCAGGTCCTCGGGGCGCTGCGCGGCCGAGGCGGCGCGGCCCGGCTCGCTGAAGCGCCGCCGACCCACCTCGGGCATGAGCCCGGCCGCGCCGCCCAGCAGCGCCTGGCAGAGCAGCAGCGCCAGCAGCGAGCGCGTCACGGCAACCATGATCAACCTGCGCGGAGGAGGAGGAGGAGGCGATGGGAGCCAGTCAGCGCGGACACCGCGCCGGGGGAGTGGGGGGGACGGGCGGGGACGGTCCGCAGGTGGGACCCACCCCGGCGCCGGGCCATGGCCGCGGAGCCCCCGCCGCGGACCGGCCGGCGGAGCCCCCCGAGGGGCCGCTTCAGGTGCGCGGCGGCACCGAAATCCCCGTGGCAGGAGATCAAAGGGAGCGAGGCGGGACGAGGGAGCGGAGCGGGGCGCTCCGCAACAAAGGAGCGCGGAGGTGAAGGGGAGGAGGGGACGCGGCCGGGGGCACCGCCGGGGCCGGGGCGCAGGTGTGCGCCGGGCCGGGCTTCCCGCCGCCGCTCACCGGGAAGGGAAGGGGCGGCTGCCCAGCAAAGCCAGCTCCCCGCCGAGCTCCCGTCCCGACCCCCGGGCTTCCCCACACACACCCCGCCGAGCCAAGCCGAGCCGCGGGGGCTCCGGGCAGGCTCCGCTTCCCCCGCGGCGGGGCAGCGGCTTCCCTCAGCGCGGGGAAAAGGAGAGCTGCTTTCCCTCGGCGGAGTGGAAGAAGGGGAAGGAGGAAAATACATATCCTGCTACGTCCTTAGCCAAACCCACAGGATGACATTCTCCCCCGTGAAACTTTGGGTTGGATTATTATAATAGTAATAATAGTTATGATTAGTGTCCCGTCCCCCCTCTCTCTTCCAGAGCGCTAGCACCTCCGCCGTGGCCCATGGAATCATCCTGCGGAGAAGGCTTTCAGCGGATCTGCGACCGCCGGAGCTATACCTGTGTGCAGCAGCAGGGGTTGTGTCTGCAGGAGGGTGTTCTGCTCTCGGGGTGTTTTTCCCGCATCACTTGGTGTTACTCCAAACTTCGCTGCTGTTCCTCTACAGCTGCCGAGCAGAAAATAGAAGTTCCCTGAAGTGCAGTCCGCCTCAGAAACATACTTTTAGCAGCTGGTTGAGGAGGCAGAAGGCAAGTCCCAGCCAGGGAAAAAGCTTCTCCCTTTTAAAAGCAGCGATCGTGAAGTTGCTTCTTTTTCTTCCTCCTCCTCGCGTGTGTGTGCCTGCCCGTGAATGGGTCCCTACGTGTCTACGGAGTTAAAAGGCTCCTTTTCAAAAATGTCCTTTGCATCACGCTCATCAGACAGATGGACATTTACCGAGACTCCCGCAGCAACATCAAGATGAAGCTTGACTTGTCTCCGCTCCCTTAAAAAGAAAGGAAAAGGGAGGGAGGAGGGTAAATAAAAGAGGGGAAGGAAAAAAAAAAAAAAAAAAAAAAAAAAAGGGGTGGGAGCCGCCCGCCGCCGTCCCGCGTGGAGCGGCCGCGCTAGGGCACCGCGCCGGGCTCCCCGCCGGCCCTGCACCGCACCATGGCCGGGGGTGGCCGCCCGCCGCCGCCGCCGGGGCTTTTGTTGCGCGGCGATGTCACGACCCCGGAGGCTCGGGGGCCCGCGCCAATCACAGCCGCCCTGTGGGAGCGGGCTGCGGCCCCGCACGGCTTTTAAAGGAGACGCCGCCTCCCTCCCTCGTTCCTTCCCTCCCTCCTCCCTCGCCTGCTCCCTCCCTCGCCGCGGCTGCCGCCCGCGCCCGGGTCGCAGTGCCGCCGGGGCGAGGGATGTGGCGGGCGGCTGTCCCGTTAAACGGTGGTACTGGCGGCGGATCCGATGCAGAAAGACCCCTGGCCCGCCCGGTCCCGTTCCAGGCGGCGGTGGAGGAGCGGGACTGGGCCGGTTCGAACAATGACCCATTGTACAGCCTGAGCGCTCCGCCGCCGCAAATCGGATTAGCGCCGTGCCCCGGACTGCCGGGGTGGTAAGGTGCGAAGGTCACGTAAGGTACCGGGAGAATCCCGGTGCTTTGGAGCTACTTTAAACATACGCATATGTACTTATTTGTTTTTCTCCCCCGACCAAAGCGTGGAGCCCGCTGCCCGAGCCAGGGGCGAGGGCTGGAAATCTGGGGGTTTCCCCGCTCTCCTCTCCGAAAGAGAAGCGCTCGGACTCGGGAGAAGTCTCCTCCCGCAGCTCTGCCGCGGCGCATCCGATGCGGGCTCAGCCCCGTGCGGACGGCAGAGGGGTTGGGACGGGTGGTTTTTTTTAAGATGTGGCTGCCCTCCAGTGGCGGAACGGCGGCGGATCGCCCGGCCCGGCCCGGCAGCCCCGGCGCGAACCGCCCGCCAGCGGCCCCGCACCTGCCCGGGGCTGAGCCGCGCTCCCCGCGGGCCGGGACCCGCCCGTGCCCGGCCGGTGCCCCGGGCTGCAGCCGCCACAGCCGCGGCATCGCCCACGGAGCGGGACAGCGGCGGCACAAGGGGAGAAGGCGGGTCCGTCCCCAGCGCGATTTGGCTCCCACTCTCACTGCATCCCTCGGTCCCTTCCTGACACAAAGAGTAACTCGCGAGCAGGGCTGCGTCCTTTGCCCCGTCTCTTGTTGTCTGTCTGGGCTCTGCGGTAGGGCCCGGCCCTTGCATAGGTATGCGATACCTAGCAATTTAGGGTCCTCATCAAAGCCAAAGCCATCGGCACACCATCATTAGCCGGGGTCCTGGTGCCTTCCCGGCAAGACAGGTGCTCTGTGCTCCACCTCCTCTTCCCAACATCTCTCAGGGGCTTCATTTGCAAAAGGCACAGCCAGCCTGTGACACCTTGAATTACTGCGGAGGAGGACACGGAGCAATAACAACTGAGACAGCTCCATTGCCAGCTCCTCCTTTGGGAGCGGCCTTTCCCCTCCATCTTACGATTTCTTAGTGTAAGAACACCGATTTGAGCCAGGAATTCAGCACATCTAGGCTGCCATAATTCCTCCTATGGACCTTCTTCCATTGGCTTCCCTATCACGACCCAGCAACTCCCATGAAGCATCCCTGCAGGATGAGGAGCTCGCCCAGGGAGGTACATACTAGCAAAACAAACCACCCCAGAGCTGCTCCAGCCTAATTGAAGAGCTGCTAAAGCTCCTTCATGCCAACAGCTCCCAACACTCGCTAACCTGATTTTCTCTCGCCACCGTGCACACGGTGGGAGAGGGGACACCGACCGAGTTGAAATCCCTCAAAAGCTGAGTTATTTTTCTGTTGCATTCCAGCACAGATAATGTTTAATTTTATGACTTCCTGCAAGTCTTTAGCATGAACTGAAAGTTCGTGCAGTGTGACTTCAGGGTATGCCAATTATGTAAATCAGCACTAAAATAACAATGGCAACATAGTTTACACATCACTGACATTAAATGAGCACTTCAACTTCTAATTGCCATTCCAGTTCAATCTTAGTGGGTCATGCCAGGAAAAAGTCATTTCTTGCCTCAACACTTACTCCCTGCGCCTGGAGCATAGGCTCTACTGTATGCCCAGCACAGCGTTATCTCCAGGAGCTTTCTAAATTAGGATAATGAGCCTTAGAAGGGAGAAACGTGATTGTGGCTGTTCTGAAGGCCTGCATACGCTCTGGTCTGATTTCAACAGGGTCTTGTAGCTTTGCCCCTCTCTGATTTTAAACATTAATAAGCTCTCAGAGTCTTCTCTTGGCCATAAAACACCTTACCCTTATACTTTGTCATGTCGCAGTCTATTTTGATCTGGAGCTGCTGGCACAGCAACTCTGCCTTCCCATCCTTTTCTTTGAGGCCCTAGAAAACAACACTGAAACACCAGTACACGCTCCCTGAGTGCACTGGCACCCACCTACACCAGAACCTCAGCCATGCCCCCCACCTTCCCCACAGAACGGTTTCTCACCAAGGCAGATCCAGCTCCATAGAGGCAGTACCCTGGAATATGTGGGAAAAGGCCTTCAAAGTGCCATCCCTGAAGGTTTGGTTGTGGTCCATGTCTGCTCAGCTCAAAAACTGACTAAATTCTGCCTTGTGTTTGAGCTTCCTCCACTGCCCCCTCAGCACCAGCCCACCTGAGCTCACCAGCTGAGAAGCATCTTCATGATTACAGAGAGAATTAGAGACAGGTGTTTGTAGGTACAATGAATTGCAAGGCAAACATGCCTGGATGTGCCCACCCAGACTTCCAGCTCCACAAACAAGCCCTTGTCCCCTTCCCACTCCTAGAGCTGGGCAGCAGCACTTGAGATAAAGAAACTAAAGCTCGACCAGTGCATTTCCTGCAGCTGAAATTCCTCACAAGCTCTGTGAAAATGAGGAGTTGAGTGCTACATCAGCTAAATATCCAGCCCCATCGAGGTGGGCTCCCACAATGTCATTGCATTTTACAGTTACTTTAAGAGCAATCCTGCTCTTCAGCCCAAGTTCTGCAGAAAGAGAAACCACCATTTACACTGAAAAGAGCTGTTTTAGTAAACCTGACTGTGCATAGTTGTTAATCTCCTTTGTGAAATTTCACTTCTCCACCCAGAACTTTGCATAGCTGACTACACTGATTCATTTCTTTCTTCTTTAGCACATGCACTTTTTTTTTTTTTTTTTGGCAGGTGTTTAGCCAGTAAATACTCAATTAGTGGCACCTGCTGGTAATGTTGCAGATCCAGGTGTTCCTTGCTAGGACCCAAACACAGCTGATAGACATCAACTTAAAGTGTTCTTGGGTTTTCTAAGTAAAAGGGTGGAAAAGTATCCAAATAAGGACATGTTTCACAACAAGGTGAGAGTCCTTTTTCCAGGGTAGACAGGAAAGAAGAGAATATTTTCTTCTCCTAGAATTTTTTCTTACAAATCCTGTAGAAAATCACATTTATACACTGCTACAACATAGTGACTTTTTTCCAACTTGGTTACACTGCAACCAGCATTGCTGGTGGCTGTGGGCAGAAGATTTCAGCTGGAGGACCAAGATGAGAGGCTCCCTGGGGTCTGTGACCATAGCTTGCAATCCTGAACAAAATGGCCTAAATTCTGCTCTAGATAGAGACACAAGCCTGCAGAAACACTTGCATCACTCTGTGCACAGTGGTATTCAACATTTCACTACTGGCTCCAGCATGTGACCAACACAGAGCATTTTTGAAAATTTCTACTTTAGACCACGGTCCCCTGGATATGAGAAGTATGTGAGACATGAAATATTAATAGTTGTGAGCATTTTTTTTTATGGATTTTGCACATTTCAGTGAATAAACCTCTTGATAAAACTCTGTGCTAAAGTATGAAATGTATACATGGTACAGCATCAAGTGTAAGCAGGGCAAGGGCTGAAAATGAGTTAAGATGTGTTAGTGAAGTTGAGGTTTTGCCTTCGTAATGGGTAGAGATTATCTGAAAGCTTTTCTTTTCCTGAGCTGTGCTTCCTGTTGGCATCTGTGTGAATATGATGTGTGGCAATTCTTTAAAATATTACTTAATACTGTTTTCCAAGACATATTTGCCTTTTGGTGGTTTGTCTTTTAACATCTATCAACTGGCTCTGCTGCACAGCCTGTCTCCTGTTCTGTGAAGGATGGATCCTCACCTGAGAAGATAATTTACAAGAAGGTGATTTGTTTTTGAAGAGAGGAAAGGCAGCTTACTCAGAAATACCTCTTTCTTTTTTATTCACATTTGCTGAAATCTGGCAGCTCTTCAAAGCTGTTGCTCTGTTTCACAGTGAGTCTCAATTTCATTCATCAAATCTCAGCTTGCTTTCCATCATAGTGGCAGGGAAATTGGAATTTATCAGGAAATACAATGCAGACCCCGGATTTTCTCAATTTCCAGTATGTCTCAACTGCTAGTGAACGATAGCAGTTGCTCCCAGCTCTGTTACATCTGCAAATACAGGCTGCAGCAATCAGTTCATGTGGCTGTGCAGCTTTGAAACTGCAAGACAAATTCCTACAATTTGTAAAAAAATTACTGGGGAAAGAGGAAAAGGGGAGGCTAATATGATAATCTTTTTTTGAAAATTACTTTTTCCTTTGATGCTGCAAAATTCTAGATTTCAAAATCCAGCATTTGACCTGTGGCTTTTATCATGAAGAGGTGAAAATGCAACATCATCTCAGTACAGCCTGGAGAACAACCAAGCCATCACTGGACAGATTCCAAGGCACTGCCACCACTGATGCACATTTAATTCCATGCAGTAGGAATAGTCACAGACTAGGGCAATTCAGTAGGCTGTAAACTGATTCAGAAGATCCCAGTTCTCCTCCCAGCAATAGGAATGTCTCCTTTTATTTTCCACAGTGCCTTGGTTTTCCCACCATGGAAATGGGATGATCATGCTGACGCTCACTGTAAGTTCTTTCAAGACCTTCAAGTAAAAGCGCTAAGAGTTAGTCACTGCCATTGTTTGGGGTTAAATATTAGGTTAAAACCAATAATAATCTCAAATATCTGGGATCTCAAGGCTCAATCTTGCCTCAAAGACAGTGGCAAAGTTTCTACTTGTTTTGGTGGTATGGGCTTACGTGTTTAAGCAATGAAGAGACAGGGATGCCAGCTCTTCTGGTCAGAAGATTTGGAGCAAAGTGGGATTTTTTAATTATATAAGTCTCATTAGGAAGACAATGAGGTGAGGGTGTTCTCCCACAAGAAAGGGAAATGGCTGCGTCATAGATGGTCCATTTCAAGAGCTTATAATTGCATCACTGCAGAGATGACGTCAAGCAAAATGGAGGATAAAATAAAGTTACGCATATTGCCTTAAGAAGTGCATATTTTAGCAGTGAAACTGGATAATGTTTTGCAATTAAAATAAAATAAAGGCAAGCATGACGTTCTGTTTAAGCAGATTGTCTGTATGAAGGCTTTATTGTAGCTGCAGATTTAGGGCATATGAAAAGGTTTTCTGTGCTCAGTTGCAGGATGAAAAACCTTGCATCATTGGACATTCTTGTTCTCTAACACTTCTTTGCCTTTGATAGTGAATGCTTGCAATTTAATTTTCTGCTGCAAAGTCATGTTTGCTCATGTCATTATCATTCCAGTTTTTAAATAGTCTTAAGACTAGGCAGAACTACAGAGAGCAACAGTGAAGATTTGTGCATGTGCTCAGCACAAGTGATCAGCTGCCGCACCTGCTTTGCACTGGCAGCAAATCCATTGAAGAGTTGCCTTCAATCCCATCCCTTGTTCCCACATTCCAGAGGCGCTCCGATGGGCAGATGGGCACAGGTCCCCATTCAAACATTACCATGGAACTTTTATCTGGGAGTCTGTTTGCTACAAATGCTACTGACTGGGAGGGGTCTTAGGAGAACAGCATCCTTTCACTGTTCCCGGGCTCTTGTTTGCTCCAGCGCTCCCTCTGCGGCATTCAAGAAAGCACACTCCAGATTGCAGGGATTCATTAATAGCAGCACACATTCAACTGCTTCAAGGTACTGTTTATCCTCAGAACATCTGGAACCTTTAAGTCATAGAGTCATGGTCAAAGTCATCTCCCTGTGTCCAGCCTCCACATTCCTCTCCAAGAGGAGGAATATTCACTGTCTCCATTTTACAGGAGGAAAGAAGGGGCAGAGACCCGAGAGAGGCTGTTTTTACTGAGAGGTACATGGGATACCAAAGACCCAAGTTTTGGGTTAAAATCCCAAAACTTCAGGTGAGATGTTCAGTACTCAGCTTGTGGAGACATTTTTTAAAAGCCTGATACCAAACCTACTATCCAATAGTTTCCTCACAAATTCCTCCAGTGCCTTGTCCACAGTTCTTACTGCATAAACCCTAGCAGGAATATGATAATCCCATTCAACTAGAGAGAAAAGCTCTGATGTGCTAAGAGTCTATTTACACTGAAGAGAGAGGGGTTTTTACAGCCTTGGTCAGGATAATAAAGGTACCAGTCAGGGTATCCATGTACAGATTTGTTCCCAACCTGGATCAGTCTCCATAGGAGAGGGGCACACTGATATCCCTCATTTGCTGTGCCATCACCTCATCCCTTTGCTTTTCTCCAGGCCCCAGTGCAAGTTGGGCATTGTGTAGCCAATCTGCTCAGCACTTTGGGAAAGTCTGGGCCAACTTCATATTCCTTAATGCTTTAACTGCCTTCTCTCACCACACCTTGGCTTCTTGCTTTTTTCTGATATTTGCAGTGACCTATCTACCCTCACTTCATGTGCTCATTAAAGTAAGCACATCCATTAGCCTGTTCAGGATTAAGCCTGGAAAAGCAGTGCCATGAAACACCCATAATGTGCAGCATTGTCCAATTACTAATTCCATGATTCCCATCAATTCTGCTTCCTCTAGCTGGACTTAGGCAGCCTTGATGTTACTGTAGCAGATTTGCCCTTCCTTGTATTTTCTGTTTCCTCTCCAGTATTCAGGTGTAGAGGCTCAGTAAACATTCACATCCACTTAAGGTGAGTGTGCTAAACATTGTATACATTCCTTTAGTCAACCGTGGAATAAACTGCTTTGAAATAAATCAAAATACTAAACAAACAAACTGGGGAGCTGGGGAAGCATGGAATAAACTTCATCTATTTGGTACCTTGACTGTCTCCCTTTCTGCTTCCCTTTGTACATCCCACACCTCTGCATAAGCCCTGACAGCCAGTGGGTTTCAAAAAACCATTTAAGTTCAAAAAAGGAACGGCCCCAAAATTCCTCCTGTCCCTCTTTGCCAGAAAGGGCAGCCAGCACCTGAATCAGGAAAGAAGTAAGATCACCACAAGCCCCAAATTAATGCCTTAAATAATTTTAAACAAACTATAAGCCCTGGTTCAGATGCTCACACAGCCTAGGAAGAATCCTGAGGACCTGAAACTCAAGTTTGTGAATAAATCCTTGGAAAAATTAGGGCTGCTCCCTCCCTACCAGTGGAAAATTGAAAATCCAAGTTGTGAATCGAATGTGACATTCATTTCTGCAGCTGGTGGGAAAATAGTTTCCTTACAAAATAAACTTAATAAAAAGTAGACTGTTTTGTATATATTTTTTTTTTCCGCTAAGCAACTTCTAAAATGTCAGACATTAATTCTGAGGAACTGTGATAGATTAAAAATATATACCACTGAAATAATATGTCAATATTATTTTTTCCTTTCTTCCCTTCATTCACTTACAATATTGGACACGTTCTGATAAAACAAGCTCTATTTTCCAGGTCTAAAACGATGAAAAAGCTTTTCTATGAATTCTCCAAAGGAATATCTACATATATGATAAAACTAAGATTTATTCCTCTTAAGATGAAGTGAAATCACTGCAATCCAAACTGAATGCCATTTGCTCTGTGGCTTTCCCAAAACCTCATGTGGAAAGGAGGCTCCTGAGCTGCCTCGTGGACATAATTTAAATTTTTAAGCTTTTAAACATTTAACATTTTTAAGCAGAGCAGAAGGTTAGCAGGACTATCACCACTGTGTTCAGAAAAATAGTATTTTCCAATGCTCTTCAAAAGGGGAATAACTGCTCCTGGCAACCTCTTCATTAGTCCTGCTAGTGATAAAAGCATTTCTAATACCACTACTTTGATATAAACAATTAAATAAAGCCAGGAAAAGATACATAACTCCCCTGAATGAGGAGTCTTTAGAGCTTTTCTCTTATTATAATATTTCCCATTATAAAGTGGAAGAAATTGAAGCAACAAATCCCATCTTAATGAGGAAAAGAAAACCCCAAGTTAACTGTGGGGAAGTGTCCAAAGCCAGGCTGGATAGGGCTTGGATCAGCCTGGTTTAGTGGGAGGTGTCCCTGTCCCTGTCCAAGGCAGGGGTTGGAGCTGGATGATCTTTAAGGTCCATTCCAAGCCAACTCCGTGACCCTCTGAAGGGAATCTCTGTCTCACTCTTGCTAAGCCAGTGGTGCAGAGTGGGCAATTGGAACTTGGTCCCTGCAGCTTGGAGGATTTCAGCTACCCTGCTGCACTGAAGGAAGGCAAGGATTTCTGGCCAGAAATGGGGATTCAGGGGGCAGAGTGGCTCTAGTTTCTTCCCAGGTTACTGAAACTGCAACTGTTCCATCACTTGTGTGGAAAACACTATTTATACCCACCTTAGGGCGTTGGACAGAAATGCAGGTGCAGCAATCCCAAGTGATCTGTCCTATCACTGCCCAATCTCAGAGCCCTGACAGAAGTGCACCTTATTCCCTGCTTCCTTCTCTTCCCACAGCTCCATGTTCCTTGTGAGCCCACTGCATTTTCAGAGAAACAAAACCCACTTCTTCCAAAGCCCAGGGCCAAATTTCACAGGAGCAAGCTAGACCCACAGCTCTGTTTGTATGTCCTCCTCTGGGGCTACATCTCTACTAGTAAATCCAGTGTGCCTGGGAACATTGCTGGGCATGGAGGCCAGCTGGCATGGAAAAGCCTGCTTCACTGCTGGCTTCCTCAGAGGGATGGCTGCATGCAAACTGCTGCCTGGGGATGGTCCCAGGGATGTCAGAACAAACCATGGTGAGAAATCACCTGGAAGAAAACTTCCTAGCCCAGCCCAAAGGCACTGGGGGTGTCCTGACAGAAGCACAGCCACTGGCTTTGGATGTGCTCCCAGGCACTGCAGTGTGGATCAGGGCAGTGGTCCCAAGGCCATGCCCACCTCTGCCTGCCCAGAGGATGCAGGAGCTGGGTTAAGGCTGTCAGCACTTCAGTCAGCTGAAGGGGATTTCACCCACTGCTGAACACACTTTTATCTGCACAGGAGCTGCTGATAAGGGAGCGTTTAAAGGCACCCAGAGGGGAAACCACTTGAAAGCAGAGCTGTGGTGATCCAAAGAGCAGCTCTGGGGCAGGCTGGGATGAGACCCCAGGGGAGAGGGTTCCTGAACACCCAGTGCTCATTCCCACAGAGGGGCTGAGGGAACTCCCAAAGCCCCTGTGCTCAGCCATTCCCAGAGAGGGGCTGAGAGGTGCTTGTCACAAACTGAGCACAGGCTTGCCAGGATCAGTGGAGCTCTGCACTGGCACACCTATGGCAAGTACCATGACAAAGCACTGTATTGAGTTTGATCCATGAGCTGGTCCAAACTGGCACCCAGCTTGTGACTGGCATTCTCTGCATCAGGGTGTCACTCTATGGCCATAAACCTTGTCTTGGTTGCAGGGAGCAGGGAAACGGATCTTTCCTTTTCCTGCTTTTTTCTGCCTTTTCCTCCCACACCCTCACTGAGGGCCTCTTCACTTCTCACACTCAACCTTTCCTTGCCTCAGGTCCCTCCAAGTTAGGATGAAACTTCTCCAGACATTTTAGCTAACTCTGACTGTTTTCTCTGGGTTAGGGAGCAATTGTACATGCTGCTCTGCTGGTAGGTGAAAGGGGGGAAGGGGCTCCAGGGAAAGGGAGAGGGAGAGGAACAGGGATGGTTGGCAGAAAGTGCTGCTGCCTGGTGAAGATATCTGACCAATAACCAATACCTCTTGGGGCAGGTTTTTATCTCAGTTTTGTTTTCTTTTTTAAAAAGCTCAGTGATGGATGTGAAGATATTTTTATTCAGTTCACCAGATGAACATGTGCTCCCAAAAGCAATCTGTCCTAGAGACAATTATTCAACCTCAATCAAGTTTTATTCCTTCACTACTGAGCCATAAATTGGGCAGGAGGTATGAGGGTTTCTGCACAACCACTGCAAAGCCACTTCTCCCATCTGTGCTGCAGTTTGATAACCCCTTGTTTGGATTGAGGCTTGGCATTCCCCTTGGCTAATTTATTCCAGAGATGAAGGACCCTTCCTTCCTTGTTGCATCTGCCCTCTGCTCAGCACAGGAATTTTCTGAAGCCAGCCTGGCTACCAGGAACAGAGTGCCAAACAATATAGCTGAGCAAAGCCCAGGCTGCCACCATCTCTCCCAGCAGATGCCTCCTTCCCAGCCCTGCTCCATCTCTTCTGCCAAAACTGCTGTCATAAACAGGTTCAAAGAGCTGGTTTGTCTGCAAAGTAAAACCTTCTTGGAGCACATGCACAGCACTTCGCTCTGTGGGGTCCTGATCAGGGTTGGAACTTCTAAATTACAAATGTATTCTTTCCTTTATATTTAAATGCAATGTAAATCCATTTAACAAGTAAATCTCAGTTAAAGTCTCTAACTTGTAAACCAGGATTTAAAAATCTATAGGAGCCATGTTCCTTTCCCTGTCATAGCTGAAGGTACAGTAGCTAATGTTTCAGCTAAGGTTTTGTTCAAAATCAAATGAGGTTGACATTAGGCCCACAAAAGGAAATCATGATTGATGATCTGGCCTGCACAGCTACAATTCTTTTAGCAACAAAAAGTATTTTGTAAGTTCATTTATTATTGAGATCAAGCAATGAGTTTGGAGCTACATAAAATGGTTCAGATTAGATTCAAGTAATTGATATTTTGAGTGAACATAAGCTTTTCTGGATTTAAAGAAGGACAATAAAAGCTCAAGTAAGCTCATAGCTGATATTGAAGCCTTCAAAGTTTTTTTGCCTTTTTAAATTATTTCTTCCTTTTAGTGTGAGAGAGATATACACACACAGGAATGAGGGGAGGAGCGACAAGGATATGTGAAAAAAGAGGAGTGATTTTCCCAAGCTGATTTCCTGGGTGACCTGGTCTCCCTGGGAATGGTGCCCATGTGATCTGCACCAACTGGATCAGCAACAGCACAAGAATCCAGAGCTTCCACTGCACCATGAGTGGCAAAGGGTGGACAAGCCAGCAGAGCACAAATTTGAGAATCTCACCACAGAGATTCTCAGGAAGAGCATGAGGGTTCAAGGAGTTATTAGTGTGGAAGAGAAGATGGATTATTTCTGATTTTATTGCCCAAATGTCATCATTAGATATTTAATCTCCCATGCCCACCCAGAGTTCTACAAAACCTCTACCAGTAGTTTAATCTCTAGAGTGCAATTTGCTCCTAATTGCAATCAGATCATAATTACAGATTCACATTTTTGTATAGCTTCCTTTGGGTCAGAATACGTACTAGTGTGACACAGAACAGTTTTTGCTTTAGCTCAGCTATGGTTTGCAGCTTTTTAGTGTTCCCATTTGAAGGCTTGGAGAAGAACAGGAAGTCTAAATCTACTGAACTTGTAAAGCTTAGCTGAAACTGTGAGTACTCAACCCAGCTGAAGACCTACTCCTTCCTAAAAACAGTTGTTTCAGTATCTTGGTATTTCTGGGACTCATCCCATATTGAACATGACAAAACACCAGGATCTTTTTCTCAAATACAGTCTCTTATGATCTCCATGTGGGCTCTAGCTTCAGACTTTCTCCTATCTTTGTAAATATTTTTCCTTAACAACAGTTCAAGAACAAAAGGTTTAGCAGGCAGAAAATGTCAATATTTGGTTTTGATGAGAAACAAGTGTCTCCTTTCTCTTAATTAAAAAAGATTGTCTTTTATAAGCAGTTCTGCCAAGAGAGAAGAGGAGCACTGGAGTGCTAAGGCAGGTAAACACAGCCTCCCAAAGCACTGCTCTTGATACTTCTACTTCTTCATACAAGTAGAGAAACTGATTTTTCACTAGAGAAACCCTTTTAGGAAATATTTCCCTGAACTTGGGAATGACAAATTCAGATTGCTCTGCAGTAAACCCTGGATTAGCTTCAGTAACACACAGACCTCCTCTGAAACAGGCTGAACCAATGCACATATTTTGACTGTGTCTGATGACCCCTCTTCTTTTTTTGAGATACAAACAAACAAACAAGAGGCAAACCATGTCTTTTGCCTTTGTCTGCTTAGAAATCAGTACCCTAAATAGTGGATGGAGAATGGAGAATTCATTGCCCTTCATTAGTGGGAAATGAGGCACAGGGAGGTTTAAGTCACACTTTCCCATGAATGAATGCCTTTTTGTTGTCCTTTTTATCCAGGAAAAAAGGAGGCCTAAATGCAGTTGGCTGTCTGCTCCACCACAGTTCAAGTCAATAGACTGTGCTGGGGAGCCTCAAATGTTTTCTTTCCTCATAAATTACCTTCATTAGCTATGTAAATAGAACCCTAATGAGATACTAATTAGCTGTTAAGATTTCGATCTCAAATAACACAAACAGTTGTGCTGTAACCATCTGTTTGTGTTTGCCAAGGTGCAAGCACGTGCCACCAAGCTGCCAACCCCAGGCTGCTGCTGCCCCGTGCAATGCACACATCTGACTGACATAGGTGCTGGTTTGGAGAGGAGTGGGCTTGCATCAATTCCTCCAGCTTTCTCCTCCAAGGTTATGTGGCTGCTCCTAAAGTTTTTGTGAGGCTGCACCATCAGATCAGCTCGTTTGTCCTTGCTTCTCAGGCTACAGGGAGTTTTCCTTACTATCATTTTATTGGGAGAACTGAAGGAGTACATAGGGAGTTCGTGGGCTGCCTAAAGGAGGATTTCACAGAATCACAGCATAATTTGGGTTGGAAGGGACCTCTGAAGGTCATTTAGTCCAGTCCCCCTGCAATGAGCAGGGACATCTTCAATTGGATCAGGTAGCTTGGAGCCTCATCAGCCTCACCTTGAATGTGTCTAGGGATGGAGCATCTACCACCCCTCTGGGCAATCTGTGCCAACCCCTCATCACAAAAAAAATCTTCCTTATATCTAATCTAAATCTACTGTCCTTTAGTTTAAAATTATTACCTTATCACAATGGGTCCTACTAAAAAAATCTGTCCCATCTCTCTCATAAGCCCACTCTAAATACTGAAATTCTGCAACAGGCTGAACAACCCCAACTCTGCTTTTGTAACCCTAAATTTTTCACTGGTGCCAACACAAGCAAAATTAGAGAGCCCAGGGGAAGCTGACATGGATGTCTATCTCACTAAAATGAAGTATCAATAACCTAGCTCACACTCGATGAAAGAGCCAGTCTGAATTATTTACTGTATGTCATACTTCAGGTTTTAATTTCAATATATGGTGAGATGTACAATAAATTATTCAGCAGCATGACAAATTAAAATGCAGTTTCAAACCCCATTGTATTTTCTACTCTTAGGTTAACAGTCCAGTTCACAATGATGGTTTGCTAATCTATTTTTGCAAAGGGTTTTTCAACCAGAGAGGCTCAGAGGCACACAAGTTTTCCATTGCAGCAAATCTTATCCAGCTTGAATAATTTAACAGCCCATCCTCCTTGAGATTCATTAATGAAATACAGCTTGGGCAAGAGGGTCAAATGTACCTGCAGCAGGTTGGCCCAGGAGCCAGCAGTTTGTTTGCTCCAGCTTTTCCCAGGGGATTTGCAAGGGTGTCAGGGCTCTTGTCCTCTCACTTATCATTCTGTGTGCCAAATAGGTTCCTAGAGATTTTATTTTACTTTCTAACTTTTTCACCTCTCTCTATACATGACCAGTTCTGTAGGAAGGTCTGGGAAATAGAGCTGGTGTTTTAACCTGTCCAGGCACCCGATTTTTTGTGTTGGGATGACAGGGAAGAAGGTTTCTTCTGCTCTGAACAGTCATGGGTTCAAAACAGGGACTGTTGCTTGGTCTTGCAACTCATTTTTAGAACAGCCTTGCAAAGTTCATGTCCACTTGTCAAGATATTTTCCATCCTTGTTTTGGCAAACAAAGTAAGGAAACACTTGTCAATATTCCTCCTTGGGACCTCCTCGGGGATGTCTCTTTAGAGATAAGTCCAGGTGACAGTGATTCAAGTTTTGCTCTTCAATGGGTAGCACCTCTGCAAAATTACAACTTCCTGAGCAACAGAATATGCAATATTCAGTCTTGCAAGAGTGATAAGTCTAAGATCCAATATTTCCTGATTCATCAGAGCTCACAAAGGAAATCTTTGTGCTCTCTGAGGGAAGACATTCCAAGTTTCTGTCCATAAAAGAGCCCAAGATTTTTAAAAATCATGACATGTTTATGTAAAGTAAAACAATTTTAGGTCAGCTCAGGACATTCTGTCCCTCTACAATCTGTACTGCTAAACTTGTGTCCAGATGATAGGAAGTCTGTATGTTGTAACAAGAATGTTTGATGAAACTATATTTAAAACTAAACCTTCAAAGCCTTTGACCCATACCCAGGGCTTTATACAATAGTCTGCAAACAAAACCTTGTTTGCTGTTTTGTTTATAACAGGCTCGTGGCTCATGAAATCATGGGCCTACCCAGGAGTTTCATGATGAAAACTGCTCCCAGTTAAAAGGCTCTCCATGGAAACAATTCCATCAGACACAATGGTTCAAGGAACCTCGAAAAAGTTTCATTTGAAATATCCCACATCTGATTGACTTACGCGCTACCAAAGGCAAAGCAAAGGTTTGGAAAGAGCTCTGCCTGTGTTGCTGTAATACCTGGAAGCAGCAGATGATGTGTGTGACCCTGAAGTGGGCATCCTCTGCCCTGTGCCCCAGCAGGGAAAGAGAGGAATTTCCTGCAGCTCCACAGCATGCTGGAATCAGCAGTGAGTTCCCATCACCCAGCCTGTAGTGCAACCACAAAATCCCCAGGGGCAAGGCTGGTGAAAGGTTGTTCCACTGCTGTGCAGGGATGGAGCAAGGAGCCAAGGGCAGCCAGGGCACCTGGAGTACACCAGCCTTTCCCTCAGAGGCAGAGAGGCTCTGAAGTGCAGCCTAGGTGGGATTGCTACAGAAGTGAAACTGAGAAGCTGCCAAATCCAGAAGCTGCTGCTTTGCCTCAAGTTACAAAGGAAAGAAAGTTTCTTTAGGTTTCTGGAGAATCAGAAACCCTGGATTCCTGCCAGCCATAAGAGAAACCCCTACATACACCCTTATGTCCAGATAATGTATCTGTATGGACAGCTCATCTCTGAGAACTCTCCAGCTGAAAAAGATGGGCTCAAAGGTGCCGTATCCACTTGAATACTGGTCCCTGAGGTGAGATGAACAGAAATCTGTTTGTTTTTTCCCTAGCAAAATAAGGCTACAGGAGTATCAGGTGGTTGGACTTCTCCCACTTCAGAAATATCCCATCAGGCTGGGATCCAGTGACATATTGAGTCCACAGCACGTTCCATTAAGAATAATGGGCAAATCATCCCGTGCAATGGGCCTCAGTTTCTGCACCAGTTTCTGAAATACTCAGTTAAATAGCTACCAGGCATTGCATAACCCAGTTTATACATTTTAGGGTGTGCTGACATGCCATATTGCCTGAGCACTTGGTCAGAAAAAAAACAAACATTATTGATATTACAATAATACTTGTAAATTATAGACATCTGCAATTACATTAAATTAAAACCTGGTGCAGTTCACAATACTCAGATGGGGCTGTATGAAACAGGAACTCTATTGCAAAACTGTTTCAGCTTAAGTATTTCGACATTTTGGATGTAAAAATTAAAAGCTCAAATTTATATAGATACTTCAGATAGCTCAGCACACACAAACTTTACTTTTCGCAAGCAGATTTTGCCAGTCTCCCCTGTAGTACCATGACACAATTTGTCAGGCTTAGCTCCCTGTGACTTCTGTTGTTACTGGAGCACAGTTCAAAATTGGAACCTGGTTCTTTGCTGTCCAGCAATCATTTGTAGAATATGTACCTTTTTTTTAAACCAAAACCGGGATTGCCCCATGAAGCAGTGGTGTTGGCTGGAGACTGTACATGCAAGAAACAAAGGCAGCAACATCTGCCTGAAGTTACTGTTCAGGGCTTAATTAATACAAGGATTTTCACCCTCATATTGATATTTTCCTCTTGAATGGAATGGGACTTGACCTTGTCACAACAAGATCAGAGTAAGTCTGTGAAAACAATGTTGTGACATCAAAGCCAAAACAAAGGAATGTCATTACATGTGTCAGAAGAGGACATGACGGGGTCCTCTTACAGTAGCAAAACAGTGTCACTGAATCCTGGGATACCTCTTTGGCTACCAAGGCTCTCTGAAAAGGAAGTGCAATGGGAGAACCTGGAAGGTGAAAATTTCTTTAAAAACCAAGAGAATCCCTAGGGAAGAGATCCCTAGCTGGAATAAAGAGGCTCTACTGACTCTAATGGGGTTGGACAGACTCACATCTGTAGGAGATCTGGTCCACTGCAATCAAACTGTGGAAAGGATGTAGAAATTAAAACACCGCCTCACTGCAGGGCACAGAAATTCATCACCAGCGTGCTTGGGCATTGCTCCCCGTCCCTCACTGTGTAAATAAGGCCACAGCATTTTCTTTTGTGGGTAAGAGCTCTCAGTTGCTCGTGCCCCTCTCCCACGTGAAAACCCCCACTTAGGGTTGGTTACTTTTCCGCCTGATGCTTCTCTGGAAGAGCCTCACTGTGATATCCCTGTTCCCAGCAGCTACCGGGGGGAGTTCCCTGTGCCCCCTCCCCTCCAAGACTTAACAGTGCAGCCTTAGAAAGGGGATTTTCCAGTATAAACACAGCTAAGCCAAACTCTTCTCCTGGCCTCTCCATGCCCCAGCCCATATTTGCCCCACATATAATTACCTGTGGATTTCACCTAGAAGACAGAGGATTTCACTTATAGCCCCAAATAGGCAGGCTCTGACGTAATGGCAGTCTGAGGAATATAGGTCAGGGAGGTGGCCTAGCCACTGGAAATGGATTTTGGAAGCAGAATAAGCAACCTTGTTAGAGGAGAAGATAGTAATCAGCAGTGGTCCTTGGATCTAAACATTTCACCTCCAGCACTCTTGCAGCTACAGCCCTCATCTGTTTCACTTTCCTATTTTAAGTACCTGACTCACATCCTAAATATTGACTTCTATTTTTCTATTAGCACTGGATTTTCAGCCTCCATATTGACTTTGACTGTACCTATGGTTGATACTAAGCCTCTCAGGTCAACAAACTTTTATAGCTGTTAGCTGCTCAAACCACAGTGGGCAGGAACTGGCACTACAGAGCAGTAGCTAGAAGCAATATTATTGGGAATTATAAATTATTCCTCTGCCTGAACTTTTCCTCTTATTCCCATAGCTACATTCATTTTTAAACATGTGGCAAACGAATCGCTCAGTGAGGACAATTGGGACTCTGTGATTTGGGGAGCACTGCCACCACCAGCAGGGATGGATTCTCCCTGGGGAACAGCAGAGTAATGCTGGAGTCACAGCCGGGGTACAGCAGCATAATCTGGTCAGTAATGCTGTCTGTGAGGACAGACAACAGCCAGCCAGAGGATCAGAAGCCCCAAATCCATCTCAGCTGCACACACAGACCCCTAATGTCTCCTTTGGCTGACGTTTTAGCAGCACACGGAACTGAGCTGTTGCAACCAAACATCAGAGAGACTCAGCCATCCATCATTTGTGAAACACTTCATGTATGGAAGAAACAATAACAACATTAAAAGAACATTATGGCAGTGACAAAGCCAAGCCTAAAAAGTGAGGAAATGCAGCAATTAAGATTAACTTATGCCTCACAGTATAATATTTTTCTGCAGACCACATACTATTTTTTGGAATTATGACCCGTGCTTGGGAGCAGGGACAGGGAAGGTCCAGCTGGCAACAAATTATGTCCAGGATTTTACTGACACAGGGTGAGTGCAGCATTTAGATGTGAGAGGAATTGTATGAAGCTGCATCCCTTAAAAGACGCTCCTTTGGGTGCTGCTGCCCCTGGGGACTTGCCCAGCACGTGTCCCTGCACAAAGAGCTCACAGAAAAGGCTGGTTTCCTGCCATCCCCCCTCTGCCACTCAACCTCACAGACAGCCAAAATGTCACCTGGATTTATCTTAAATTCTAAGTCTGTGCCATGTTCAGTTTAAAGTTTTCTAAAAAGTTGTTATCGCTGAGGAAATGATTACTGGGATGATAAGCTATGAATGACTTATTCATGCACTATTTCCAGTCCTTCATCAGCCTACTAGATCTTGCGCTTATATTCCAATCCTTCACGTACTGATTAATTTTTCATGTGCTACCAGGCCTTTTTCAAGCAAGGACTGCCAAACTAATGCAATCTGGCCATTTAGTAAGCTGTTCCTTTCCTTTTTTGTTTTTCTTACCCCATGCCTGGAGTACAAGCCCATGGAAGGAAGGAAGGGTCTGTCAGAGAACTTGTATGATACTTGTGATTTATTATTAATTGCTGGCACAGCAGTCCCTGCAGGTCACAGGACCATGCCTGTGCTAAGCAATGCCTGGATGCTGTGCTGGGCAATGCATTGACTAGGAAAAGGGCTTTTCCCAGCCTTTCTAAGTAGGCAGTGGAATGGGAATGGCAATAAAGCTGGCTGACCAAGCGCTTGGGGGGCCGTGCTACAGCTGGGCAAGTGTCAGGAGCTGAACCCTCCCCAGCAAACCTAGGAAACAGGCTTTTCCCTCACCTGAAGCCTGCAGAATTACCGTTTTCAAGGATTTACCACTTTATGGCAAAATTCTGGCCCACAATTACGCTGTGTTCTCTCTGCCAAAGCACATACATGAGCTGTAATCAGAGAGCAGCTTTTTTCCCATCCTCCCTCCAGCTTTGCCATGAGGTGGAAGAAACTGATGGGTTGAGCTTGCTTTTCCCTGCTGTGCCAGGAATGGCACGTGCCTCATCCCAGAGAGCTGCAGCTCAAATCCTGTTGCTAAAAGCCCCAGGCTTGCAGCACACAGCCCATGGTCTCACCAAAGCCAATGGACATCCCTCCACCTGCACCTTGTGGCAGGATCAGGGCCACAAATACAGGCCATGGAAAGTGAGCAGAACATTAGATAAGTTGTGCCCTAAGGAAAGTGGCCAGCACCAGTGCTCAGAGCGAGAACTAACTCTGCTTTGGCAGAGACTCCCTGCACAGCTGTAGCCAAGTCTCTCAGGTATTTGATAGTTTGATTCCTCACCTGTACAAGAAATCCTGCCTTCAGCAGAGCACTCTGAGGATGACTGCCCTGGGTTCTGGAATGGACTCTGATGTAGAGCACGTATAATGACCCTCAGATACCTAAACCTGATCCTTCTGGTGAAAACATTTATAGCCCTTTAGTTCCTTATTCAGCTATACATTACCACAGCAGCAAGATCGAGCAAGATAAACCTGTTGTCTTACCCAGATCTCTAGAGCTGATCGCTGAACACTTTGGCTCTGCCAAGCCAGCACAATTGCTTCTATGCTGCCCTCCTATTCTGCAAGCAATGCAATTATCAGGCATTTGAAAAAAAAAAAAAAAACAAACAGCAGACAAAAAACCACAGGCACACAAAAAGCAGTGCTTTGTGAGCTACCTGCTGCCATCAGGGTCCCAGGTGACCCAGGCTGGCTCTGCTGTGTGCCTGCAATCAGCATGGCTTGTGTGCTCTGAACAGCTTGTCCTTACCCCATCACTCCTCACATGGGAGACTATCCCCTTATTGCCCTCACCCAGGGCCCTGACCTCAATTATTAACTGCGTTTAGCAAGGACATTATTAAACCTGACTCTCTGCTCCCAGATGAGCTATCAGGTGTCTCTCTTTAACCCAGCAGGAACCTTTTTCTCACCCCATGCCCTTCTTATTACCCTTTAATGTGCCCTGAAGCCTCTGCAGCAGCTCCATCCATCCCAGATACTGTCATTTCTAGAAAGATGGGAAAGAAAAACCCACCAAAAATGGAAAAGTCCATTCCTGAAGATTTTTTCCTAACTGGTTCCAAAACGTCTTTCCATTTCCTTTCTATTTTAATCATCCACGTCTAATAACAAATTCTAAAAATCAACAGGTCTATCCAGTCACAGTAAACTGCTCAGCTGTGGATTAAAGCATGTTGCAGTTTTTAGCAGGATACTACTCCTTTATATCCGTGAAAACTGATTGCATCTGTCTATTATGATTAAAAAAAAGGAGATATTAATAAGTAGCTACTAATTAGCTCGCATTTTAATCATGGCTTTTATGCCAAACAAACACAGGAGTGCCACTGAAACATAATATAAAATGTCAGCAAATGTCTCCACTTTAGAGCTTGGCAAGTGCAGCTTGCAATGTGCTGATGCCATGAGGGCATGGAAGGGCATTGGGCAATGCTCCCTGCTCCTCTTGGGCTCTGGCACAAGAGTGCACCAGGCTGTGGCTGGGGCATAACCCTGCAGTGAGTGAGGGCAGTCTAAGGCAGTCTGGCTTCATGAGCAGCACCTGAAGCCCAGTGGAGGCTGTTCCAGTGGCTGGACCAAAGAGACCTCAGAGGGTCTAACCTGGTTTTCTGCTTCCTCATTCCTCCTCTGCAGGTTTTTACAAGAGTGATATGTCAGGGTTCATCTCATGTTGGCAAGGAAGCACCTCTGTGCCACCCTCAAAACGCACAAGCTCTGGGTAACTGTGTTAACTGGGAACCTCAAGCAGATATGCAGTGTCTCTGCATCACCTATCCAGCAGAAGTGACAGCTGCCAGCCTGCAGTGCAGCTCTCCCATCGCCATCATGTCCAGCACCAGGTACAGGCACTGTGCCAGCAGTGCCCCTTGCAGTGCCCCACGGCTGCACAGGCCAGACCTCACTCCCTGCTCCGTCTGGGCAATCTCCCACCCTTCCCAAAACCAGCTCGTGTGAGGAGAGCTGCTCTGGGGCTGCACTTCTGAAAACAACCACCAGACTTTTCATCCCCAGCACTGTCCTTTACTACATGTCCGTACGGTGCCCAGCATCCCAAAGCCCTCATCTCCTCCAGAGCCCCTAGGGGCTGCTAGATTGCAAAAAATACACACCAAAGACCAGCTGGAGAGCAAAACATTCCTCAAACCTATCCTTCCACTCATGGCAAGCAGCTGAAAAATGCAGCACCCTTCAAATAAAAGGCTATGACTGAATATTGCAAGTGCAACAAACGTTTCACGGATGAGAATGCTCCCACCCCTGAAAATATTTGTTTTCAATACCCACAAAGTAGTATAATGTCATTTAGCGAGGAGAATTCTGGCAGTCAATGCACAATCTGGCAGAGCTACAAGTACTGTAGGTGTTATGATACACACACAACATGTTTTACAAATAGAAAGTGGTTTCCAGAGTTCTTTAATATATTCTAATTTCTCCCACCTCTACCCAAAAAAAGCTGCAGTTATGAAAATACTGTTGCATACTGAAATATTAAACTAGAAATCTGAAGAGAGTTGTTTTTTTAAAAAGCTCTCTTTTCAGCGATTCCTTCTTCTCTCCCTCTTTTTTTTTAAAGTCAGGTATGTTTTTAGCAACTTAAACAGGTTGGGTTACCCACAAGAAGTAGTAATTTTTCCACCTAGCAGATTGAGGCATTCATACCCTCTTCAAACATTTCTAAATTTATTCTCCAGTATTATTCAAATAGAAATATTTGCATGTACACCCTGAATCGGATAAAACCCTTTTAGTACTAACTCATGGGTAGAAACCACACAAATGAAGAAGATTAAAAAATGCACCTTCTTTGAATCCAAGGAGCCTTTGCAAGAAGTCCTTCCAAAAAGCCGTTCTGTCTCAATTGGTTATTGTTTTCTCTTTTTGGAGGAGAATCCTGCTCAAGAGCAAATCTGGTAGCTATACAACATGCAATGAGGTACACCCTTACCTGGCTAGCAACCACACAGGCAAGGGGTTATTAGCCTAATTTACAGGTGGGAGACCGAAGGAAAAAGAGACCAAGTGAACTTTGCAAGGCCACCAGAGACACCTGTGGCAGCTCCAAAACAGTTTTTGTGCTTGAGTTCCATGCCTCAGTCACAACACAAGACTTCCTTCCCAAGAAATCACATCAGCTGCTTCTTGTGGATTTTCCAGGAGCAGGAGAGCCGGGTTTTAACTTTTCTAGGTCTCTGAGATCACCATTTTCACTCTCAGGTGGAGTGACCAGATGCAGTTTCAGGAGCAAAGGCCCTTGTAGATCACTCAGGTGTGAGCAGAATCAACCAGTGCCCCATTCAACCTCCCATCCAAAGAAGGGCTCATGAACTCCCTGTGTCTGGCACTTCCAGACCAGACCTCCACACAAAACCCCAGTGGAGACCCAGGCTGATCCCACGAGGAGCATGCCAAGGAGGTGCCATGCAGTAACATTAACGCTGCAGTGGCACCTGCCCCTGAGCTGTGGGGGCTTACCTTGTCTGGGCAGTGCCACAGGACTGTGGGCACAGCACTGAGCAGCTCAGCACACAGCTGAGCCTTGCTGCCTCAGTCAGCTCTGACTGCACAGTGCACATCCACAATGTGACATGAGAAATTTCTTCTGGGAACATGGATGGATGGGCAGATATCTTCTGGTGACATCCCAAACTGGAGGCATAGATATTCCATAATCCAAATGCAGATGTTTCTAGGTTGTCTCAGAGGATAATCTCCAGGAAATGCAGTGCTCTCGATTGACTCACTTGGGATGGGGGTTATGGGTTATGGGCCAGGGAATGAGTTCCCCTACAGGGAGAAGGACAAGGTGGAGGAAAACTGCAGCCTACGATCAGGTTTGGCAGGCTGTTACCCTAGGAACAGGACAACCTAAGGGAGCAAAACCTGGGACTCACTTGGAGTTTCTCAGGCTTCCTGACCTGTTTATTCTCACAGCCTACTGTGTTCAATCCAATACACTTGTATCACAAAGAAGAGCAGCCTTTCCAGTTGTGAGCTTCTATCCATGTTCCTGGCATGGAACATCTCCCAGACATCTTTTAATGGCTACACACAAAGCTCCATGCAGGTTGTGATGAGGGAAAAGCTCTTATGCTGCACTGCTAAAGAGGGCATGGTGTGATGCTGAGAACAGGGCAAGAGCAGGGTGGTACCTGTGTATCAGATGAAGATCATGGCCACAAGGTCTGTCTGTAGCCTCAGGAGAAAAACTGAGAGAACAAATTGGTACAAATTACACAAATTACCTAAATAATGCTTGTTAGAAAATTACATCTCCACGCTGCCATCCGTTAGCCTGCAAGCAGCTCCACAGACAGCAGAGGAACTAACACGAAAATAAAATATTACCCAGTAAAAGCTGGGGCTGCTTGCAAATAGACTCCCACCTTTACAACTCTATTTATTGGGCTGGATTCTCACCTGAACTCAACAATGCTGATTTAAGCTAGCTCTGAATTCATAGTTTACATGCATTTGCTGATAGTCACTGTGGCCTGTGGTCTGTCTCTGGCTGTTTGCTAAGTTCCATAGAATGACCTGTGGTGTTTCCCCCTCCTGCTGCTGCCCAGCTACCCCAAGGTAATAAATGGTGATCCCAGTGTTCCAGCACCATCCACCCATTTGTGACAAGCTCTTTAATCTCACTCTTCCCCTTGCAAATCCAGCCTGGAAGACACAGCCTTGACCATCAGTCCAGTCTCCAGTGGAGGTGAGTCCCAACCCAGCAGACCATGTGGATAAGTCCTGAGGGACTTAAGCATGTGCTTAAGTTCTCTGCTGGATCAGTGCTTTTGCAACCAGTCCAACTGCTTTGTTAGCAGTGCTGAGCACCAGGGCTGAGCTCCAACAGGAAATAGCAGCTTCCCTTTGAAGTCCTGCCACTGATGTTCACGTAGGTGGGACTTCAAAGAAGAGCCACCGCTTCCCCTCCCAGTATTGGAGGCCCCAGTGTTGGAGAAGCAGTACTGCTGGTTTTAATTGCATGAAGGGATGCTCTAGGGCGGACGATTCAGCCCTTCTCAGAAAAGGGACAACTTGAAAAAGTTCCCACCTGCTGGCAAGAGACCCAAAGAGAGGTGAACCCACACCCCAAAATACCCTTTAAAACAAAGGTCTCTGGGAAAAAATCTCATTCCCTTCTCTTCCCTGTTTTCCATAGTGCCACTGAAAACTACCTTGTGAGCATCTCGTTTACTCTGGAGCTGTACTCCTGGCCAGCAAAAGGGCCCCTTGCCAAGTGGATGTGGATGAGGAATGGCCAACCTCAGCTCCCATAATAGAGATCACTGGAAAAACTGACTGCAACAACAGCCAAACTGAGCCAACATGAGGAAATACCCCCACAGGCAACCTACATGGCTGATTCTGCTGCTGACTGACAGTGCAATCACACATCAGAGCTCCTCTAATTTCTCTGTATCTCTTTTCCTTGAGGGAAAACAAAGCAGAGAAGTCCACGTCCTAAATGGGTGTCAATGAACTCAAATGACGTCAAAATGTGGCTCCACCTCTTCTCTTGCAAATTGCCAATATCCATCTATTCTCTCAATCTCCAGCCAGAAGCAAAACCCAGTCAGAAGGGAGAGGGATCAGACTCTTAACACAGAAAACCCTAGGGACCATGGAATGAACTAGAGAAGCAGCCAGCATTCCAAGGAACAAGAGAAGCAATGTAGCATTTACATGCATGTGCAAAGCTCTTCCATGTTCATATTGCTTGTTTTCTCCTCCCTGAACTCCCTTCATGTATCCAGGTTCCATACATTTCTCCATGCAAAAGCCAGCTACTCGAGCAGGCATGGATTTTGAAGAAAGATGAGTAATTCTGTGTTCTTCAAGGAGTGAGTCCTTTGTGACCTCACTACACAGAGTTCAGCTGAGCTCTGCTGTTCTTGTCACCAACTTCCCATAACCTGGTCATCTGCCCTGGTCACTTTATGTTTTGTACCTCCTCACCCAACATTTGCACAAACTCGAGTCAGCAGAAAAGCAGTGTATGCCAGTGGGGATTAATAAGAGCAGGAATTTTAACCCCAGTAAAACCAGCTAAGCAAAGATGTGCCCCAAAAATGCAGAGAGCTCTCAATGCCAGACCCTGAGGGGCTGACAGCACCAGTGCAGTGTGACAAGACTGGACTTGACCACTCAGATGATCCCAGCCCAAACCCTGGTGTCTGCTCTGGTGTGAAGAATGACCAAAAAGCTCAACTGAAACAAATCCTGGCTCAGGACAAAGAAATTAGTATGGAAAGTCCCTCATGTGCCTTTCAGTGACACAGCCATTGTTTGCTCAACCAGCTCAACAACTTGCATAGAAATGTTTGAAAAAAGATCTCATTTTATCAATAGAAAAGTGATTTTTTCAAGATATTTCTCTTAGAGTTTTGAACATCTACAAAAAATGTCAATGTGCATTCTCAGCCAAAACTATGCAACTATTCTATAACCAGCAGCTTCCCATTAAACATTTTTGAGAATTAGGAGTCTGGGGGTTTTAATTGCTATTTTTTTCTGAGTATTTAATCAACATTTTCCACTGAGGGAGGAAAAATATTCTGGTCAAGTGTTGGTTTCCTTGCAAGGTTGAGAAGGGCAAGGAGGAGGGAGGGGGTCACTGTATTTTTCCTTAAAGACACAAACATTCTCTTATAACTGAAGTCACCATGCACTTGTGAGCCTGACAAATTTAGAGGACTTAAAATCAATCAATAAAAAAAGAGCTTGACCACAAGGGAAGTTCTGGTCAACCCTTCAGCTTTACATCATAGACAACATTAATTTTATCACAGCCTTGAAAAATTAAAATAGAAAAATGCATCTTCTTGGAAAACAGCAGTTATTTTCTTCCTCTGCTCAGATATTTTTATAAGCCTGGTTCCACCAGCCTCACTCCTGTTGAGAATCACCTTTCCCTGCAGGGCAGAGCATTTATTTAGAGGTGAGATATTATGTCCCAAGCAGGACACTGAGATGCCTCCACCCAACAAAAACTCTACTGTGCAGCTGAGCTGGACCAGCTACATCCCAGGCCCAAGTCTGGTTTGCAGCATTCCCCATAGTGTCTGGATGCTGGCCTCTATAAATAAACAGGCTAGAAGGTCTGGAGAAGAGGTGAAGCCTTTCTCATTAGCTGTGAGCAAGGAAGGAAGTTGTACCTCACCAAAGACCGCGGGAATTCTCAACTCCCTCCTTCCCTTAATAGCACTGCTGGAGGCGGAGAGGAGCAGGGCAGAGCAGCCTGACAGGGATGGTCCAGCAAAACTGTTGAGACAACCAGTGAAATGAAATCCTGCACATGAGTAAGGGTGGCAGAACTTGCCTGACAGATACCTTTCTTGCTGGCTAATCAGAACCACAATTTATAGCTCTTTCCATGAAATCTCAGCAAAAGAGCACAATGGCATACAGACTGATTTGGCTCACTGCTAAACATGTCTGAACCCTTATTTGTTCAGAGAATTGGTTTTGATAGCTTGTTGTCACCCCCAACATGTTTTTCTGGTTATTTGCACACATTGGCTTAGCAAAACTTCCACTGGGAAAAGGTTTCTCTGGTCCAGGAGGAATCTTCCAGGCGAAACAAACTTGGCCAGAGCAGCCAATGATTTTGGCAGCCAGAAGATGCACTTTTGAAGGTCTGATACAGATCAGGGAGTCGAATTTGGATCTCCTAAATCCAAGAGGGATATCTTAACCACCAAGCAAGAGGCCATTCTTGAATGTTGCCTTCCTATAGGAGTCACTTCACACTGCATATAAACCACATGGTATTTGCTGGTAACAGCCAGACCAGTTCTGCAGAACAGCGACCCAGAAAGAGCAGGAACATCACCCTGGGTCTCCATGTGCCAGACCAGTGACTTGGCTATCCACTGGGTTATTGCAGTAATCAGGAAAAACAAATCCCTTTACAGATCCTGCATCTTCCAGGCAGAACTGGAAAAAACTGGAACTCTCACAGCACCCTGAGCACCAGGAGCAGCATTTCCTCCCCAGTGTTCCGGGGGGCAGATCCGCGCTGTTTATCACCTCTTGTCGCCAGAGCCAGGGTCTGGCCTGCTGCCTCCAGCCCTCATTCAGAATGCACTTTCATCTCTAGTATAAACACCAAGGAATATCAAAAGCCCTGTTGACAGTACTGCTCTCATTTTCTGCTTTAAGAAGCTGCCAAAATGTACAAAATTAAACTCCCCGAGTCACAGTAGGCTGTTTTGTCAGTTTATCCAATTGGTAACGTAATACTATCACAACCTCTATAATTCTTTCTTTTTTATCCCACTCTTTCTTTCTTTCTTTCTTTCTTTCTTTCTTTCTTTCTTTCTTTCTTTCTTTCTTTCTTTCTTTCTTTCTTTCTTTCTTTCTTTCTTTCTTTCTTTCTTTCTTTCTTTCTTTCTTTCTTTCTTTCTTTCTTTCTTTCTTTCTTTCTTTCTTTTTTTTTTCTTTCTTTCTTCCTTCCTTCCTTCCTTCCTTCCTTCCTTCCTTCCTTCCTTTTTCCTTCCTTCCTTCCTTCCTTCCTTCCTTCCTTCCTTCCTTCCTTCCTTCCTTCCTTCCTTCCTTCCTTCCTTCCTTCCTTCCTTCCTTCCAAAATCCAATCTCAGCATCAAATTTCAAACCAGTAATATAAATCAAATATCATTGTGATGACTTTGAGGAATATTCCTGTGCAGGACACATGCATTGTCCAGGCCACAAGGGGGTACATTATGGATATTATTGTGCTAAAGGAGCTTCTCTGGGAATTTTCTCTGGAATTGCAGGAGTCAGAAAGAGGAATGTTCTGTTGTCCCTCACCCAGCATCTCAAAGAGCATATTTAAAGACTGGTCCTGTATTTCTCATTATCTTCCTAGCTCCTTTCAAAACCAATGGGAAAATGTGGGCCTCAAACATATAGAAGTGGGTTCTGTCTTATTTCATTAACAAATACAAGAGCAAAATGGGCAGCACCATTTTACAAACAGCAGCTCTGTGGAAAACTTCTAGGAAAACAGGAGCAGTGCCAAATGTTTCTCTAATTCTGGAGCACCTAAGCAGGGAAATACATTCCCACAGCAAGGCACACATGACATTTGCAAATGACCTTCACACAAAATCAAAGTGTAGCATACATGACCTCAGTACATAATTCATTCTTAATCTATTAACATATGACTCATTAACATATTAGTAGCAGTAGTGGTGTTAATAGGAGTAATACTAATAATCCTGTCATTGTGGTGCTAACAGGTCTCAGCATGCTGGGTCTCCTCCAGGGCTTCAACAAAAGGATTTGTGACTCAGCCTCACAAAGGTGGTGAGACAGAGATTTGATAGCCCTTACTTGATATTTGATATTTGATAACCACTTACTTCATGGGATGTGTGCTATTATGTCTCCTTATCTCCCCGAGGAATCATGGAAGATCTAAATGTGCAATCATAAAGATTGCTCAGGTGTAAGATCCCTGATGGTATCTTTGCTGGACATGGGATGAAACCCTTAAGAATGTTTGGTTGGTTTTTTTTAAATATTCCTTAAGTATTTCTGTTGAAATGCCTACTGAGCTCTTGCAGATATTTCTGCTTCTCCAGGGTGCAAGAATAGTCTCACCTCAGGGAAAGGTTTTATGAAGTAATTTTCCAGAATTTGTCAAGAACTGCTGGGAAGGAATAACACACAGCCTAAGAAATGCTGTTGTATGTTCCTTTTTCCACCCTTGATCTCTGTGCTTGGAAATCTCACCTGACAGGAGCTGAGGAATGACTCTGTTAGTTTGGGATTTCCAGGAACACGGTTCCCATCATGCTGAGGGAAGGTCCCCACATGGCTGAGCCCACCCACAAGGTTCAGCCCGTGCTGCCACCCAGCCAGCAAACCCCCAGAGCCCAAAAGAAGCACACTGACCTCCAGCCCAGCTCTTCCAGAGGAGTCACACTCACAGTGGTTGTGTTCTGCAGGGCTCAGGTGCTTGCACAGCACAGTTGAAAGTTATTGAGTGATTTCTGATGCTGTAACACAGTTCTAATTTACCATAAGTGCAAACACTGCGCACAAGATTTGGGGAGAAATCAAAGTCCAGATTTTAAGTATCTTTGAGAATCTGATGCTTCTGAGAATCCAATGTTTGGATCGTGGCTCTAGAACACTGATTAGAAGACTGAGGAGTATCCCTGGCTTCATGTGCAGAGAAAAAGTCTTCCTCTGCAGAAAACAAACAGGTATTTTGCGGTATCTTGCCACATATCCCTGAACCTGTGGGATCCAAAATCCACACCACAATGGAAGGTAAAACTGGGCAGGCTGGGAGCCACAGCTGGGGTGGAAAATATCCACAGTAGTATTATATAAGGACAATTAAAAGCAAGGCTCTAATTACCTTCCTGCTCACCCTCACCACGTTTCAATGAAGTCTCTGCCATTAACATCTCATATACATACAAAGGTAGAGTATTGTGGTGTATATTAGAACAGGGAAAGCACTACAGCTTTTTAGAAAGAAAAGTTGTATGGTACAAAGCACCTGGACACCAAAATAACTGGATTCACATGAGGTCCTGTCCCAGTATAACCAGTGACAAAAAAACCCTCCAAGAACATTTTCCTAACAAAAAAAAATTGTATCAAGGTAATTTTTACTGTAAACCAGGCCTAAAAATGGTTCTACAGACTAGATTCCAGGAAAATTGTCTAATATTCCAGGTCTTCCCCAAGTGTTGTGATGCCAATTGCAACCTTTAAAACTGCTGACATTGCAGCGGCCCCAGCCAGCATTGGGGTATCCCCAGAGAAACTGAAGGAGCAAAACCAGGGGACTGATGAGGGCTCCAAATCCAGAAATTCCAAGGAAGGAAACCCCTGCAATCACAGCCTGTCCACCACTCAGGTGGGTGCTAAAGGACCCCCTTGGAGGCTGACAATGTCACTGATGTCTGGTGCTAACTCAAGGGAGCTCTCTGGCCCTGAGGGCAGCTGTAGGCAGGACTCCAAGGCCACAGCCCTGCCAGAGATGGCTGGGGTCACCCAAGGAATTGTCAAGGTTTACCTTCACAACTGGTTTATCTGGCTCCCACCTGCTGGCTTTTAAGAGCCTCCAAACCATTATTATCAAGAATCTTGTATTAACTACTACGTGCCCAAGTGAGTGTGTAGACAGGCTCATTGGCTGGGAATGGCAAAACAAATTCTCAAAGACAGCTCTTTCCTCCTCCCTTTCCTAAGGCTCACCTTTACTTTTAAACATAGAATCAAAACCAGCCGAGCTCACCCCACTCCAGGTAGGAGGGAAAAGGCACTAGGATCCTCCTTGCCTGTTTTTAGTCCCTTTCAGAGCTCCACACAGATCTTCCAGCCAATGGGCAGAAGCCTGTTAATTGTGCACTTGCTGGAACAGCCACAGCTCTCTGTCTTCCTCCTCCAAGTTAAACATCCCTCTGCAATCCCCACTGGGATAAAAGACAGCAAGTGACATCCCATTCCTCATCATCCAAGAAAAGAGGAAAAGCTCCCTGATGCCTCTCTCCTACTGTTTTTCTGAATATATGACCAGTCCATGTCTTGGCAGGTGAAATACATGATATGGATCACACAGTGACTCCAACAACTTTGTGACATCTGCAGATCTGTGAACTTTACCTTTGCAGGGCTTCTGGGAAGCCTCTTTTGCTAAATCATGCTCCTCTCCAGAGGTGGGTCCCCTCCATCTTCCCAAGACTTCTGCACTGCAAAGAATGTGGACTTTTATATTCAGACTGCCTTTATGGAGGCTTTGAGAGGAGAGCTCCTAAATTGAAACCACATTGCCCAGCCTGAACCAGAGCCTGTTGCATGAGCTCTGTCTACTCCCTGAGTCTTTCCAGTGCTGATTGCTTCCCGGCCAGAGCACAAACAGGAGGGCTTACAGCTCCCGGGAATCTGCCAGCATGGAAACTGTACTTGACTAACAAAGTGGAGCTTTGCAAAGCTCTACTAGAGCTCTGAGACATGCTTCCATCTTTCCAGGGCCTTGATGGGAGCAGAGTGGTCTGAACAGCACTTTGTGTCCATGGTTGCTACAAGAGAAACACTTTTCCTCTTCATTTTTTTTTCGAAAGAGAAGCTGTTGGGACGTGCTCACCATTTCACTCTCTTTTGATAACCCTTTTGGCATCCTTCCGCTTTCTGGTTATTCATTTGTTACCCCTGAAATCTGATTCCTGATCTCAGCCCTCTCTTATCAGCCCCTTTCGCTGAGGAGTTCCAAAGCAATGGGTTAGTTTTAATCTTTGTGCTGTTTCTCTGTCCCGAGGCCTTGTTTTCTGGGGAGGAGGTGAGTGATAGGACTGACATTGGAGGGGGAAGGGGCTGCCATCCATTAACTCCCTGTTATCTCTCCATCCATCTGCCCACAAAACAAAGGTATGATTGTTGCTCTGGCTCCCAGACCTAGGCTGGCTTCACTCCAGCTCCCGTGGGTCAGAGGAGACATGGAGGCATGGCTGAGCACAGCCCAGCAGCGGGGGAAAGGCCTCCTACAGGGGCTCTGTGCCCAGGTCCTACAGCCACGTCCTGCCCAGCCCCGGTAGCCCCGAGTGGCAGCTGAGCCCGGCCTGGCCGAGCCAGCCTCCCTTTGGGTGTTTGAACCTGCCCGTGAAACACGGGTTGGACTCTGCACCACCCCGGCATCTGGCAAACCCGTTCTGGGCTGTGCTCTCATTGAAGCAATTATATAGGATATAGGGTGCTAGAACATGAGTTCCTTTATCTCTGTTTCCCACATTACACCCTTTCCTAAGGCGAATTGATGCAGCCCCATTGAAGCCGAGGCACTGATTGACACCAGCTGAAGATCTGGCCCTGATTCTGCAGTGCCTTGCCTCTGGGGAGTCATTTACACCTGTTCAGAGTGCAAAAGGCAACCAGCAGCAACCACTGGAGCTGCAAAGCAGTAAAGCCCCATCCCATCACCTTCAAAGCCTGACATGCCACGCACTGATCAGTGGCACAGGGCCCAGTTCCCTTTGCATCTCAGTTGGTTTTGGCGCTGCACATAGACATCCTCTCTTCAGCTTCTAGTAAACCTTGAGATCCCTGCCAAGATTCATGAAAGAAAAAGTTGTGACCCAGTTCTTGGAGGGTGACTTGGTGTAAATAACTTACAGCGGCATGATGACACCCTCCTGAAATCTAGCACCACACACGTCGGTCCATGAAATGTGGAGCCAAGAACCAGTCCTGATCCAATGTTATATGCTGAATATCTTTTCCTTTCCTTGCATACACAAAATCCCTGGCAATTTCCGGAAGAACTGCAGTTGTGCAAGCCAAACAGGGCTTGGCTTATGTTCTGAATCATCCAAACAGTGCCAGTTTGCATGGACAGCATCAGCCTTTGAGCAAAGCTTGCCAGGTCTGAATGAGACCCCAGCTGGCTGGCTTGCCTGGCTGTCCCTTCTGCCAGCTTTTACCATGTGGCCAAAGACTCTTGCAGGGACCAGGCAGAGCAGTCTCCATTCACTGCTTCCACCTGCAGGAACTGAGGCTGGACCTTCTTTGTCATTTTACTGCTCTCAGTGACACTCTGTCCAGCTTGGCACTGTTTGGTGGCCTCTGCAAACAATGGTAAAGCTGAACAGCCACAAACACACATCTTCACAACCTCTGTCATCCTTGGAAAATTCCAGGCATAACATTCTCTTCCAGTTTTTGACTTGCCATCCAAAATCCAGTGAAATTACTGTAAGGCTTCCAGAAATGATTTCAAACAAAATGGACCCGGCATTTAAATCTAAGGTACCATGTTTAGATATGTGGGTTGCTTTGGGCTTCTAATTTCCATGGGGATTTGCATAATAAAATACAATAATAGGCTGGGCGAGTACATTGAGCAGTGGCTGTCAGCCAGGAGCTAACGAGCTCCATTGCAGACTGTTTAGCTCTGGACAAGTCACTTGACCTTCTGAAGTCACATCATCCCACCTGTGAAATGGGATGGTAATACTTGCCTCACAGGGGTGTTGTGAGGATTAATTAGTTGCTGCTTGTACATCACTTTGATGATGTTAAGAACTACATGCCTGCTAAGTATTGTTATTGTATCATGGCTGGGAAGATATTGCAGTTAGGGCTAAATCCTGCCCTTGGAAAATGATGTGTCTTTCCCCACATCTTGTAAAATCGGCTGCTGGGGTTGTGCAAGCGGCTTTTATATAACATTGGTACCAAACATCAACATGCACCTTGTATCTCTGAGGCTGCCAAATCCCTGGAACAATGGCCTGCTGGGAGTCATGTGATGCCCCATCCTACCACAAACAGCTCTGGGCAGGAGCCCTGCTGCAAACTCTTCTCCCTTCCCCCACAGACTGAGATTAGGAGATGTTTCCATCAGGCACTTGAGTTGTGATCTCAGGTCTAGGGCTTGGTGCCGTGCAGAGCCAGGGCAGCACATACTGCTCACTGCCCACGGGACAGCCCACCTGGGATGGGACACTGGGGACAACTGAGACACTGCCAACAGGACAAACCCCTGGGATGGGACCCTGGGGACAGCCAGGGACACTCCTTCACCTGGGACATCCACACTGGCTGCAGTGAGGCGGAATGGCTGCGGGAACACACGGATACGTGCACAGGCACAGATGGATACAGGTAAGCTCCCCTTGCTGAATCTCCAAGCCTTGGGTGGATGCTTCCTCTCCCATATGCTCCCCCTGAGAGGAGACACCTTCCACCTCGGCCTAGATGCCACCAAAGAGTGCACAAAGAAAAGAATTCCTTTTCTGCAACAGGCTACAGCTCAGGATCATTAATAGGCTAAAACCACAGTATCCAGCCTACTCAAGGAGTTATGCATCCAAATCTTAGTGACATTTAGTGGAAGTCGGCCAAATGGCTCCCTTTGATTCCTTTGAAACTTTGAAACATAACTGTCACTGTATCTTAGACGTGTGAACTACTCTGAGAGGTCTCCCATATAGATTAGACTGCGATCAAAGTGTTCCATTAAACAGAATTTTATGAAGACACAGGGTTGAGGCCAGGCTGATCAGCAGCAAAATTAACTGAGAAAACCCAAACCCCTGAAGCCAGCAAGTTTGAAAGAGTTAAAGAAGGTTGTTTGGGTAGCCGGTGTACATTAACTATCATTTTCAGGCAGCATGCAATGACTAGTTAGCAGGGCTTATCATCCCAGCTATGTGAGGAATTACAATAAATGCCTGAAATGCAAGCAGGTTTCCGGCTTAGGTAGGTAAATAATGGAAGTCACTATTTTTGTCTGAGTTGCAAGAATTCCCTGCACACAGAGGCTCCCCACCCCCTCCCCACTGTAACACAGCTAACTCCACTCCCTGCTGCTTGGCAAAATGAAGTCTTTTCCTGCATTCTTGGGACTTTTGCTTTGTCTGCAGAAGGAGCCGACTCATGAATTCCTTTTTGGTGGAAAACAAGAGGTTACATTTTCTGCTTTCATTTGTTTTAAATAGTTCCAGAATGTAATGACCTAAGGATGAGAGGAAGGAGATATGAACTGCTCTGAGATGGAGACTGCGTGATTTGTAGGGAAAAAGTAGCAAAAGAAGCAACCAGAGCATAACTGGTGTTCCCAAAGCCTCCTAGCAATATTCCCATTGCCCTCAGTGGCATGAAGCACCATCCCCTGCTGAAAATACTGCCAAACTGTTCAGTGATCCCACTGCTATTTGAACAGCCACTGGAGAAAACTGCTGGCTGCCTCTGCAGGGTAGAAATAGGATAAACCCTGGATAGCACTTAGTAAATAGGGAATAAAGTCATTACAGTCAGGGAGTTGATTCTCATTCAGCCCAAGGCCCTTCTCCCTGTGCTGGCATCCCCAGGCACGTGCCTGACCTGGCCTCTCTCAGAGGCCCCTTTGAGGTCTGTGGATGGAGTCTTTGCTGAAGGAAACACCGGGCAGGAGGAGAATCAGGGTGGGATCCCGAGCCTAGCAAAGTCCCTGTTGACCTGGCCAGGCTCCAGGCAATTCCAGGAGAGCCTCAGCCCTGCTGAATGCTCCCAGTGTTTGTGCAGCACTGCTGGGGGAAGCCCAGGCTTGGAGAGGGGGGGCCCAGGGAAGGGTTAAGCAGTGCCAGGCTGGAAGTGTCCTCCCTCCATGCTGCACACATGCCATATTCCTTAGCAAAGTGAACATATTAACACTGGCATGCTCCCACACACCGCCTTGGCTCTCCTCCAGGAAATCATAACCCAGCTATTTGGCACACAAGGCCACAATTTTATTTACACAATCAACTTCTTGATAAACACAAAACTTACAAAATACACCACGCCCTTCAAATAAAAAAGGAAAAAGTGTGGGGGAGAACTGCAGCAACTTGACCTTCTTGGCCAGAAGGGTCAATGTGCTTTGATTTGATAGCCCTATCCACAAGGAAACTGCCTGTGGATCCATGAGGATTTTCCCTGGCTTTTAGGCAGGGGGGCACATAGGGGTACTCTGTGGGGCTGGGAGCTGCCAGAGGGGTCAGGACTGAGCCAGGCAGGTTTCCTTCTGGGCAGAGGGGTCTCTGTCTCTATGAACATTATAATTTTCAACTCTATGTCCCCCAGTCAGTCTAACCAACTGCAAGTAGAAGTTGTGGGCTTTATTTGGAAGGGATAAAAATTCTGATTTCATGTGGCAACCAGATTTTTTGGTGACATATTCTACTTGGCCAGAGCACCAGTCAACTAAATTGGGAGATTGGGAAGTCTTAAACCTTGAGCAGCCCTGCAGGGCACCCACTCCCTAAACACCAGATAAAGCTGCCCAGCCTTGCAGTGACCTGAGGGGCACCTGTATGCATGATGTTGGGGTCACCCAAACTCAGCTCCACCACCTTCTCCTTCACTTTTGAGCTCACATTTCTCCAATGACCCTTCAAAGAAATTGTCTTGCTTGGCAGATGAGTCACATCTTTCCTCCTTCAGTCTGTAGGTCCCTGTAGACCTGGGTGGCATTGGATGCAAGCCCTCCAAAGACAGGGCTATTGGTAGTTCTGTCAAGCCTTAAACCAGACACATAAAAAAAGGAAGATGCTTAAACATTGCCTAAATCCCCCTTCTTGCATGAGAAAAAAATAATGGGCCAAGGGCATTAAATTGATTTATACTGGCTGAGGGTCTGGACACATCTGCTTTATTCCTTGCAGATAAAAAGGTCTGCTGGAGACTAACAAGATTTTGATCTTTTGGGAAACAAAAATTGTTTCTTTTACTTTTTTTTAAAATTTTTCCCACAAATAGGAAGAACCACCTTCAAATACCTGAGACAAACTGCAATTGTTTAGACAGATAAACATCTTGATTCCAAGAGATAACAGGAGCTGAATGACTGGCCTCAAAACCAAGCATTTGTGACAATTCTCAAAATGAGAGCATTATTGCTCTCCATTTCCACGAAGATTTACATACAACTGCAAAGGAAACCCTTCTCCCTTTGCAGCTGGGGAATGCACCGTAAACAAAGCCTAAACAGTTCCTGAACACGCAGAGGTGCATGGGTGGATGGGTGAGCAGGTATCCTGGACCACTGCCCTGGCTGCAGCTCGGGGTCTGTATCAGAGCCTGAGACATTGATTTCTTTAGATGAACACCTGGCTGCCCTTGGTATCACCATGAGAGATGGGAAAGAAGTCCCCCTCTCAGGGAAGGATGGGAGCACTGGAGATTAGAGACAAGGCCAAGGGAAGGAATTCTGCAGGACTGGCTACTCAAGCACTATGGTGAAAAGCACTTGCAGAGAGTTTCTGAAATAATTTCTTTATTGTCTGCCAGATATTTTGTCTCCCTTCCCAGGCTGGGAAAGGAGAACATGGGTCCACCTGAGCAGATCAGAACTGTGATGGAAACTTCTCAGGCTACCCATTACAAAACAACTGCCCTGCATTCACTCCTCTCTCTTCCTCCCCCAGAAAGCAGAAGTTGAAATGAGAGATACCAAGATCCGTCAGAGATCTCATTTTTGCCTTGTCCACCCTGTCAGGGTCTTGCACACACCACAGTAACAAAACATTTGCAAACTGTGATTTAGTTCTGCCTGCTACCTATTCAACTGCAGAGGAACAAAAGGCTCTCCTTGTATTGGGAGTAATTCCTTCAAGTACCAGATGTTGCCTGATTTCTCCAGAATGGCCAACTCCTACAATTTTATAGTAGTGAGTAGTACTACACGCAATGACTTTCCACTAAAATAATTTTCATACCTAAGGACCTCATCACTGATTTAAAGTCAGTTTTTATCCTCTGTGAATAAAAGCTGAGTGGCTCTGATGCAAAAAAACAGACGGCAGCATTCACCCAGCTCTGTGTTCTAAAATCCTGAAGCCAATCTCAAGATTACACTTTTTTAGATGCGACTTGACTACTGCCATGTAAAAAAAGAAACCAGGGAGAGCCAGGGCCCAAACTAGAAGTATTCCAGCTCTGCAAGTGAGGACAGGGACCTTTAAGCTCAGAGACCTTTCCAACAGCTGCACTGATGGTTTCTCAGGAACAGGCTCCAAAAGAACCTCCTCAAGCCTATTTCAGAGCCACAGGAGGGCAAGATGTGGAGGAGGACTTCAAGGGTGCTTTCAAATGAACTGAATCAGAGGTTTACCCAACCCTGCTCTTTCAGAAGTTTCTGAATAACGCACCAGCTTGAACCACTGGAAAGAAACAAATAAATGAGCTGGCAACTTTCACAGGGAGGAGCCTTGAAGCCCAGTTCCCAAGACCACGCCAGCCAGCCCCGTGTGACAGCACACAGGAATGAAAATAGGTAGGTAACATTAACAGAAATACACTGAAACTTAATAACAGTAGCTTGTCAGGACATGCACCAAAGAGAAATGTCTCATAATAGCTACAGCTTGTATTATGAATGTTTCATAGCCATCTGGCTGCAGAGCTGCCTGAACTCAGCTCATGTGTTGTGTGCGCTGTGCTGACCCACCAGGCACGCTCTGGAAGGAGATTGTCAAGCTCAGGTCAAGCATCTCTATTTAAAAGAGACACCATTTCTCTTGTCAGATTGAAAATGCCTTGGAATAACAAGGCAGCGATGAACAGAGCTAAAGAGCTGTGTCCTCCTTTGGTGTAAATCAGGAAATTTTGCTCAGGATAAATGGATTTATCCCAATTTACACTGACTATAAGATCCAGCCCCATTGTATCAATCCCTGTTTTCAGTCATAACTTCCATGTGTCTATCAGTAGCTTAAAGCAAAGGCACAGTTTAAAAGGAAAAGTAATACCCCTGCCTTTCCTCTCCTGATCTGATTCACATACAAAATGGGCTTATGAACTCAAAAATTATGGGAGGGATTCAAGGAGGAGGAAAGGGAGACACAAGAGCCCTTTTATTTTGCGTCTTATTCACAATGAAAATTGGCACAGAAGCCAACCACATACATTAACATAGTTTGGGCAAGTTTAACTCTCATGAATACATTTCTGTGGAAAAACTATGTGACTATGGAAAAATCCCCTCTTTTTTGCCATTTGAAAAGATAACAGGCTTCTATGTGGAATATACCCAGAACCTGCCTGATTCAGAGACATGGAAATACAAAGATGAATGAGACTGTTTCCCATGCTAGGGGCCCATGGAAACTGAAAGGGGAGGAATCAGTAAGGAGGCCCATTGACTCGGGAGAAGGACTTTCATCCTACAGGTGAAGGAAGTATTTGAAGGCACTGGTAACATTGCAGGCCTGTTCCAGAGCCCATTTTAGTCACTGACAACACCACATTGACTTCACTGCAATGTGGGTCAGGGCTAAATAATTTTAAAATATAATCCGAGGCCATTTCCCCATCACTGTGTAGTGAGTGGGATCCAGTTCAAGTGTGCCTAGCCCTGTGACTTACCTGCCTTTTGTCCATATTTCTGGCTGCTGCTTGGGCCCTAAGTCTCAACATTGCACTGAGGAAGATCTGAGCACCTTTCTGGAGATCTGTCTCCAACTGGAATGCACACCAGACTGCACCCAGAACTAAGTCAGGCAACCTGGAGGAAGGAAAGCTTTGGCCACATTACTGGGGCATCAACTGCACCCCTCTTCTCTCCTCCCCTCCTGTATATTCATTGTCTCTCTCCAAACTCAGGCTGAGGAGGGCTTGTAGTGGGAGTGTTCACCAAGAGCAGAGGGTATGTCCACTGAACAACATGGGCATTCCTTTGTGTGATGATATAAGTGCACCCGGCACCCAAAATCTGGAATTTAAAGCCAACCCAGCTGCAGCGGTGAGCTCTGGGATCCTCTGGGCCAACTGCAGTCCAGATGCAGCCTTAAGACTTCTGCAGGATTTCACAGGTACACAAAAATAGTGACCTTAACTCCTAGATCCCTAATTACAGCCTTCAAGCTATTGCCATTCCCATAAAAAACCCCTTCTCCTTTGCTCAGTGGCACTGTGCAGTGCTAGTCCTGCTCTGGTGCCACATTCCTGGCAGAGGATGGTAACCTCAGAATGAATCTTCTTTTGAATGAATGTTTGCTTTATTATTATCAGATACAATAGTTTGCATTGCAAGTCCTTCATCAGATCACTTCAGACATACATCACTGTATCAAGCCTTTAATATCATGCTAATTTGTTTCATAAATTACTAAATGAACTCCATAAATGACTCATATTGGTATGGCAAATATCGCCTTAGAGAGAACTCAGTGATCTCAGAGGAGGATAAACCAGAAACATCCTCTCCTGCTATGTACCACAAAATTGAACAATGGGCTAGGAGCAGGATGGGGACTATTCCTCCACAAATAGAGCCCTTATCTCGGTGACACATCTCATTACCACGTATATTTCTCCCGTCCCAACATGGAGTTTCCACTGACGTCAGCGTGTGGAAGAAGCGAGGTGCACAGACCCATACATTGAGGGCAAAGGATCTGTGGATCAGATTGAAAGAGAACATTTGTTTTCAAGGGCAAATCCATCCCAAGTGCTCAGCTGCTTTAATGACATCTAACTCACATCATCATTGATGTCATTGCAGTTTGCCTCCACTGGACAGATTGGGTTTGGCCAGGCTCAGAAAACAGGACTTCTCACAAATTGTCCACTGCTGGCCACTTCCTTCCATACAAAATGCTGTCTTTGCTTTTTCCAACACAACTGCCTCCAAAGATAACTTAGAAACAAAGTCACACCTTGCCTGGCTTGGCAGCTGGTGAAAGATTACTGATTATTTCAGGGCCAGTTTTCCAAAGGCACCACTCTGTTTCTTGCTGGGCTGGAGGGAGGTCAGAGGCCTTCAGGCAGGTTTGGCTGACTGACCCTTTGCTCACTGACCTGCTGCTGTTCCTCAAGAGCCAGCCTCACGACCACTTGCCTTGCAGCAAAGGACGGGGTATTTTTCTAACCCAAATCCCAACAATCTGGTATCCACACCTGCTCAGCCACATTCACCTCCCACCAGAGTTAATGGAGTGAGTAGGCACTTCTGGGAAGAAAATCATCTGGCCTACAGCAGATGCCTCCCTTAGGATGAGATCAGTATCACTCCCAGGCAGCTGCAGAGGACATTTAGCTTCTCATCAGCTGTCTCTATCCACCTACATCCCGAGGAATTCCATCCCAGGTGAGTGCTCAGATGCTGTGTGGCTGAACAAAGGAAGAGCGCAGTTGTTTTGCACACACCATTGGCCTTGTGTGCATCCTTTAGTTCCTGCCCTCCTGTTTTGCCTTGCTCTGAGCTGCATTTTACCACTGAGCCTAGGACAGGGAACTTGCTGCTGTTCCTGCACCTCCAAGAGCAACAAGAGCATGAAGACCACCACTTGCACAGGAGGTGCTGCTCCAGCACAGAACTGGTGAGCCAGGCTCCTACAGGGAGAGACGTAAAGCCCAACAAGGATGTTTGCAAACATCTCTGCTGGTCTCCTGCAATCCTGCTCATTGCTTCACCCAGCAGATCTCTGAAATTAGAAAGTTGCACAGCTCTAATGCATGACCAAACATCCTGCATCAGCTCCTAAGAGAAAGATGTTATTTATTTTACCCACACAAGGCTTATCTTGTAGTAGCCATCAACTTTCCATGGAAAGATCACACTCTACTATTATACATCAGTCATTAGAGGCAGCTTCTAAACTTTAACATCTCCAAAGGAACAACAATTGTGACCCTTTCCATATTTTATATTTACAGACCAGCAGGATGAGCTCACTGGGATCAGCAGGTGATGTATGTTCAGCTGCTCTCAGCAGTACTCAGCTCACCTGTTCCCAGTGAGGGCAGCTGCCATCAGGGAAGCAGTGCCCTGTGAATGTGCCATTCAGAGGGTAGGAGAGCCCAGATTTGTAAGGCAGACATCAAAGTGCTCTGTGACATGCAGATGTTTTCCATGCAGAGGCTGAGAAAAGTGATGGCCAATACTTTGTAAATCCCATGCTGTATTTTTTTTCTTCATTTTCTCCCTTACATCCCCCATTTCCTTGCCTTCTCTTACGGGGAAGAACAAAGCTATTAAAAATGATGGGCTGTATCCTCAGCTGGTATAATTTGTTGTGACTTCACAGAGCCATGCCTGTTTACACAAGCTGCAAATTTCTCCCATCAATTTAAATCTATACAGATTTACATCATGGGGAACAGCTCTACATTTTTTCCCATAGCTAATAAGCTTCTTCAAAAAAAGAAAAGACAAACAAGCACCCTTGACATCTATTAAACTTGTATTTGGAGATAAAGATTTCAGAGGATGCCTTCTCCCACCCTATCTCACGTCCTTCTTCCTGCTCCTCTGTTTATTAAGGGTCTTCCCAGTGTCACATGGACCAGAGCTGAACTGAGTTGCCAAGGACGGTGCCCATGGGTGATCCCATGACTGGATCTGCTTCCTGACACGTAGCTCTGTTCCCTTTTTATCTCCCCAAATAGTGCTACACCCATCCCAAAAATCCCTGAGTCCTGCTGAGGATCGAGCTCTCCTCACTACCACCCAGGCTCACTCACAGGATGTAGTGAAAAATTCCTGCTCTGTTTGATCAAGGGCAGAAAGTTCAGCGCTCAGCTCCCTCTGCCTGGGTGAATTCCTTAACCAACAATCTAAAGCCCCTTTTTTAAAATGTTCTCCATCCATTTAATTTTCATTCCAAGAAACATTTCATCTTCCTATCAAATAAAAGCACACTTGAAACCTCAACATTTTCTACAAAATTAAATTCTTGTGTTCCCACTTGCCCTAAGCAAAAGCACTGTAGCCCCACGTCTGCAGAACACATTGCGCTGTGCTGATTTTGTGCTGTCCTGCAGAGAAACACAAGGAGGTTTCACGTGACATTACCAACTCACCTCCCACAAAATCTCCCTCCTGTGGATGAGTAGCAACCTGAGCACTCAGCACACATGAAGACAGACCTTCCCATTGGGAAGCAGTTTGCTGAGCCATTTGGAAATCCTAAGCACTTCTGAATGCTCAGCAACAACTTTTCTGCTGGACAATACTCTGAATGAGCCTGCTTTTGGGATATACTGAATTATCCTGAAGAGCCAGGTGACTTAAGTGCCAAATTCCTTACTACATTCACAGATTTAATTTGACCACTGAAGCTCTCCAGGCGGTTTTGGAAGCTCCAGTTGCAATTCCAGGAACCAGTATGTCCAAGATGATCCCACGGGTTGAACACCGTCATTAAAAGCATGACCTGTTCCTGCTGGAGGCAAATGATGGAGTCCCTGCAGGAGTGCAGGGAATAAGAAGGCTGTATCACCCATTTCAGCAGTGGATTTTGTGTGTTGTGGAACAAGGCCAAGACTAGTGGGGATCTCTGAGGCCACAGTAAAAGCCTTACATTTCTTCCAATAAAAGCTGAGTTTAGTGACCTGCAAAACATGTTGCAGATACTTTTTCTCGATGGATTAAGGAGAAAGCAAGCAAGATGATCAGGACTTGAAGCTCACAGTGACAAAAGAGGGATTGAGAGAATTAGACTTGTTCAGCCTCTAGAAGAAAGGATGAATAGGAGACCTTATTCCTGAGACAGCACCAAGAAGGCAAAGCCAGGCTCTTTTGGAAGGTGCACAGCTCTGCTGGTCATTGCACTGACCCCCTCTGTCTCCTGGAAGGCTCTCCCATAACCCACCTTCTCCAGTGTGATGTTGCTCCCTTCTGTAGGATCTCCTGCTCCAAGATCAATGTTTCCATGCTTCTCCTCTTTCCCTGAGACTTGTCGGGGGTTAAGTTGTCTCTAGAACAGCCCCCATCCCATTTAGCCTGCATCCCAGGATTTTATTCCATGAAAAAGGCACTGTAAAGGCTCTGGACCCTGTGCTATGATTTACACTTTTTCATCTCCTGCAGAAAGCTTGCCGTGTATGTGATGATACCATTCAGCTCCGTTTACCTGAGAACTTAAAAAAATACCATCGGAGGTTGTTTTTTCCATATGGGTAAATAGTAGGGGTGGGAGTATTCCTTATGGGAAACCAGGAACAGTCGCACTCTGTGGGCCTGACATTTCCTGCTGTAATTGAAACTTTTGATGTTAAAAATTCCATTTACACAGTGTGTCTCCAAGCCAGGCGGGGAGAAGGGCAGAGGTGGGCTCGGCGTAAGCGCACAGTTTCCTCACCCCCCCCAGAGCAGCCAGTTAAATACAGCAGGTGAGTGCAGAGATGTAAGGGCAGGAATATGAGGAAGGAAATTCCAGCTGAGTTAGGTAATTTGGGTCAGAGGAAGCCAGGCATAGTTACAGAGGCAGGTACAGATCAAATCAGCTCGAGGCTCTGGGTCTCTGCAGCTGCCCATGCCCCTGCCCAGGCGGGCAGGGAGTGCTGCATCCACGTGGCCCTGTGCTCATGGGGGAAGTGTCACCCAAATTTCCTCCAGGGAATGGAAAAATGGGGAGAAACAACTTTGTCCTCTTGCAGATTAAAGAAGTTTTTGCTGCATGTCTTTGAAATTCTCATCCAATGCTACACAAACTAATTCTCAGCAAAAGCAGCCAAGTAACCAAATTCTACCTAGAATCCCAACCAGCCTCAGGTGAAAATCCAAGCAGAGGATCCCACTGCTGCCAGACACAGGCTTATCCCCACACCAATTCCAGATCCTGCCATGACTTTATTCCTCAGGACCTGCACAAACCTCTACAAGCCAGACCCCAGCCTAAGTCAGTGTTGATTCAGTTCATCCCCAGGGACCCTGGGAATGAGCTGGAAATACAGCTCATGGGCCCACAGGGGATCCATCCAGCATGATTTACCCAGCCTCTGCCTCAGGTCTGCAGCAGCCACCAGCCCAAATCCTCCCTCTACCTCCAGCTCTACCCCACCCCAGGAACTCCTGTCATTCCCAACCCTCGAGCAAGCCAGATTCTTGTCCTACTTCCCCATGAAACTTCTGGCAGGCTCTCCAGGGGTGAGCAGCAAGAAACACCAGAATGCTGGTATCAATCTCCTCCTAGCAGTAAATATGGGAATTAGACGAAGTCCAGGACAAGACAGAATCCCTGTGAGTAATGGACATAATTACATTAGCTAGGCAAAGTACCTTTATGTTAAGAAATATTTTTGGCATGCCATGAAAAGTTTGTATCCTGTCACACCCCAGCAGTTACAAAAGTCAAAGGCAACACAACACGAGCTTTATTTTAACTGCTACATGCATTTGCATAAAAATGCTTCTTCAGAATGATAATGCAACTGCTCTTCCCTGTTTTGTTTTGTTTGGGTTTTTTTCTGCTTTCCCTTTTGATGCAATTTTCTTGCATGCTCAAAGGCACGAAGTAGAAGAGGAAGCAGTTCTGCCTGAGACCTTTTCTCAGGCACCTTCAAAAATTAAAGCTCAATCCTTTAAGCTTTTCTCACATATCCAAAGACAAGACAGTAAAAGAAAAAACCTAGACTCAGCAATCTGTCTTTTCACTGTCAAATGGGACTCTGACCCTCCAGCCATGACAGTGACAGCCACAATAAAAAGCAAATTACGTTCCTCATTATACTTCCCAGCAATCCTTGGGAGCAATGGGCAGTATGGGATGAGAAAACTGGGCTGTGTCTGCAGAAACAGCCACTTCAGAAAGGAAACAAAAGTTATTTGAACAGACACTCAGATTGATTCTCTTTTCTAACCCTTTAACTTAAATGACAGCTGACTATATACTCAATTGACTCCTTGGGGTTCCACAAAAACATGCATTCAGGAACAGAAGTAGGGAAAGCTTTGAGGTCTCAAAAATGCTAAAGTACATTTTATCCCACAGACTTTCTCAAACTCTATTACCTAAGCAGGCAAAACTAAAACCCAAACTTAGCAGCTGTTATGTTTTAATGTTAGATCTTATGTGCAGATGCTCATTTTTATTGAAATATTTAATTGAGATATCACTGGAGAAAATCTGAATCTTTTCATCTAAGAAGCTGCTAAACAGTTTTAAAACAAAAATAAATATTTTGGTTCAAATAGCACAATACATTTCATTTGAGCAAAAGTAATATTTTTAAGTTTTTGACAGAACTCGTATCTTGGGGATAAATTAACTTAGGAAGATCTAAAACCCAGATTTGCCGGTGGTCCCAGTGCCTTCCAGTTTTTCCTATATCTCCCACCAAGGAATCTTTAGTAGAAAAACTTACAATAAGCTTTCCAGTTTTCCCAGGCAAAGTTGGGATGATAAATTGCAAAATGATAATTTTTCTACTGCAGTGAAAGGAGTCTCCAAAGACTGTGGGTGCCCCAATATGTAAAGAACTGGCCCTTACTCGAAGGGTTCACAATTGAAAGAAAAGCAAAGATGGGAAACCAAAAGTAATGTGACTTGTCCAGTGCCTCAGCACAGACTGACAGCAGTGGTGCAGAAAGAGTCTGGTTCAGTCTTCCCTTAGTGACCTGTCTGAGAGGAGACTATGGTCAGACTCACTGATAAAACCTTTATTTTGGTTTCTCCTGCTTTATTTTGGCTTCATGGGCTGGATGAGTGTCACCAAACTTCAGTAAGTACAAATGTAATGGTCTTCAGCAAATGGCCAGAGGGAATCAGCAAAGATCTTTATCTTGATCTTATATTGATCTTGACTTTTTTCCAGCTGGAAGAACTGAGAATTGCCAGTATGCCCCTAGCAGAAGCACATACCTAAAATTATCAACTTTGAGATAAAGAAAATAATCAGAAGAAGAAAAAGAGATCCAGGTAAATAAAAAGCAGGAAAGTGCTGTCAGGAACCGATGGCAATACTTAGCCTAAGAGTTGTTGGAGTCTCTGGTCTACTGCTATGGATAAACATTTGTCCAAATGACAGTACTCAATGTAGGATCATGTGAGATGGGCCAGAACTAAGTCATGATTGATGAGCCTTGGAAGAGCAGGACCTGGCTCTCCAAGGTTGGTTTTGCAACCTTTGATCTTTATAGCCACACATTATAAAGCGGTTTCAACTTGTAACTAAATTCCTGACATACTCAGCTGTAAAATCCAGACATATCCTGAGCAATAAAACAAATACATAAACTGGAACTTCAGGGAGAGTCATCTTTTACTGTCACTTAATGCTGGAAACACCTAGAGCTTGTTCTGCCACATTCAGTGGGAAAATGTTGTTTTAAGAGAAGTCTGAGGATGGGCTGGAAGCAAATTAATTGGGTCAGACAGACTATTTGATTAATCCTACCTGGATCCCCAATTTCCATTGCCTCTAAAGAGCATCACAAACAGGCATCTTTCTGACTCCACTGTACCACATGATGTTCATGAAATCCACCTTCTATCACTCTGTGTATCAGAGCCATGGGCCCTCTGCAAAAACATCACTGCCAACTGTGGATATCACCAATAAATCAGAGTTGCACAAGCCACAACTTAGGTGGCATTAATTAGATCAGTGGAAGTTATGATCCAACATAATTATCATTGCTACCCCACCTACATTTAATTTCAGTGTTTCTTCCTATCTTTGCGCCAGAGGGTCCATAGGGAAGCACTGCATGCTTCAACAGTGCCAGCCTCCAGAGGCAGCACCAAGGAGCAAGGGCTGCTAATTATGTGAGTGCAAGTAAGGGGAAGGGGACTATCATGAGATGTGATCAGCTACTATACAAGGGGAGAGAAGTAAACTCACCCTTTGCCCCTTACACACCCTGCAGCTTTGCAGCTGCCTTATCTGACCTACCAGTCCCTACTCACCAAGGTGTGTGCGTAAAGAAATCACTGCAAGCACATGGAATGTCTCACCAAAGGAAACCTGATTTCCCAAAGACTTACATGTAAAAATGAAATGAACAACATGGCCCAGGGGAGGGGAAGGAAGGTCAGGGTGCTTGGGTGGGACTTGTTGCCTCTCTGACCACATCTGTAACAGCAAGTAGTGCAAAACAAGAGGAACATGGAAACACAGAGAGAAATGGCAGTGCCAAGGACCTGACATCCACACAGGGCATTTCCATTCCCTGCTTTCCTTCAGAGACCTGCAGCCTAATGGCAGCAGTAACCAGCACAAGCTGGTTCAGGCTGAGCAGCCCTGGAGCCATCCCAGAGGAATCTTGCTCATATCCTCCATGAGTGCTCTGTGACATAAATGTGCAGTTCAGGGGAGGTCACTGGGAGACATTTCAAAAGCACACTGCAACCTCAAATGAAATGCTAGTGCCAATGTCCCCCTTAGAGGCATCTCCGTAAGGGGCATGGACAAGTGTCTGTCCTGCTGCAATAGCCCAGCATAAGAGGAGCCTGCTGCAGCTCTACAGGGGTGGACACAGTGTCCCCAGCCACTGGCACACGGTGTGGCTGCACTACCACACGGGCAGCCAGCTCCCCTGTGTGGCCTGGGTGAGCTCTCTGGCTCCAGCACTGTCTGTGCCAGCAGGGACAATCTGACATCCTGCAGCTCTGAGAGCATCTCAGAAGAGGGAGTCATACCAGAACAAACACAAATGGGAAACCAAGTGTTTGCAGGGCTGGGTCCTGAATCCCAGCCCAGGACACAGCTGCAATGACAGTACATGGCTGAAGAACTATTGCCTTTGAGCTGGAGGAAGGACTAGATACAAAAGGTATCATATCTTTCAGGCCACAGCAGTCCTTTCTGACTGAAGCTTGCACCATCACAGTGGTTGGAAGACAAAGAGGTTTTCTGCTAAGAATCCCCAAAGATGCTCTGTTTTAGGCAGTCAATTGGTTCTCTTCTTCTTTGACCTTTCTTCTATGCATCTGCTCCTCCCTACACTCACAATAAAACATTTTCCTTTGACACTGTGCAGGGCTCAGCTTAAAAAGAGCTTGGTGTAGTCAGGTGTGTTCCTGGTGAGCTGCAGGCTGCGGTACAAAGACCCCACTGTTTTTCAGAAGGCCATTCACTAATGTTCACTCAACAGAGGAGACCAACAGTAGGGCAATATCCATCAACCCCTGCATTTGCTTGTAATTATAGAAAGGTCAGGAGCTGTGCGTTCCTGAGAATCACACTTACCTTTGCATGGTCAAAACCCAAATGTAGACAAATTTCACAATGTAGACATCCAGAAAGGTGAAACCTGGGACATGAAAGATATTAAATAGCCAACCGTGTATGTTTTTCAAGGTTTGTGAAATGGATTTGCCCCTGTGCTTGGGTACAGAACTGTTGAGATTCTGTTTGGTACCTAACAGCAAAAGCTGTTGTGTTCCAGTTTTTCATGCCTCGCTGCTACAGAAAGGCCCTGATTCACACCACTTCATTATCTTTCCTCATTTTTATAGGCAGCCCGAGGGCATGCTGGATCCTCAGTTTGTTTGTCTGGATCCACTCATTAGTAAATGATGTTTAGTGAGCAATGACATGCACCTGGACATTTAGACTGAGTAGATTCTTCAACTCTCAAATTAGTTGTGCTACTCCAGCAAGAAAAGCAACTGATCTTTCTGAAGATCTGCATCTCTTTTTTCTTTATGCCTTCGCATTTCTAGGAGCCATAACATTAATGGAGAGGAAATAGTGAACAGCAAGAATGAAAGAGAAGAAAGAAAAGCACAGGACTTCTCCCTGTGAAGTGCTGTTAACAATCGTTTTGCTGTGAACACAAGGATCCTGCAGCCAAGACCGTGGCCACACCATGGTGACAATCTGAGTGGCAGCATTTACAATTTTTTCTGTACAGCTAGATAAGAAATGCCAAAGAAAAACACAGGTGTTTAGAGATTTAACTGGGAAATTTGCAGCAATGTTGAGTGCAAGCCTGGTGTGCTGCTCTGGAAATCTGGAAACAGGAACTACCTACAAATCTGCTTTTAAGGACCAAGGCTTTAATTCCGACCTGGTTCTCTTGTGGTATCACTATATACAATTTGCTTTTGTAATGGAGAGAACTGGAACAGAAAGGGACAGATAGAGCAGACAAACAAGGCATGAAGTATCCCATACCCTTCTGGCAGATACCCCTTGGAGACCACAGGCAACTGGTGCAAGAATCAGAGAGACACAATCCAACATAACCCCTTGCTCTACTTTTCCCATCATTAGCTGGGTACCACAGAGAAGGTGGTTAAAAACATCTTCTAAAATAGCTTTAAGGATTGGAAATCTGATAAGGCAAATACAAGTGGCAAAGCTCCACTGACGTCAGCGAGTCTTATATAAGGGAAGATTTTGTAATGGTAAAAGTAATACTGGAACTGAGAAGTCCTGCACACTGAACAAGGAAGTTTTTCAGGTTAACCTCAACACAAGCCACAGATTTGTCCTCAAAACAATTTCCCCACTGCCCTGCAAATAAAATCTGAACTTGGACTATTTCTGCAAAAAGCGTCACTTTATGTGTGCAATCACACAAGCATAATGCACTGCAAAGCTACTCAGTAATAGGCAACTGAGATATTAATACAAAATTATATTTTTAAATGTGAATTTTGAATTTATACATATGAGAATATTTATGAAAAGATGAGACAGTGAAATGCACTACATTTAGCCAGTCCTGGGACAATATGGTCTGGGAGTCATTCTTCTTTCGTACAATTCTTCTTTTCAGAGCCTTCAAGTAAGTTGGTGTGAATTAACACTGCTCATTTGAAATTAATGGAAAAAAAAAATGGAACAATGCCAAATTACATCAGTGAGGATCCAGCCTTTTGACTTCAAGTTATCCTCAGTTAACACTGGCGTAATCAGAAAAAGGCGACATTTACTTCCTTGTCCAATGAAAATAGCCTGGGTATTGGCCACTTTCAGAGAACTGCCTGAAAACATTACACAAACCATGAATTATTCACAGTATTAAACAAATAATTGTGACTCGTAAATAAATATTTGAAAGTAATGGCTGGTTCATACACCATTCACACATAGTGTGAGGGGGAGATATTCATCATATGAATTACCCATTAAGAATTACTGGCTCAGCTCTAGTTATAACTGATAAACAGTCATGTGGATAACAAGGCAAGTGTTTGGCACATCTCCTGCTTTCATTCCCAGCAATATGGCTTCCTTTTCAACAGACACATAAGCTCAATTATTTATAGCCCTTCTTCCAGAGAAGCTGACTGCCTTCCACGCACCTGAAAGGCAGGAGCTGACGCTCAGTTTCCCCAATCCCTACTTGTCTGGTTAAATTCCAGGTCAGGCAACAGCCCTCTGACAGAACCACATTCCTGCTGCAGTTTCAATTACCTAAATTATTCTTCACCTCCTGTCCTAAGCATGGGCATATTTTTGATGGCCTGAGCTGGGAAATGTGAACGCAAACTGCTACCAGATGTAGAGAGGAAGAATGATTTCATATCGGAGGCACTGGCCTCTGAGTCAAAATCTCTGAGCCTCTGCTGTGCCATAGGTTTTCTGTAAGCCACTTAGGCCCAAATCCCCAAAGGTATTTAGGCTTTTAACTCCTGCTCATTTCAGTGAGAGTTAAAAGCCTAAATACCTCCATGGATCTGGGCTTTAGCCTCCATGGTTATGTCTACACAGCACAGGGGTATCCATAGTGCTGAGCAGGCACACCAGAGCTGACTCCCAACATCCCAGCTCTGGGAGAGGAGCAAGATCCTGGTGTTGAACAGTGGAATTGTGGATTGTGGATATCCCTTACCACAGCATTCCCAGAGCTAGCCTGGGTCCCAGTCTGCTAGGTGGGTGTAACCCACATGCCCCAAAATCTCATTGCAATTTGGGTCACAGCCTGCCTCACTGGGATACAGGAGTCATCCCATAAGGTTCACGTGTTACACGGGCATTCTGCTGGTGGGGCAGCACGTAAAGCACAGGACACCAAAAGTTTTGTTCAGAAGTTTTGAACAGAAGTTCAACAGGTTCAGCTGAACAGTCCTAAAATTCCATTTTAATTCAGCTTCCACTGGCCACATAAAGGCAGCAAGGAGCTGTGCATAAAATATCCAGCACCTTTCACTTATAACACCAGCACAGCATCTGACTGTGTCTGCAAAGAGAATCAGAGCAAATGGTTAACAAACAGTTATGGTAGTTAAAAAAAGAAATGCTTTGCTGCTATTCTATTGTCAGTTTTGGCAAGCAGCACAGGGGAAGCGAAGCACTGATAACATTGCTTTATTGTTCGTGTAGGTCCCAACCTTAACATGCTACATCTGTATCTTCTTTCTCAAGAAGTTGCTTTCTTTTCATCAAACACATTCCAGAAGTCAACAGTAAAAGCACTGACAAGAGACAGCAGATTGATCCATTAACTCTCACTCACTGCTAACAGTTCCTTGGCTGAAACCGGACCCTGCATTCCACTTGGGAAGATTTGGTAAGTTCAAAATGTAAACACACTCACAGGATTTGGTTACTGCTTTCATGAAGTGCAGCCCCTGCCTCAGCATAGCAGGAGGTGCTGGGAATCTCCACAGGTGCTGTACCTCTTATTTTATACACACGTAATTAAGGAACAACCAGGACAGGCCAAACGAGTCCTGTGTGCCTCATGTTGCTTTATACTCCATTCTCAGTTAGTGCTAGTCAATGTGGTTGCAGTGGAGGATATTACAGCACATAGCACTTTCTAATATGTCTAACAATAATAATATTAATAATAAATAGTAATATTAATGAACTCTCTCTTCACCAGAAAAGATGCAATTAAATGAGCATGTATTTTCCCTTTGGAGACAGGCCCTTAAGCATCTTCTTTTAAGCAGCAGACAAATGAAGTCTTGTCTGTCATGGCTTTGAATTTGGTTTGCAAAATCAGCCTTCATTTTCAGTAAGATTTATCCAACAATGCTCCTTTGTTGAACTATTATTGTCCCTCCATCCAAGCACGCAGGGTCTCTGCTCACTGACCAACACTCCAGTGCACTGTAAAAGCACGGCACAAAACGCCACTTCTCGAGCATTTGCTCCCAAAGCTGCAAAGCCCAGCTCAGGCTCCGCTCCGTGTGCAGCTCTCTGCCCCCCTCTACCGACTGCCACAGTCGGTCCTGGTCCAATTCCTGCACCCAGGGACTCAGCCCGAGGTGCTGTTACCCTTGGAGAGGTGACAGCGCACCTTCTGAGAGGCAGCAAGATGCTGGCTAATCCTGGGAAGAAGCTGATTTTTCCTATGCAGCGGCTGGACAAACAGGGTTTTGGCCAAGCAGGCCTCTGAGTTCAGCTTCTGCCTTGCTCACAAAACAGAATTAAAGTTTGTGCTGTGAAATTTGATATGGAGGTAGAACATCACTGCAGTACTCCAGCCAACCCCTGAATGCTGGGACTCAAAATGGTGTCTTTGGTGTCCCATCAGGTTCTTGGGATGAATGACATTTCCCAGGATGGAAACCTTCTTCAGGTGAAAAGTTACTGCTCTTCAAGATTTCACATATTTTGATGTGACAGTGGCACTTCTCAAAGAAAAATTTTCAAAGAAACACACCTAATCAAAGAGACACATTTCTAAAAAAGTGCTTTTGGTGCACATCTACCTGTTAGTGCCCTTTGCTCTTCATGTAGACATGGCACATACAGTCCTGGAGCTCACGAACAAAAGCAGCAGAGATTGCTATGGGGAAATGCCAGGAGCTGCTGCACTGACATCACTGGGATTTTTGCCACCGATTTCAGTAGAATCATGATTTCATGCAGGACTCTGCTGCCATTGGACTCAGGGTTTAATTACACAACTTTTCACTAACTGGCTCTCTAGGTATCTACAAGGCTGATTTCCCTCCAATCTCACTCCAGGGGGTAGTTCTGACTTGTTTCAGGGGCCTGTTTGAAAGCTTTGTGCTCCTTATATTTCCCTTCTTCCTCTGGTACAGTACAGTCCCAGACACATCTCCCTGTGCCAGGTGTACCTGAGTATGCGTCATCCGTGTTTACATCTCAACAGCTTCAGTTTTCTCTCCCTTGTTGTCTCAAGTTTCCAGTGCTTTTTTTGCCTTTCCCCTGCTTTTCTCCCCTCTGTGATCATGTCTGATGTATTTAATGTCCTTCTGTTACACAGATCTATAAACAGATCCTGATCTAGGGAAAATGACTTCTTGTTGTTATTACAGATCTGGATTGGCAATTCTGTCTGTCTCCAGATCATTTTGGCCTTCTGGCATGACCATTAAAAAGCCATTCCCCTGTCAGATCCAACTCTGCCTGTACAGAGAGATGTCCTTCACATTCCAACTGGTAGTCCTTCAGGACTCACAGCAGTGAGAGCAATGGGACTTGAGATTTGGACAGAAATTGGAGCTGTAATAGTAATACTGGACAGAGAACTTCCAACACCTTAATTTGCATCAGCCTTACAGTCAAAGGCATGTCAGCACACACTGACCACACTGCTCCTTTGGGTACCTTAGGCAGTGGAGAACACCCCTTTCAGGCACCAGCTGTTGAATATGCACATGGCATCCCAGGCTGGCTTGTCCAGCCTACCCCAAACCTGGGGAAGATTAAAGCTGGTTGTTATTTGTTTATCTGCTCTGCAATCACCCCTCCAGTTGCACTGTAGGGGCACAGTGGGTGAGTGGCCTGGGCAGCAGAGGGGCTGGAAGGCTGGACTGAGGGGTCTTGCCTGCCTGCAACCTGCCTGCCTTGTCCTATAGCAGCCGTGGGTTTGATAGCAGCTCATATACAGTGATAATTCACTCTACCCCTTTCCTCTTTACACTCTGGAAAAGAAGGCAGACTTAGGACTGGAATAGCCTGGATTTATCTCAGCTGCTTTCTCAACAAGTGATCTGTTAAAGGGAGAAAGATGTATCTGTATGAAGTCGCTGTTCACAATACGTATTTCAGATCCTGGGATAACCATGAGAGGAACTATCATGGAGATTTTTAAAAATTTATTACCACCTTTCTTATAGCAGTTCAGAGTTTACAATTTGCTTCCACTTTCAGAAGAGATGTGAATATTTTACTGAGGATTTTTGGATCCTGGAATCAGATGCTGAAAGTCACTGCATTGTGCTGGTACCTGATGTGAAGACAAATGCCACCAGCAGCAGCTGAGTTATGCATGAGCACAACTAACGTGAAATAAGAATAAAGCTGGTAAGTCCCTAAGTCTGCAGCTGTGCTCTAGCACAGCTGGAGCATCTGCAAATTCAGATCCATAGATATAGTTATGTATCTTTTCTGCACACAGAAGTGCAACAGTAACTGAGAGAAAGGTAAAAACAATTTGGACTCTTCAGCTTTAGAGGCTACACTGAGAGAGCCTCTGAAAGGTGAAGACTTTGAGGAAGTCTCAGGTTCCAGAGAGGGAACTTAAAATCACAAATATCTTCTCATTATCTTTCCCCAGTTTTGCAAAAGTCAAGACAGAGCTACAGCTGACAGAAAACCAGATTTCCTAATGCCTGACCTGGTTGTTCAGAGGCATTTTCAACATGAGAACTATGAAAAACTTAAATCTAATGAATCCCTGCTGACCTGCTACATAACTGCTTGGTGTCACACATTCAAAATGGTCCAACAATGAGTGTGTTAGCAGGGCTGCCTCAAAAGCTTCAGTGTCTCACTTTGGCTAAGCAAATGTAAGTTTGGATACTTATTTAAAAGTTGTTTGTATCCCTTAGTCCATGAGGCCAGGGTGAAATTTTGTTGGAATAATCCTTCTCATGAGGTCTCCAATAATACCTGCACCCAGCTGGGCTAGAAAAACACTGGGAGCAACCTTTGAGAGACTTTCCTAATTTTGCCTTCCAGTTCCAGCTGAGACTCGGAAGAGCAATATTTTGTAAGCAGGACCAGCAGTGGGAGAAGGAAAAGCTTGCTAAGTCTTGGTAAACATATCCCCGTGAGCCAGCTCTGAGTGCCTGCCTCTGCACATACCCAGAGTCCAGGGAACCACAAACAAGTGTAACTGGCTGTACAAATCATATATTCTCCTGATAGAAAAATACAACTGCCTATGTGCCTGGGCCTCTACACTTAAGTAATTGAGGAAAATAAGTCACTTTTAATTTCAAAAAGCTCTCAGCTGTGTCCTTAGTAATTAAGATAGCATGGATGCAATAAATCAGTACATGTGCCAACCCACAGAGGTCAAATATAATCAGGCAGCAAATTATAGTAAACATTTATGAATCCCTTGTATACGGCACATGACCCCACCCACTCGTTCTGGCACAGAGGTTTGCTGTTGATTGCACTGGTCCTTCTGGCATTTCATGTCCTCATGCAAGTCACACCAAGTAGCCACCCTGAAATATTGTACTAGAACATGATCAGACTCATTTTAATCATTGTGTGTATTTTAAATGATGACTAACACACCGAGAGGATGAGAAAAACCAAAATGGTCAGGGAAACCTTTTTTAAAAGAGGAACAAGGAACATGTAAGTTGAGGTTTCTATTTAAGCAACAAGAAACTCAGTGCATCCTTCTGCAGGGGAAGGATGGGCTTGTGGCTGAAGCACAGAGCACGGCTGTAAGACCCTGCTGACCTCAGCAATTCTCCAGGGTAGCGCAGCAAACCCACGACAGTCCCTGGGAGACCAGAGCTCCTCAGCTCCCTGTCTGTGGAGCAGGGATGATTATGCTCCCATCCTTTATCTGTCTTGCCCATCTACACCAAAAAACATTTCATTGAAAGGGACTGTCTTTAATTAGGTGTCTGTGTGTGCTTAGCACAATAAGGTGCCAATTTTAGCTGAGGTCCCTGAGTGCTCCTACCTGGCAAATGAAACAGGCATTTACTGCAGGGTTAATGACTGGCTGAGATTACCTGATCTTAATATTTCATTTGTACTGCTGTCACACCTAAGAGCAGCAGCCACAGACCTGAACCTGTTCTGTGTTTGCATTTAATGCATACAGCACATAATGACAGTGCCTCTCCCAAACAGCTTAAAATTAAGTTTTACTTTCCCTTCCCCCACCGCCAACTTGCACAGAGTTTGTTCAGGGAATGCTTTTCAGATATATCTGCCATTCTGCCATCTTCAAGCATCTCCTTATGCCTGCTCAGATTAGATCTGGATAACACCTGACAAGGGCAAATGAGATGCTGATCTCAACAAGAAGGAAAGTGAGAAATATTTTCTACCAAAAGGTTTAAAGAAACAAAAACATTTCCTGTGTTTTTAAATGCAGTTATGTCCTGCTGATAATTTCGTTTTTACAAAATGAAAAAGTAAAACCCAAATAAGAAAGACCAAAGAAACAATTTGATGTTTTGTCTTTAGACATGCAATTAATGTTTATGGAATTGCAGAGTTTTTATCAGGGGTTAACTGAAGCAAAAGCATTCCTAATGCATTTTCCTCTAGAAAACTTTGATACCAAAATGTCAGGGACTCTTACACACAAGCATTGAGGGTTTGAGGTTTGGGAAATACACCCCTAGCCATAATCTTGACTTCAGTCTCCAGACCTTGAAGCTTCTCTTGCATGTTACAGTATCTAGGGAAGCCTTGTACAAGACAGTACATGCTTGCATTAGAGGATACTTTAGGTGCTGAAGTGGAGCTTCTGGTAGGGGATGAAAGAGATGGAGATGTGAGATGTCCCATGTTATGAGCCATTTCCTTTCCTTGAGAGACTAACCTTTTCCTAGTAAAAAAACTTTTCAAAGGAGGTTCCTTACCAGCTGCAGATGAAAGGACAGGAGCTGGCAGGACTATCTTGTCAACATCAGCTCCTGTTTTATACTTTGCACACACCTGGAGAGTCCTGGAATACAAGAGAAACCACCTCTACATCTTTGGTTACCAGAGGAGTTCCCAGAGCAAGTCTGGGACTCTTCAAAAACTGGCATTTTACCAAGAAGTCACAGACAACAGGAATAAAGTCCTTTCTACTTTGCCTTCTTCAAACTGGAAAGAGACCCTGCAGCTTCATTTGGTTTGTGTGTGCAGAGGTGCACAATGGAGAAAGCAGGGACTGAAGAGGAGACTCATCCCAGCACTATTCAGCTTTTTATAACTATGAAACAATGATAATTTCTGAAAAGGAAATGCCTTTTATTTAAATAGCCAGCAACAAGAAGATAAAATAGTGAGGTGGCCTTCCATTCCACCCTGCATTAGTACCTCCCTGCTACAAACACTGCCTTTAAGCAGAACCTTCTGGGATATCTAAGCAGATAAAAGCTGGGGGAAAACCCTGTGAGGAAAGCAAAATCTCTGTAAGAAGGGACAGGGTAGTGCCCTACTATACCACAGGATGTTCTCTCCTTTGGATGTCACCACATGCTATTCCTCACCCAGTGCCCACCAAAACCCAAATTCCAAGAGTTTGGAATGTTGCATGAGAGCAGGACTAAGCAGACACCCTTTTGGAAATGTCATCTCATGCCATGGGAACCCTAAGAATGATAATGAATCGCCAGTCCCATAACCTGGAAATGTCTGGATCAAATTACCCCAAATTATCCCAAATGCTTGTCTTTAAAGTTTTCAGGAAGTTATTCTCAGGTTTGGGAGTTAAATTTGATAGGCCAGGAGGCAGAAAGCTCTCTGCCAGTTTTTTTTTCTATGAAGACCCTTGAATACTGGTGTGCATGACAATATCGGGAACAACGATCAGAGATGCTATTAGAAAAAGACCCAAAATAGTAAATTTTAATTCCCTCAGCTGCAGATTGTGAAGTATAGAAACATGAACAATCCCCAGTCAAATAAACCCCCCAGAAGATGTCATTTACGAAATCTCATCATTTTCAGCCCATGGTGTGATTTGAGAAGCTTGACTCATGGCTTCTTAATGCTTTGGGTTAGCAAGACTAGTTGGCAGTGCTTTACACTGTAAAGTCAGTCAAGTGTCTACCTGGCAATTAGCCAGGAATCCTAACATTAACAGCCCATTAGGAACATGTTATTATTTACATGGACAACCCCTCTGAACCCAGGGCTGAGGACAAGGGAGAGGACCAGTGTCCATCACACTCTTTCCCCAATGGGGTCAGCTGGATCCAGAAGGTTGGACAGCAGCATTTCAGTGGGCAAACAGGTCTGAAATGGGTCCTACCACACTACAGCTTCTGCTGCAAAGAACTGGATTTAGGATTAGTGAACTGTTTCTCACCTGGCCCTAGACATTTCTCTGGGAATGAACCCAAGCCTGCAGATGTTGCTGGTAAAAATATGTTATAATGCACTGGCAATTTTGGCCCCACATTGAGGAGGGTTTCGTGTCAGCAGGATGATTTGGGAGAGCAGCAGCAATGTGGACCAGGGTTACATGGAGGAAAGTAAGTCCAGAGCTCATTATGTCTTTTCCATGATTGAAGGGGACTTCTGCAGGATCAGACAGTTTTCTCCAGCACTGCTGATTAGAACTGGGAAAGACTTCTGTTGAAGGAATTCGGCGTCTTCAACTAACACAATTCAACTGTCGGCAAAATTCAGGAGTTTTCATTGAAAACTCAGTTTCAATGAAAATCCAAAACGAAACACTGCGATTGTGGATCAAAAAGTATCTTTGAATTAAAAAATGAAACACTATTTCAGATGTTGAAATTTCCCTTTATAACAGTTCTTGCTTTTGATTCTTATTGCAACCACTTCACAAAAGAAATTTGGATAAAACATATATCAAAAATAGTAGAGGAAGGGATTTTTGAATTGTGTTTTTCAACAAGGAAAAGGCTTCTCTAAGACAGTCCTGTTAATACATGTGGAGACAAAGCAGCATTAGTAACATTGCTAACATTTAGGAGACCTGGATATCATTCATCTCAGGATCTTGGAGAACACACGTTTTTATTCAAAGATTTTCAGATGTGGGACAGCAATCTTTGGAATATATCCATAAAAACTAGATGAAAATTAAATAAGGGAAGTACTGAAAAAATAATAATGAATCAAAATCCATTGGACTTCACTCTGGAGCTCAGATCAAATATTCTTCTCTTAGGAAGAGAAAAGGCATTACAGCCTGGCCAACTGTTATTTGGAAATAGAATTGTAATTGTGTATTGAGTTCTTATCTTCAGATGAGGTAATCCACAGCATGCTGATGAACATTTATCAACCGGGCTGGTTAAGCCCCAGGGAATGACAAAGGGGAGAAAGAATGGGAAGGAGACACATTGGCTATGAAACACTCCTTGCTAGAACAAGAAACAATAGGGTGCTGCAACTGTAAAAGGAAGAGAGACACTTCCTGGGACAAGATGCCTTGCTGAGGTACATCACTACCAACAGATAAGGGAGTTCTCAGTGGCAGGCTGGGGCATCAAAACCACAGCAACTCCTGCAGCGACACACAAGGTCTTTCTGAGGGTTGTGTTCAAGGTTTCTAAGGTCAAGTGACTCTTGCTTTAGATTTGCAGAGTACTGGTTTCTCAGGTAAAACAGTTAAAAAAACTTGTAGGAAGCAAGTTCTAAGCAACTCTTGAATACAAAAGACCTGCAAAATCTCTTCAAAGACACCCAACCCAGCACACTGTGCTTCAGACTTCTCCATGGGTTGTCCCATAGATGAATCATTAATTTTCCTGCTTAAGCAAAGCATCACACTTTAACATTTTAGCCCTTATTTTCTGGCTACTCTTAACTAATTATACTGTGCATAGCAAACAGCAAATTTGTTTGAGATCTGCTGCTGGAGTCAAGCTCTCCATAGGAAGAGAGTTCAAACTCCAAACTCAGAGAAAGAATAAACGCTATTCCCATGCAAGCACGCCCAAAGGGGCTTTCCATCTTTTGGATGGAAAGAACATAAAGGAGAATTTAGAGGGATGTTAGAAGCAAGGCAAGAAGAGTTTCACACTCAAAGCATTTCTTTTTCCAAAAAAGCTTTGGCTGGTTAAAATTTACAGGAAGCATCACAGAGCAGAACAAGAACTGAAAGCACACATGCTACTTGTACTGCTGCCCATTCTTTTTCAGAAGGAATTGTGTGCTCTACACCCACCCCCAAATCTGAAAATCTTTGCTTTAATGCTTAACAGAATTTCTATCTAATTTCTGTAACTTCCATGCAGCCTTCCATAGACTCAAGTAAGCCTAGGGTCCTGGTACAATAATCATTTCCAAGGAGGAATATGGACATCACATGAATTAATAAACCACACAGGTGTGGAGGAGCACCCGCAGCTTCACCTGCAGAGCACTGAGCTCTCGTATTGGAATAAGGTTCTTCCCCCTGGTGGCATCACGCAGGGTGCAAAGCAGGCACAGTCCCATTAAACCTCCCATGATAAGAGAAAAATCCTCAGCCAACCTCCTGCTGCAAATCCTGCCCTTAAGCAGAGGTGAGGCTTGCTGAGAACTCACTTGCTGAAGTACCATGAACTTCAATTCTTTGCTGCCTGACACAAGAGAGTTTAAAGGGGTCTAAGGTTTTATAATCCAATTATCCTGTATTGGGCATCCAGACCCAAGACACATGATAATCTTATCCAGAAATAAGTTCCCTCATTCCCTGAGCAACAGGCCAAGGATGGGGATTCTGCCCCTCTGCTGAGACTTCACCTGCAGTGCTGGATCCAGCTCTAGAGTCCTCAGCACAGGAAGGACATGGAGCTGTTGGAGCGAGCCCAGAGCAGGCCACCAAGATGATCAGAGAGATGGAGCAGCTCTCCTATCAGGAAAGGCTGAGAGAAGTGGGTTTCTTCCACCTGGATAAGAGAAGTCTTAGGGGTGACCTAGCTGTGTTCTTCCAGTACCTGGAGGGAGCCTACAGGAAACAAGAAGAGAGACTTTTTACAAGAACGTGGAGTGACAAGACAAGTGTGAATGGGTTACAGACTAAATAGGGTAAATCTAGATTAGATATTAGGGGGAATTTTTTCCTATGAAGGTGGTGAGGCTCTGGCCCAGGTTGAAAAAATAGAAGCTGTGGAGGCTCCATCCCTGGAAGTGTTCAAGGCCAGGTTGGATGGAGCTCTGAGCAACCTGGGACAGCAGAAGGGGTTGGAACTAGATGATCTTTAAGGTCCCTTCCAACCTAAGCCATTCTATGATTTCCAGCCCCACTTTTTTTTTCAAACAGCAGGCTACAAAACCAACACAGCCTCTGCCAGCTGGTTGAGTAACCCCAGAGAAATGTGTACACAAAGTTCTCCCAAATCCCATACATCACAACAAATAATTGATGACCCTGGTGACATTTATGACTCTTTGTCAATCTGACAGCTCTTTCACTGACTTAACAAGCAGGAAAATAAAGAGTAATTTAGCAGAACTTGTGCTTCTTGTTCATGCAGGTCACTGCTGTGACAGACACCCAGGCACAGGCGAACTCTGGCACACGAGCAGCTCTCCCTCTGCCGAGCTGCACAGACCTTAGTGACAAAGGGAGTGACGCTGGCACTCCTAGAGCTTGCTGAATACCACCATCTACTGGCATAAACTGTGGAGCAAGGGAACGAAAGGAGTGGGGACAGCAGGGAAGCAAGGAGGGAAAAGTGAGAGGCTGGAAAATAATAATGGTATGAGGAAGACAAAACCAAAGTCACAAAAGGCCATTTAGATGAGTAACAAGGAGCAAGATACAACAGGGAAAAGGAAAAAAAATGTGGTGGAGACTGTTTTCCCAATGCATGGATGTCTCTGTGTTGCAGAGCTTCTCCACAGGCAATAATGCTCACCCCACTATTGATGGGAGCTCAGCTGGAATTTGTCTCCAAGATAGGGAAGGCTCCACATGTCATTACCATAGTGCTCAAGTCATCCACCCACTTGGAGCTGCAAGGCTGCTATCACACTGATTGCTGTATGTACACCTTCCAGGAGTGACTTTACAGTTGTCTACTCACCCAGAGCCATAATTAGAGGCAGGAATGTACTATTGCAAAAGAGGTTTAATATTCATTTGAATTCTTAACATTAATTTGCTTCAGCCCTGTGCCAGCCTCCTTTCTGTATTTGTTTCAATTAATATTTTACCAAAATAATTTTCTGCCAGAAATATTGGTAGAAATTATACTTTTAAATCAATACTGAGGAATACTCTGGGGAAAGAAGCTCTGTGTTCATAATTGTGCATATTCTCAACAGAAACCCAACAGTAATCTCTGTTTATCCAATCCTATGTGCCAGGCTGTAGTTCAACAGGCCTCCAGTCCTTATCTGTGCAAAATTCCCTGTCTGATCCTGGACAACTCCAGTAATCTCTGCAGCTCCCTCTGCTCCTGGGGCAGCACAGCCAGGCACAAGAGTCTAGAGCTGCCAGCACAGCCAAAACCTCCCATGGTGACTGCACATCGGCTCTTACCAGAGCCAACATGGACACAGCTTCAGCTGCCTAGCACAGGGCAAGGCTACAAATATGTGCTTTTAATTGGGCTGGACAATTCCAGTTAAAATAACAGTGATGGCTCTCAAATTAGTCTAGTTTATCTGGTTTAATATGAATTTTCTAGCTCAGGATAAAAAATACAAATCAAGAACACATCTCCATTTTTTTCTGTGGAAATACCTATCAGCCCTATTTTTTCTCATCACATTCAGGTGGGAAAACCATATGACAAAAACCATAGGAAAGCCTTTACCTTTTCTTCTTGTCCCTAATTATACCACAATTTATTCCTCTTCTAGACCACAAGCAGGTCTGAAAATCTACTCATTCTCTTTAAAAAAGTCCCTAAAGTATAAATCCCAAATTTAAAAAATCAGTACCTCAAGTCCCTATCTTACAGCTCCCTTTGCAAGGAAGGGGTTCAGCCACACAATCAGGGATTTCATCAGTTCTCTCTGCAAATTCTGCGGTTTCTCTCCATGTAGGAAATGTTGGAATACCACGAAAATTACATTCCACCTAAACTTTCTGCTGCTGTGACACTTTCCTCTAACTTTCTCTTTATTTTACCTCTTTCTTTTTCAGCCTAGCAGCATATACTTTCTTATTTTCCCACATTTGCCTATCCCTTTTTCCTATGCTCCCCCTCACCAATTTCCACCTCCTTGTTAAGTCAGCCTTCATCATCCTCATAACAATGCAAGAAGAGAGGACAGAACATTGCTGAGTTATTTCTTTGCAGGGATGTGTCAGACCTCACCAGAACCTAATATGTGGCCTAATATCCTCTAGCTTTTCCTTCTCCTCCACCAAATCCCAGGATGGAACATAACCTTTAGCCTGTGCCATCACACCCTCTGTATATTGTCACTACTCCTCCACCTCCACAGCAGCCAACTTTCTGTCCTTTGTCTCATCATTCTCTCAGGTTTTCTCACCTCAGTCAGACTCCTCCTCTCTCCTTATTTCTCTTTATTCACCCTGGGCTGTGAGCCAAATGCCTCAGGTCTGAGAGTAAAAACCAAAAAACAAAAAACAACAAAACAGAGAGAGGAAAAAAAGAGGGAAAAAACTCCCCAGCTCCAAAGGTCTGCATAGGATTAAACCCCATTTGCTCCAAATGGCTTGGAGACAAGAGTAAAAGAGAATTCAGACACAGAAGGATGAGATAGTCAGACTTTCCAAGTAAGCCACTAATGCCAGAAAATATACTGGGCTAATTTCATTCACATGGTACCAATGCAAATCACTGGTGGTAGGGATCAAGGCTAGGTTTTCATAAGGTTTAAAGCTCATGTTTTTAAAAGCTCTTTACTCACTTAGGAGCCAAAGTCCCATTTTCAAGAGGAAGTTAAGAGTAAAAACCCCCTTCTGGAGTCAATCCTAACTCTACTAGTCAGACAGGCCTTCCCAGATCCTGACTTTGCCAGCCCCTCATTTCCACTGGGAAAGTCCCCAGGATCTCTCTCAGTGTGGGCAGGCACAGGCTATGCCTTGGCAGGGTGATCACTCACTGAGTTGGTGACACAGGGGACACACAGCAGCCTCCCCTGGTCCTATGCTCAGAGCTGCCCTCTGTGATAGGGCTCAGAGGTGCTGGGCAGCTGTCCCTGAACCCCTCATCCCAACTCCATCACCAGCTGAACGTGGAGCAAGATTTAACTGAGGCTACTCCCATGGCCAGAGGTAACCACCTGCCAGGTTCTGGCCATGGAAGGTGGTGTGGGAAAGCCCTGTCCTTCCCCCTCCTCATGCACATGTTGGGCTGGGCAAGCCCAAGAGAATTCCAGAACTCTGTATCCACTCTTCCATAAATGCCAGCATCTCCCTCAGCAAAACCAGTGGCACTTGCTCTCCCCCAGATCATTCAGGGTACAAATTTCAGAGGTATCTTAGGGCCAGAAGTTTACAGATATTGACTTCTCCAAACTGCACTCACATAAAATGTTCTTCAGTGAATTAGGACCATGGACTATCCATTTTCAATTGAATTTGCACCTTTGAGCTCTAGAGGTGCTTTTTGACAATCCCAATCCTGTAAACATAGCCAGAAATGAGCACCAAAAGACTGGTTTTGAAATAGTTCACCATCCCCACCGGAGGACACATTCTCACATGCACCCCAATCCCTGGCTGGTACATCAATGGAATGCCCAGATGTTTAAATATGCCAAGCACACCCAACCATTCTTCACCACCCAATATTCTCACCAGGGAGGGCAGAACTCAGCACTGCTTTTCTGAAGGGAGCTTGGTGTTGAGATCTTTTGAAAGCCAGGCCCTACTATTTACTACTGCTCTGAGCAGCTCCCTTATTTTAATATTTGCTGGCAGAAACTGTACCTTTGTCTCCAAGGCAGCCTCATCTTCCTTTCCAGACATAATTTCTGACTTCAGTAGCAATAAAGGTAGATTAACCAGCTATTTTGAAAATCCCACCATCTATACCATGTCACAGCAACTCAACACCAATTAAATTTTGGATCTTGAATCTTTTCAACAAACTGGCACTTAATGATCTATAGGCAAAACTGTTTGACAAGCATAGCTGAAATGTAAAGCCATATGTGAAAATCACCATCTTTTCACACACAACTTGTGAAGAGAAAGAGGAAAATATGAATCAAATTAGCTATCATTATAAATAGTGGTCTGGAAATGAATTGCAGATGTTTTGATGGAGAATGGGTTTTTTCGTAACACAATTCTTCTGAAAAGTGCCCATTCTGCATGAAAAGGATCCTTTTTTTCCCTGAAGAAACTGATTGTTCAAAATATTTAAGTATTCCAGCCATGCACAAAGACATTTTTGCATGCCTTTGCAATGTTCCATGGGAATTGGATTTTGTTCTTTGGTGTTCATCTAAGTCAAACTCCTTAAGTGAATTACATTTCAAATGTCATATATCTATCATCTTTAAGGGAGGAGACCACAGAGGATCAGTCCAAATAGAAGCCAGGTTTAAGGAAGTTTAAAGAAAGAAGTTTAAAGCCAGGTGCTATGGCAGCTTTTCCAAACAGAAATATTCTGGTCTTTCACCTTACATTTTCGGGTTATTAATCTTGTCTTTTTTTCTTCACTAGGGTTACAGTTCTTCTCTTCACTCTGTATTTATGCTAGACATGAGTCAGTAACAGCCATGTGCAGAAGGGCAGTTGGATAAAGGTCACTCTATCATGTACCCTTGGCCAGCAGCACTTGGAGTCATGTCCATCTCTGGGGCATAACTAAATGCAAACTAAAAGAAAAAATGCCTGAAGTTTAATTGAACATGTACTCAGTGTGACCATTTATTTAAGAAACAGTAATTGGTATTTGTGGGGAATGTTGGCAACATGAAATTAAGAGAACAAGGTGATAATCTTCACAGGATTGGGCAGAAGGCATTATTTATAGCCAGTGCTATATGAAGGTACTGTAAGAAGGGTAGGAAAGTCAATTGTACCTTAAAACCTCCGATGTTGAATGCTTACAGATTTTAGTTCCCAGACATGAGAGTGGAAAGTGTGGGGGGTTTTCCAGTACAAAAACACTTTGCTGATGACTGAGCTGGGAAAGCTCCACAAGATAAATGACCAGACTGGGCCAGTACATTTGCATGTCTCATTTTTGGAGGATGCACAGAAGGACTCTGAACCCCAGGCAACAGTAAAATCAACAGCAAAGCACAGGCTTGTCCAGATTCCCTTGCTGACCTGTGGAAAAGACGCCTGCTCTCCTCTGATGCACTGTGTGGGCTAGAGCATTAAAAATCCTGATCCCTTCAAAAGAGGAACACTGTCTGTGCAGCCCCTGCAAAGGGAGAACCAGAACAGTGCATAATGCAGCATGATTCCTTCCAAAGATTTTTTAATCCACTAAAACGGAAAAGTGGTAAAGCCCAGAATAGAGCTCAGCTTAATATGTTTTAATAAGAAACAAAGAAGGTCCTGTTTTGCACTGTATTGTTCAGGCTTGCCTTTAGGCACATGTGGAAAAATGTTTACTAAATAACTCAAATGCTTAGCAGTGAGATGCATTTTATTTCAAACCAAATTTTCTGCAAGTGTGCACATGCCAAAAGGGAAGCAAAAGGTCATCAAACAATTGCAGGTACCAATCTGTCAGTACTGCTCTGCAGGCACAAACCCCTCCACTGCACCAAGAATGAGCCACACAAAAACCCAAACCAAACTGATTCCTCTCTCAAAAAAACACCAAAGACAAAAAAATTTTGAATAAACAAACAAACCGAAAGAAAACGAAAAAATCCTAAAAACTAAACAAAAAAAAACCCCAAACCTGAAAGGAAAAAAGTGTCCCAGCAACCATGCATTGGATGATTGTGTCTTTAACAGTAGGGCCATGATCCAAGCTCAGTCCTCACTCTGCCAGGTGAGCAAAGGCATTTGAGAAGTGCCTGACCAGAAGAACCAGATGAAGAATAGCTCTCTCTGGCCTAGATTAATTTTCTTGATATACTTCAAGCAACACCTTCAGCACACTCAGCCCTTAAGCCAGTCCCAAAACCAAATGAAAAATAGGACTCAAATGCCCTCCCATCTCCTCCCCCATCCTCAATAAATCAATTGTAATGTTTGAAACTGGCATAACTAAGTTTTCTTTAGGAAAAAAAAATCAAAAGCCCCAGCATCCAAACTAATTCATTACTCTGAAAGATTTTAACTTCAAGTAAATGTCTCGCTCTTTTGAAAAAACACCTCTCAAAAAATGTCTGATCTCTTTTGCATAGGGCTCTACATCTTGCCAATCAGACTGAAATACCTGCATCTCTAAGTCACTTTAAAAAATAAAAGGAAGGTGCCTCTTTAAACACTGTTCTTGCATATCAGATCCCCCACCATAATGACATGGTTGGAGTTTGAAACTAATGCCAGGCAGACCTCAGGCAGGGCTGAAAACACCTATAAAGGTACAACATGTACCTGCCAACTGCACCATTTCCAGCTAGATTCTATGGCCTTTTTAAGTTATCTGCTGCCTTAGTCATCTCCTGCTTGTTCTTTCCCATTTTCTTACCAGCCACAGCTAGATCTCAAAGGCTGTATTAAAAAAGGTGGTACTTGCAGTACACTCGACCTTTGAACCACTTGTTGCTAAACAACTTGCTGCTATTTGAAGTAGAATGATCAAACATACTATTTCCTGAGATAAACACAGCTTGCTGAAGTGACATATTTCAAAATCTCCTGTTGTCTGGAATAATCACTTTCTGAGAAGAAAGCAGTGATCCAAATCCCTGCTAGTAATGAGCAGGAATGCTGCCTGAGTATTATCAGTGATCCTGCAGTTACCATCCTAAGATGTCTGTAACTACTGCCAAAAACAACTTACCCATTCACAGAGTATTCCTAACAACTGCAAGTTTGTTCCTGACTTCAATATCCCTTTTAGTCTGAAAAGAAATTACCACACTGATTTATTCTATAGATCTAGTGCTTCCTGTGGGTAATCAAAGTCTTCATAAGCATCTGCAGCTTCAATTGCTTAATTTCTCCTGCTCTGGAGAACACACGTGTGTGTAAAGGAGCCAGCTGGATTCTGCTGGTTGTTTGTGCATCCTCACCCAGAATCATTCCCATCAGTTACAGCTAAAGTGATTTATACTGTGGTGGGCCCTAGGGAGACTAGGCAGGACCAGGGCACTGTAGCCCTTCCTGCAGAGCTCAGTCTGCATGCACAAGGAGCAACAGATGCAGCAAGGCAAGCGACTCATGAACATCTGGCAGCAGCAAGCCCAGAGTGAAGATCTTCTCAAGGGAGTTTTGGGAGTTTTGTCAGCTTCAAACAGCCTCTTCCCCAGGATAACGTGGGTGGTAAGTTGAAAGCTGCTGTTCTAGATCCTAGGATTTCTCCTTTTGTGGGAATCATTGCTAACCATGCTGACTCCTGGGGAATACTGCAGGAGAACACCCAAAGTCAGATTAGTGGCTACTGGCAGAGTGAGGACATCTGGCCGACAAGCAGCTCCTGTGGGACTCCCCCTGCTAGCTGGGACCAGACAACCTAATGGTTCAGCTCTTTGGAAGATGCAAAGCAGAAGGACTCATTTTGCATATGTGATTTGTACAGCCAGGACACCCTTGCACAATAAAGCTGCCCTCATTCATGTGGACTAGATTCAAAGAAAAATGTCAGCGAGAGCCGCTACATTTCTTCAGTGGATTTGAATTAAAAGAACAATTTAGAAAGATCAGTTGCTTTTCTCCAGTCACAAGACCACATAATGTCTTTTAAGGCCACTTCCCTAATTTTGTTTAGAGGCTGCTACCTTTCCTGAGCTAACAGGAGCTGTGCACTCAGCAGCTTTTCCATATGGGAAGCTCTCCCTAAATCAAATGGGAAAGTATTTGCATATGAGCTCCCGGGAGGCAGCATTTGTCATCCTCATGTTCTGTCTCTTGACATGAAAAAAAATGGATTTATCAGCAAACTAGAGAGAACAGCCTTTCGCATATTTTTGTACAAAACAATTCAAATATGGTGGAAAGGGGAGGTGCCTTTTCACAATCTAGAGGCAGAATTAATGTCCTCTGGATACAATGACATCTGAGGGAGACCATCAGCTGCTCAGTGTTTAATACAGAACTTGGTAGCTGCTTATGACTTCTAATGCTCAGGCTTGCAATCAAAGACATCACTGATCTTGAACAGTAAAAATCCCCCTGTTTTTCATGTGAGTGTCTGTGTTTTTCCCACCTACTGACTTGTTGAAATGAGATGGATTTTTCTCAAATATGAGGTACCTTTGCATTTCCAGGGGCATAGACTCAAGCTCCTGCTGAAGATGGGAGTTTAGGATATATCCTCACTACCTCTGGTGAGCAGGCCCTGAGTTAGTTGGGTCTAGAAATGAGCAGCCACAGTACAAAGCAAGTGTATCCTAATGATTTTACATCACCACACAGGTCTCATCCAGGGAGTCTCCAGGGAATTCACCTTTCTTTTAGATGAAGAGGTGTAAAAAGACAGAGAAGGACAAGCCAGGCTGGAATGACTTAGCTTCCACCCAAAGTGTGACTATCCCAAATCAACCCAAAGCCCATATTCTAATCTTACTGCCAGGTCTGTTGCTGTCATCTGTGTTGATGAAAGTGCCAAGCTCACTGCACAGTTTTGCATGGGACACAGAAAATATAAAGTACAAGTACTAAGAGCCCAACCTGACTGTGTGCTGAAGGCACAAGCTGCAGATCAAAGGTGCCATGATAAAAGAGAGTTTGAACATTGCAGAGCTTGCAAAGTGACACTGAAGTTTTTCAGAAAGTTGAATCTCACAAAATCCTATCAGCTTCCCAACAGCAACATTGCTGAGAACACAGCTGCAAATGGATTTCCTACAAGCAATCAACTGTGGATCTCCACAAAAAGGAAGCTCCAACAAGCTTCTCAGATCTCTCTTCAACTTCTAATCAACTATAAAGAACAACAAAATTATAGAAGCAGGAAACCATGCTTCCTACTCTTTCATGACAATCCTTTGAAACTCCTCCACTAAAGCAAAGATTTAAATAGTTTCCTAGTCATAAAATAATCCTGCTTGTTTTCATCAGCGTGCCAGTTTCAGACACTTGGAAAACTCTCCTCTCACCTCAAGCAAATAATACCCACATGCAGCTACTGAGCTTCATTAGCTTTTGTTTGCCACAGGAAGCCCTCCTAGCACTGCCCAGATGGGTAGAACAGAAAGGGCATCTCAGGACAGCCAAGTCAACAAGTGAAACAGGAGTCAACAGGGACATGCAAATGTGGGGCTTGATTCTGTCTCAGGGTACCTGAGCAATCCTGAAGAGGTCACAGAGAACCTTGCTCTGCCTTAAACTCTCCAGTTACACAATGAGGTGGTAATTCTCTGCCTCAGAGGAATACCACGGTGCTGAAATCATGAAGGCTCAGCTACTGTGGGGCTGCAGCACTCATAAATACTTAAAGAGAATGAAATCAGAAGGGAGCAAAAGACAGGGGGTTTAAACACACTTCAAATTTACTTTGTCCGCTATGACTACAAGTATGGAATTGGTTAAATCAAGTAATCTGGTCTTACTGCAGTGATGCTATAACAGGCAGCGTTAATTATAACGCATAGGCAGCTGAGTGTAGAAATGTGTTTCTTTTTTGCACTGTCTGTTCTGCTGGTTGTCAGACACACCCAGGAGCTGAATGAGTCAAGATATGGGGAAAAAATCCCATCAACATGACAACACTCAGTTTGCTTGCTACTTTCATGAACTCTTCAGCTAAGCCCCAGGTTTTCCAACTCTCCAAGGTGTGGAAATAACATGTTTGCAGATGCTTCCTCTTTGCTCACACTGAAGGTGGAACTTGACACCTGGTGGCATAAGTAATAGGGGTCCAGAAAGATCTGAAATGAAGCCTGATACTCACATGTACCAGCACTGACTAATGGCACACCCTGTCTTGTAATGGATCCTGGAAAGGGTCACACTTTCCATTCCTCACATTGAAAGTAGCAGCAAAGCCAGTCTACAACACAGTCCAGTTGTTTCGGAAAGGCAGTTGCAGGTGTGGACAGTTACCTTGTGCCACATCCTCAGGTGATGTGAACTAATGCTGAACTTGCCAGGAGGTTACAGCCCTGAGCTCTTGGAAGACGGCAGCGTTCAATAATGTCATACACGAGACTTCCAATGGTTAAACTGAGATCTAATAGCAATACTGCATGTGTGTTTCAAAGGACATCAAAATATTCCACAACTTAAGGAGCCAAATTCTGATGACTCCAGCTTCTGCATATTCCTTGACTGACTGTTTTTTCCAAGCAAAATCTCTATAGGAGTGCTCAGACAACTCCAGGAAGAGCAAATTCATTAGCCTGATGTTCTGTACAGTGCCTTTGTGGCAGTCCAGCATGGCAAGATCCTGCCACTTTAGCAGCAGGTACTCGATGCTGAGTGCTCACGTAGGTCTGCTTAGCAGTTACTAACTGCACATTATTTTGCAGAAAGCATAAAACTAACAAACATAATGGATGTTTGGGGTGAGACATGCCGTGACTGCTTTTCCACCCAATGCCATATGTGCAGAGCTTTTCTTTTTGGCAGTACAATACCCAGCGTTTCAAGTCCACAGAGACCCAAAGTTTATTGTCTGCCAGATGGGCTGTGAAATGTATACCGTTCATAATGGGATTATGCAAGTTGTCCATTGTTTGAAAAATAATCTGAGCATTACCCTTTGTACCCTTTTAATGGGTTTCTCTTTTATACAAATTAGGAAGTCCAATTTTTCTTTTTAAATACTTGCTGTAGATATATGCTTTCAGCTTTACAAATGACATCTTATTCAGGCACATACTTCAACAGTATTAAGGAAAACCAAGGGGGTTTTTTTATAAATGGAAGTACAAAGAACATATTATTGTATGGAACTGTACATATTCACTCGGATGACATACCTGTATTTCTTAGGGCCCCAGATATAATGAACAATACATAATGACACATCTGCTACAATTCATAGCTATTAGCTCCAGTAGAAGAAACAACTACCCTTGGATACATTCTTGCAGTTCCTGAAGCCAACAAAACTGCTCAAATGATTGCCTGATTGCAAATTGTGCAGTTCACCTAAACTTCACATGGTGATGTTCTTGTAGTCATTGACACTCCCCAGGATTTCACAGTTTAAACACAGGCATCTTCAAAATCAGGTGACTCCTCATCATCAGATTTTCATATTCCTCTGATCAACCATTCTGCCCATCACCAAGAAACCGTGGCCTCAGAAATAAGCCTTTAAAAGCAAGACTCAGCATGATCAGTGCTGTTCCTTGGGCTCTATACACTGATGTCCCCCATCCATCAAAGCTCTGCCTGTTTCACACTTATACCTTGCTCATCCTCCTCTCTGAATCCTGATAGGAAGAGCCTTTGAAATCCACTCACTTCATCCAGCAGTGAACATGGACCATGCTCTGGGATATGTCTTCAGCACCACCAGTGCCAAGCAGGGCAGGTCTGCATCTTACACCACACTCCCAGGTTTCTTGTGAGATCAAACTGTTTATTTGATTAAGTTCTAGGGCTGGCTCGAACACAGGAAATTCAGTGGTATTTGGGAGTCAGGGCTTGGGAGAAATTCCAGAGCTCACCAAAGAGAAGATTCAAAGTTCTGTTGATTGCCACTGGGTTTGGATCAAGTGTTCAGGAACCATTTCTCTTCTTACCAGCACTGCAGAAATTACCTGGTGCTCTTGTGACAAGGTCCCAGGACCCAAGCTCTGTCCTCTGCAAGGCACCACCAGGAACAGGTAAAATGCACCATGTCTGTATGAAAAGGCCCTCAAGCTCTGACCTTCAAGGCATGCCAGAAGCCAAGGCCACTGGTCGTATCTTCCATCTGGGTACTCTGCTACACTACTCCTTTATTAGCTATAGCTTGAACTAATTTTATTAGCACTAATGCAGCCTCAGCCTGAAGGCCAAAGGGTTGAAATGTCCCTTTTGCACACAAAACTAATGTGACACTCCCACATAAGCATGACTGAGCTTTGAAGTGGTGCAGAACAGACATTTTATCACTCTCTCAGAATCTTCCCCTCCCGCTCCCCCTGCCGTGGGGAATCAGGGCTGGGATTCACCCACAGGTGGCAGTGCTTTAGTGGCAAACACATTCAGGCCACAACCACACTGGAATCCTGCAGAGCCAAACCGGCTGTAAAACAACATAGGTACAAATGGCCTGGTGTTTTATATGGTTCCATGGGCAAAGAAGCTGTAAAATGAGTGAAAAAATAGAGATCCTCTGAGTTAAAGATATTACAAGGGAAAACAAGAATGAATAGTGGCCTGTAGCCACTTTGAACAAAGTAAAATGTGGAATATTACCTGATTTAAAATCATGAAATTGAAGAGAATTAACTGATAGACATTTTACAGTTCCCCTCCAACTAAGAGGAACGAAAGGATTTGATAAGCTATGGAAACTCACTTAGAAAAACCACAGCATTAATTCTTGTGATAAGGAAGCAGTTATTTTTCTTGAAAGAGTTCATTGTTCATAAGTAATTTAAGGACAAATTCCAATTCAGGAAAATACATTTCATATCAAAATTTAATACAACATCCAGGAGTGACAGGAAATTTGGGGCAGCAGGATTAATTTTTTGAAGTCCAATTCTTGAGGTCTATTTTTAATATTGATTCATGAAACTGTTGCTTTAGTCAAACATTTTTGAAGCTGTGATTTGCCAGTGGTTTGGTTCCTTTGGGAAGAGGGAGAACTTGAAAACATTCTTGGCTTGGCCAGAAGGTATGAACTTGTTCTTGCTTTTGACCTCTTCTGTGCTGCACGAATTCAAATATTGATGCTGCAGAAGAGAAGTGAAGGGAAAACGTGAAAAAACACTTGAGCAAGGCTCTGCTGTGTCTCATGTTGCATAACAGCATAAATACTTTGTGTTGGCAATAATCTGAGCATCTCCATCTTTTTTCCTCTCCAACATTCCTCAAATAGTGCTCAAGAGTTTTTAAGACATTGACTTTGTGTCTTTTTATTTCATTCTGAGTAAGTTTTAAAACATCTGGTGTTTTCCAGGTTTTCTCTACATTCATTTAAAAGTGAAAAGTTAAATTCTCCTGTAAGTCCTGGAGTTCATGCATTAAGAAAGTCCATGACAACTGATAAAACATGAAAAAAAATAAATGTATGGCAGATGCAGGCCTGGTTTACTCTGTTATAATCTGAACACTGAGAAACTGTTTGTGTCCCAGGCAGTGGGAGGCAGCTGACTGAGGGAACCTGGGGCATGGCAGAACCCCAGTCTGGGCTGCAGAGCAGGACTGGCACAGCAGGAGAAGGAAACTCCCTGTGCACAAAGCACCTCCCTTACACAGGGTGTCACTGCCCCAGGAAAGGGCTGTCACCAGCTCAGTTCTTCCCCTTGCACTGGAGGTTGGCAGGGCCCTCTTGCAGCTACATAATCACTCCCTTCTTTTCCTGCTGGCTTATGATGACTGTATTTCTCCCAGACGACTCCTTCACTTTCTCATTTTGCCTCTCCATTTTCTACCATTCCTTTAGTAAAGGTTAAGGAATTTAAAGCTTTCAGCAAACAGCATTCAGTCACCCAGGAGCCTCATGGTGCCTGTTTGTCCTCAGAATTGGCACACAAAAGGCAATGGCAAAGGAAGCTTTTCCATGCACTGTCCCACTCGGGATGCTGAGTCCCTTGACCAGCAGGTCTTCTCCCACAAGGACACGAGGGTAGGTACTTCATTACCCTGTAACACCTTTAGGTTGCTCAGTGAGAGCTACAGCATCAAACAAGGGTGGGGCTGTCAAATGCTGCCAGTTGGGATGAGATCACCTGGCCAAGGACAGAACCCAGAGACCATTTGCTTTTACCTGGACTTGAGAGGCCACTTTGCTTCCAGCCAATAACCAAAGCCTACTTGATTCACACAAATGACCCACTGATGAGGCACTTCACATTTCATTCTTGCACCCCTGACCCACTCGTTTTTCAGAACCTAATATTCCCTTCAACAGTCCAACTGGGTACCCTAAATAAGTCAAAGCACAGTGCCCAGCAGTCACACAGTGCTGACTTTCCACTGCTCTGAAAGGCAAATCCTGCACTCATATAAATATTTCTGAGCTCCATGTCAATAAACAGCCTCATCATGGAAGTGTAAAAGTATCTGAACCATGCTCCAAGACCTTTCACGTTGCTGAGAGATGCAGAGTCTGCAGTGTGAATAAGAATCAGGTTGGTAATTTCTATGCATGCTTTTGTTTTCAATTACATTTAGATTTGTTTCAGCTAAGAAATGAAGCTTGAACTGTGCCAGATTTTTTTTTTTTTAATCCCAACACATTCCAGATTAGCTGTGAACAACAGTTATTATTTTCTATTCTCAGCCTACCACTTTTAAAAGGACACAGAAGAGTAGCTCAGATTTAGGATCTGCTCCAGTGGAGAGGAGCTGATCTCTTGCCATGAGCACAGGTGCTTCTGTATTGAAGCATTAATCAACCCTAGTCCCATCTGAGCACTTTATTCTGTCGGTATGGCAAGCACTTAGCTGTGGGCTTTCTTCAGAAGCTCATGAAGAGGTCACTCCATCTCTTTAAAGCAGAAATAATGACTCTCCAGCAGAGAGTGAGAGTTGGCAGCTGTGATGTTGAGATGATGTAATTGTACACAGTGGTGATGTGAGATTTTTCTTGGTTCCTAGAAGCCAATACTGAAGAGGCAATCATACTAACGACAGTATTTGCTTAAAATTTTTGGACAAGAAAGGAGACTGAGTTTCTTGCACAAACCAGCAGTGATCATAAGAGAGTGAAAGGTCAGGAATTGGCTGTGAGAATTGGAGGCAGTCAGGGCCAAGCTCTGGTGCTGAAAACACAAGGTAGTGAGTGAGCAGTGCAGAGCTGGCTGCTCCCCTGCACTAACACACACATCTTTATATCCTGAGCACCCTGGGCTCCCTATCCATGGCTCCTCTGCTAACTGCTGGTTATCTTCTGAGCCTTGCCATGGCTAAAATGAGGGGATGGAATTATTTGCTATTAGCAGGCTGCCCCAGAGTAAATACATGGCACTGTGTACCTTGGCAAAATGGGGCAGACACTTGACACTGAATCAGCTTTCTTGGGTTTATTGGTGTGGGTGAATTTACTGAAAAATAACTGCTTTTTAAAAGAGCTGTGTTTCTTTTTTCTGCAGAGACGAGCCTGGAAGGACTAGGCAGGTTGAACAACTGGATAATGAAAATACCTGGTCACCTTAATTCTGGGAGATTTCAGGAGCTGAGCATCTTGTAGTACCCCAATCCTTTACTGCTAGGGTTTGAAACTCTGGAGTGGTATTCAACAGAAACAGGTAATGCCTGTAAGAAAATGCTGAACTACACTTGACCAAACTTTCACAACATGGCCCATTCCAACAGAACCCCTGACAACTACTGCACAGATTTCTTAGTGAGAATAGAGGCACTCTCAGCTCCACTAAACTCCTCAGTCTGTTCTGCTGCTGGAGTTTGATTTTCATAGAAATGGCCTCACCATCCTAAATAACTGAAGGATAAAAAAAAAGAGTAAACAGAAGTCACTTTGCTAGTCCTTATGAAGTAACCAGTAAATCAGGGTATTTTCTGCAATGGTGGTTACCATGAGTGGCAAATAAAACTTCTTATGCTGTGCCACCAGCTTTTGTGCTGTAACAGTTTGTGAGGCAGAACATCATGTTGGTATAAATAATTCTTGTCATTCTAAACTCCTCCTAGATACACACAGACTGAAAGTTGTGCCTTATGTCACGTGAGAGGTAAAAACCCTCAACTGAAGGCTGGGGTGTGACCTAGCAGTCAGATTTCACATTACAGGGAACAAATAAACAAATAAACACTGCAGAAGAGATGGGGGGGGTGGGTGGTGTGGAAAGAGGTTGGTAACCATTTTTTACTGCATATTAAGAACAACTGGGCTCACAGCAATTTTTTCCTTTAAATCTGAGAGATTGTTTGCAAATGATGGCAATAATACTCTTACTTGTCTCATATTTGCTTTGAGTTGCTCTTAGATTTTGTGATTTTCTTTTCCCTGACATTAAAGTTAGCTGAGTGCTAGAGTTATCTCTAATTCCTGTAGGAGTATTGGAACACAGATAATATAACTCCTGGAGGAAAAGGAAACTTATAAACTTCAGGGTTTGGTTTACTTCTATGAACAGGAATTATTGTCATTTCTGCTAAAGGGGGTCTGTTGAAGATCCTTTTTATTTCCTTTCAGTTAATTTATCAAGAGTTCTTGAAAAATTGTAAATAGATATATTTATAAATATATAAATAGTATATTCCCTGCCTGTGTTTCAGTGTTGGACTATATAAGGATTCAATATTTGTAGTGTAAAAAAAGGAAGCATAAGCTTTGCATAATCCTAATTATTTTAGTCTAATTGGTCTAAACAATTTTACCATTGATACAGGTACTTATCCCAAAAATTGAGCAAAATCAATGAATGAGGCAGGTGAATCAGTTAATAAAATACAATAGTGTTTAGGAGACAAAGATCAACTGCTCAGAGTGGAGGACCTCCACTCTAGCAAGTGATTCCCAACTCCCACTGCAGTCTGTCATGTAGATGGGAATGACAGCACCTCTCTCTTCAGAAGAAGAAAATTCAGAGTTCACATTGCTGCTCTCTTAAGCTTACTACAAGATGAAAACTGGGAAACACAATCCAATCTAATGCATAGATATTCCATATTAGAGCTCAGGACACTGAACTATATTGCTGCACCACACACAGACAGAAGAGTTACGTGAGTTATTGACCGCTGTGTATTTTCCTACTGAATCATCATTAGAGATTCTCCTTTATCAGTGCTGCTCAGAATTCTGTGATGAATCTGATTCACTGTGCAAACACAGCAGTCACTAGACCTCAGAGTGTCATGTCTAAAAGGGAAGCACCGTTTTACATCCATTTCTTTCATCAAAAGGCCACTAAAACACCTTATTTCCCACAGGCTCCTGCCTCCCAGTGCCCATGGAAGGAGGCATTTTGCAAAAGGCCAGGCTGGGCAACTCCTCTGCCCAGCTCCCAGGGCACTCTCAGGGAGCCCACGCTCCCAACCAGAGGCTGTGGGCACTCCAGTCCTATTCTGGACCCAAGTTGCTGGAGAAAATATTCCATTACTTCCCAAGCTAAACCAAATGAATGAACATGACTCAAAGTTGTTTTCTCCAGGGACTCCTGAGCTGGCAGAGGCCAGTGTCATTGCACTGAGCTCAATGGAATGATGCCCATTTATATCAGCTGATGATTTAGACCTCTAGACTTCCTCTCTGGCACACATTTCTTTTCCACCAAGCCTGGATGTAAAGCAGAGCCTAGAAGAGAGGTGAAAATACTTGCAGCTGGTTTAATCTCACACTTTCTCCCTTGAAGCTGCATCACAACAGCAGGTATTTTGCAGAAATCACTTCAGTGTAGCCATGTGTCCCAAGGGAAGGAGGAAAATGCAGCACGTCCATGGTAAACAGATACCAGCACAGAGGCACAGCACAGCTGGCATCAAGGTGAGGTTCTGACTAACCCCCAACTTTTCCAACTTCACTTTTGTGCTCAAGTAAGCACTAGAACATCTATGTGGAAGATTCAGGGTGCAGAAATGGGGAACAGACTGTGTGAGGGGCCCTTCCTTGCACAGAGAAGTTGCTCTATGGGAGACTCACGAGCAGTGTTGGCTGAGGTAGCTGTGTACTGCTGGAGCACATCTGGGGAGGGATTCCAGCTTGACTTCTGCAATGATTGTCTCATGCCCTCAAGCATGAGATTTTATTACCCTTATCTTGGCCAGCATGACATTACTTATTGGCTACAGCCCCGCTGCAGAGAGGGAGGACTGGCTTGTTACCATTCCCCACTGGGTGGCTGCTAAGAAACTGTCCCAAAAGTTGGAGGGAAAGGAGAGAATGTCAATGAGATCGCTCCTCAGCCCATCTACTTCCAGCTAAAACCTAGGGCGCACAGTCTGAAAGGAAATAATGACCCAGGGGACTCAAGTGACCAGGCATCTCCTTCATTTGGAAATCAGAATCACCTGGCTGGTAAACAACAGAGAGAGATGTTCCCAATAAAAAGAAGCTGTGCAAGGACAACTCTGAGTTCCCATTTCCCCAGTCTATTACAAACTGGAAAGTGCATCTTAGCCTGCTGCTTAATTAATGCTGCTTCAGACATGTTTTGTACGTGGAGCAAGAGTGATATAAAGTGGCCTGGTGGGTACAAGGTGGGAGCATTTCCAAGAGACTAGGCAGTGTCACAGAATCACAGAATGGTTTGGGTTGGAAGGGGATGTCAAAGATCATTTTGTTCCAATACCCCTGCCAGCCACCAGACCAGGCTGCTCCAAGGCACATCCAACTTGGACTTGAACACTTCCAGGGATGGGGCAGCCAAAGTTTCTCTGGTTCCAGTGTTTCCCCATCCTCACAGGGAAGACTTTTTTTCCTAATATCTTGTTCAAACCTATTCTCTTGAATCCATTCCCTCTTGTCCTGCTACTCCAGGCCCTTGTAAATAGTCTTGCCCTTAGTACCTTATAAAGTTATTATACCTTATTCTTTACAGAAGGAACACCTGCACGTCTGGAAATGGTGAAAGGCCCTTCAGAATCTCCTGGGAGCAGGGATCTGAAACACTGCCTGCTCCTTTCCATAGGCAAGGTTTACCAAGCAGGAGAGGCAATCAGAAAAGCTCAGGCTTAAATACATGTCAAAGCATGAAAGGTTGTGAGAATGTTATATTCCGCCCAGATACCTGGATGTCTACTGGAAAATACAGATGTATCTATTGGGAAATAATCAATATGAACAATAACAACAAAAACTCACTCTTATTTCAGTCAATATGCCCACAGTCTGCTATCCAACTGCCACCCTAGATCAGAACAGGAAAATGAAGTTATGTGGACAAATGGAAGGAAAACATAAAGGATTATTCATCTGTCTGCTCTTCTTGCCAGGACCATCTGATCACTTTAAATTGTCTGCAAATACTGATCAATAGCTCGGTATCAGATGACACAATGAATGTCAGCACAGACAAACCAATTTTTCACCAGAGTCCTTTGCTGCCTATTGTATTTCCATATGCTTATTGTTTGTGGGGGGTTTATTCCAGTTCTTACAGGAATAGATGTGTCCCCAGGCACCACACAGTGACAGATATTAGCATGTCTTCAGGATTATTTGACATACATTTTTTTTGTTAACATCATAAACATTAGATTTCAGGGAAATTACAGGGAAAGCCATGTGCATTATAAAATATAAATTAAGGTTTGTTTTACAGATTAAAAGCAAATCAATATTTAGCAAACAACATTCTTGAATGTATTTTCTGTAATTACAATATAACACTGATTAGTAATTCAGGCTGGAATTATGGGTCTTGAATTTATTATCCAGTAAACTGACAGGCAAATGCTTTCCCTATGAAACCACAGTTCTCTGGGTGAAAAAATAAAAGACCATAGCTGGGCCCTTGATGGCTTCAGGAGCATCACTTGTGTGTTTACAGCATCACCAGAGCTCCCTGGTGCTACTGTCAATGGTCAGAACCATATAATAGCTGGAAATTTCAAAGATTTGGAGATGATGATTTTAGAAAAAATAAAATATTTTAATATGCTTTGCTTCTCTCTGCTAAACTTGGTTTAGTACTTTAAAAATCTGTACTATATTATATATTTAGGTTTTGGTAGCACACAGTATAACTGGGAGCATACAGAAAAGGCAGCAAATCTTATTTATTTATATCAAGTAATGAGAAATTAATTTCAGCTGATTACAAATACCCAAGCTATAGATGCATACTAAAGTGCTCCCTGCTTGCATCTGGCTACCTCTACAATTAGAAAATGAAGAAAAATGCCAGAAATAGAAATCAACAATTAATAAATTTATAATTGAAACAGTCAGAAGAGGAATGTAAAGAGAGAAACACTAAGAGAAGCTGCTTTACAAAGAGTTTCCAGGGATTTTCTTCTCCTGAAATTTTAAATTTCCGAAATGGTGGTGGATAAAACAGAACACAGAAAAATAAACTGAACTTTTTGGATTTTTTTTTCCTTATTTCCTTTTTTTTTTTTTCCTGGAGAAGAAAGGCTCTGTTTCTTTGCTACACAAAGACTCTTTCATTGCTTGGATCCTGAAGTGTTAAGCTAGTTGGTTACTTTGCTACCTATTCACACTGTCAAGAATGCCCTAAAATAAATCCAGTGTAAACAGGCTCCAGAGATCCTCATGGCTGGACTTCCTACATGTGTAGGACAGAGCCAGAGTCTTGAGGTGGATCTGCCTCCACCTTCTCTTCTGAGCAGGTCTCCAAGACTCAAAAAGTCAAGTTTGACTTCAACTAATGGAAAAATTATTATGTCACAGTAAAAGGGAAAAATCCCCAAGGAACCACATCTCACTAACCCAAACCCCATCCATTCTTTCCTGTTTCCTCAGCAGAACATCCAAAAGACCTTGTTCTACATTGCAACAAGCCTAACTCCAAAGGGTTTGGACAGCAGAAATAATGACACAGGTTTAAAAAGGTAAAAAATCCTTCCTGCTCTTTGATTAACTGGGCTCCTTGATGGAGTTAAGTGCAAACAGCTGCCTGGACTTCAACTGAAAAGCCTAAATCTAAACACTCCGTGTTTACATAACCCAAACTTCTAATCAGGCAGCTGGATAATCCACCCATTTAAAGTATCCCTAAGAGTTTCAGGGAAATGTGATTTTCTTACAGCTAAGCCAATCAACAACCACTTTAAAAAACTCCAGCTACCAAGTTACTACTTTGGAACAGAAGTCTCAGCGGGATGGGGTCACGACCCCACAGTGAATCACAAAGCAATTTTGGTGGGATCCTTCCCCTTTTCTTTTTCTTTTTTCTTTTACTCTCCCCCCCGCCCCCTTCTTTTTTTTTCTTTGAGAAGTACAAATCTGAATCTCTAATTTCCTCTGTATTCAGATGTTGCAAGGTAATAAATGAGAGGAGGAGAAAAGCATACAGCAGTGCTTACACACATGCTGGCATCCGCTCACAGGACAGTAATCTAAAATCTCGTGAAATCCGTGCCACGTCCACCCAGAACCATGGAACTTGGGAAAGGCAAGGTACAATCACCACCAACAGAGCCCATCATTTTTCCAGGGGAAAAAAATGGGAAAGAGGAGCAGGACTTAGGAATAAGAAGTTTTCACAGAAGAAAACAGTATAGATATTTACATGCTCACTTAGAGGATTCCATTTTCCTTAGACTGACAGACACTTTAGTAGGGACCCTGAGTTTAGGGCCCCATCTCATCTCACCTCACAATAGTGTTTTGCCACCATAACTCATTCTAAGGTCAGGCTGTCAGTTTTGCTTTTATGTTTGAATGAAATATTTTCACCTTATTACAGTTTACTTACCAGACACCACATGGTTTGTCTTTCTTTTCCTAAAGACCCTGTGCTAAATAAATCACATCAAGTCACACCTGTTAGATACAGAGAGTCTGAACACAAATATTTTCCGTGGCCAATTCAATGAAATTTTAAGTGTCCCCCAAGAAGGTGATGCTTCTTGGGTTATGCAGAGAAACATGGGGTTTGCATCCTGATCTACAGGATGGTCCTGGAGTTTTCTTGATACTTCTGCACCTCCACATCCCCACCTGTGAAAGGTAGATGATGTTTTTTTGGTGTTTTTACAGCCAAGTCATAAGCAAAGTTGTATTTTAAAGTTGTATTTTAAAACTAGTGAAATACATTGAAAGCAAGAAAAACATGTAACTTTTTTCAAGCAGGAAGGGATCCTTTTAGAACATATGGTAATAAAATAAAAGGACATGCTTTTACACTGATAAAATCTGGCCACAGAGGAAATAGACTTTATTCAGCATTTCTTCATTTTGCCAACACCCCAAGCAGAGCAACAGATACAGCACTGGAGATCCAACACTGGAGAAACAGCACTACATAACCCCCTTTCAGATTACATGCTAAACATTTTAATTCCTAGCCATAAAGAGGTTGAGAAGTTCAGGATTTGATACAAAAATTATGTTTTTTACTTTCCTCATCAGAAGCCAGATGTCCTACCTGCTCTGTTCTTAGCTCTGCCTGGCTCTTATGGGGACTGGATGGCAAATGAGCTTCCCCCAGCTGAAATGCATGCCCTGCTCCTGTCTGCATCCCTAGAAATTTCCTATGCCTTCTTTAGGAGTCTGTAGCTCCTTTCATCTTTCCAGCTTTCCAACACAGAAAGCAGAAAGTCTGGGAAAAAAGAGTAGGAGAATCCAGCAGTAACCCCACAAGAGATGAAGTGGCAAGTGATAGGAAATTGGAAGATTATTTATAAAACACCAAAATAACTTCCGTTTCCTCCAGTACTAATCCTCTTTTTCATCTTAAAGACGAGACCACCTCTATTTGGGTCTTTTTGAGTTTAAGGTTCCCTTTAATTAATTTTAAAATGTGGGAGGGGGATGGTTGGAGAGCTCTGAGCTGCAGAAGCAGAGGATGTTATATTCTCCTCTGTGTAAGCAGCCAAAATAATAAAGTGTTATAAATCAAATAGCTGTGTCATAAAAAATAGACACATCTGCAGCATTTGCTGTTGAACAATCAGCCAAGCCCAAGCACTACCTCATAATTTTTGAGAATTAAAATAAAATGCAACAACTTTTAAGTGAAATATCCTTTCTACACACATATGTTTACCCAGTCTCCATTTTCTGTATCTTGTTGATAAGAAGATGCAAATAACTTTTTCACCAACAAATCTCACACATCAGACTCCTGTAGCCCCACACTTAGATGGCAAGACACTCTTGGAAGTAAAAATCATTTTTCAGTGTCTTGGCACAGTTGGACTCATCCACAAACTGGACTGACCAGTCAGTGACTATTTATATGTGAGAATCTGACTCCTAAAGGCCGTTCAAAGTGGATTTCAGCTATGCCAACCTTGGACAACACAAGTCCAAGTCACTTTTCCCTTGATTGTTGACCTTGTTACCAAAAAAAGGCTGCAATATCTGGTGCAATATTGGTGCAATATCTGACCCACACACAGGCTTGGTCTAGACTGCAAATTGAGCTATCAGTGTGAGAAGTCACAGAAGTGGCTCTGTCTGCAGAAACCCAGGGGCAGAATACCTGGGTGTTTTAAGACAGATATTTTCCAGCTCAGCCCTGAGAGCTCACACACAATCCTGCTGTGTGCTCACAGCTGTCTCAGCTGTTCTTCACAGCCCCAAATCCCATTTAAGTTGCCTTGTGTCCTGCATTCACACCAGCGTGCAAAGAGCCCCCAAGCAGGGGCAGGGTGCAGAAGCAGATCCTATCTGCTCACTGACTCTCTGTGGCACCATCCACAGAGGAAATGCAAATGCCTTCATTCCATAGGGGTTCCTAAGAGAATTTATTTGAAGCCTGAAAGTGATAAAGGGTAATTGTTCTGCAGAGTTTATGATTTTCCATAGTAAACAATTGCATATTCAACATCTGGTTATCTTGTTCAAAAATGAAATTTTGAAAAATAAAAACAGGAGGAACCACAATTAAATATTCAAAACTCCGATTTTTTTTTAACAAGGTCCGCTTATAGAAATCAGAAGGCCATTTTTTAAGAGAATAACACAATTTTATAAAATTGCAAGCGTCTGTACTAAATGTTTGCCTGAGCTTCTGTGTAGCTGAAAATGGTTACAAAGAACAACCTCACAAACATGGAATCACACTGCCAATATTAGGCACATCTTACTCATTGTTTCAGTGGGTGTCCCATAGTGCTTCTGAGGGTTACCAAAAGTACTCTGACCCAGGCCCTCTACAAACAATTAAGTGTATCAAACCACAGCTACTGAAAAAAACCCAAACAACCAACAACTAAAACAAAAAACCTAAGGCAGAATTTTTAGACTAATCAAAAATACCACCAAACTATTTCACACGCACACATCCATGATGGGGTATCCCAAGCAAATGGTAACAACAGGAAAATAAAAATAAAACCAGAAGCTATTTGATGTGCATAAAACAGGTTTTCACAAAAGAGGAGAAAACAGGTTTCTCACAGTGATTCCAAGTTAAGCTATCTATTATCCCAAAGGAGAACTAGCTACTGTCTGTCATCGGTGCACTACTAACAGTTTATTAGTCTGCTGACATCTCCATCTAGAAAATACTGGTAAATTGTCTCAGGCTGAGAGGCAACAGCCAGTGAGAAGGACTTGCTGTGATGTGGTGGTGGCAAGCAGGATTTTTTGGACATCTCCACTTACTCTGTGATAAAATGCTTCCAAGCTGGTGTCACTTCCCCCCCAGACAGCCCTGCTTTTCTTAGCGCCTGATACAGAATCAGCGACTTCTGTGAATCAGAGCTAATCTCAGGATATGTCACATCTGTAGCAGGAGGAACAGCTGAACAACACTTGTCCAGGCATAATTGAGCCTCAAGATTGCAGAGCAGTGTGTGATTAATTGGTTGAAGGATTCCTGATAAAGGGGAAGAGGATAATGACCTGCCTGGGTCAATAAGCTCTGCTTATCTGGAAGCATAACAGGCATTAAGAGAAATGCTCCTGATCAAGGTCACAGGGAACGGTGACAGATTCTGTGTGAGTGTGAATTTGAGGCATTTCAAAATCACATTCCACAGACGTGCACAGGGGAAGTGTGCTTAGGAAGAGTATTTTAATGCCTTTTATGGTTCTGGTTCCACGATCGTTATTCCCAAAAGTATTGCCAGAAGCCTACTCTTCAAAAGATTCACTGAAAAGCTTTGCAAGTTCCATGTCAGCCTGGAAAAGGTAAGTCTAAACTAAGAGGATTCTCTCTTGATTTTTCATGAGGATATTGCAGCTTGTTCCAAGACCCTCCTGGAAGCAAGCAGGCTTTGCTCCCACATTGGAAAAGGGAAAAGAGCCACATGGAACAACTTCTCTGGGCAACAGCTGCGGTGGCACACATATGACTCTTGGTTTAGGAGCTGCTTTGGCTCTCTAGGCCTGCTCAGCTAAGCTGAAAAGAGCAGGTCAGGTTATCACTTCTAATCCTCACTCCTGACTTCCCAGCAACCACACCCTCTTTGGTGCACTCTCAGGGAAGGGAAAGCTTGGACATTTCTAAGGATGGACAGGTGCTGGGGTAGGTCCCTCACAGTCTTGTGCTTCAGCCCACCAGGATGTTTTATACAGAAAATTACATCTTGTCCAACAAACTTGCAGCAAAAAGCTGCCTTAAATATCAGCTGAGTAAGTTGAGGTAACAAAGAGGGTTGCATGAAACAAAATATATCCCTTTATGACACAGCAGCAGCCTGTTCTGCTATGCAGAGGACTCCCTGTGTCTTACGGACTCTGCATCTTCTGGGACACATTGCCCTCAACAGCCGACACAAATTTGGCTGTTCAGATGGAATTACAGGGGCTGATCTAGCAGCCCTCCTCAACACTTGTTTCCTCCAACAGCTCTCCCTCTTTCCTAGGTTGATAAGAATTTCACCTCCATCAAACAGGGCTTTTTTGTCCTAAACTCTAAATATCCATGAAAGAGATTCTATGGGAGCTGAGCTCTTTACACTCCATGACTGCACTCCAGCTGCCTTTGGTCTAATGATGGTTTTTTTCATCTGCCACACAGATTTTCATACACTGAGGTTACTGCTCAATTACATGTTGCTTGTGGAAAATTGAGAGGATGGCAGTTTATTGGAAATAAGTGTGAGGCAGAGTCTTACAGGGAGGGAAGTCACTCTTTGAAGCTCTGGTCGGCACTGGTTTATATAGGCCACACAAGAGAAGGTGTGGTGGGTCACCAGCTGACAGATGCTCAGAAGAAATCAAAAGTCATACTGGTTTTGGCACAAATACAAATGGGCAAAGCATCAACTAGAACAGAATTTTAGCCTTAATGGAAAGTTTTCCACTTCAAACAACCACAACAAGTAGGAAAAAGATCTTAAAAGTCATTCAGGACCAAAATAGTCAGATCATGAACAGCAACAATGCTGAGTTTGCACCTACAGAATTTTCACACCTTTTCTATGCCCTCTCTGGGCACAAGTGCCCATTCCAATGAGTGAATTGCACACTGCTGATGGTATGAGTCAGGCAAACGGGAGTTCCCAGTTCCACACAATTATCCCATCCCTTTTCAGGCCCATCTGCAGCATGTATCTTCTGAGCCAACCGGAAATGCCCAAGTTGCCATGAGCAATCCATAGCCTCACACCAAGAAAAGAGGCGGAATTCAAAGTGGGCAGCCCTTGAACAAAAGCATGAGCATTGCCCATCTCCAGAGAGAAAGGATTTGGCTACTTCTCATTTTGCTCAAAGAAGATTTATGGCTGATCATCATACAATAAGTGCTGGGTAAGGGTTATTAATCTTTCCAAACCCACTTCACATTAGTGACTAATTCAAACTTATTTGGTGCATAAATCACACGGTACTACAGCATTATGTTTTCCCTCCTCTTTGGCTCTAATTCTGAATCCTTGAGGGTGTTCTTTTACAAACCCCCAAGTCATTTATGTGACTCAAAACCTGCTGAGCTGAACTCTAATTTATAATCTCACTTCTTGCTCATGCAGCACTTTCCCTCTCCCCAGCACCTGGCTTTCAAGTGTCCCACTTTGTAGTGCCCAGCCCTTGGAGGAGCTCTCAATAATACAGCTCAAATCCAGCTCTAGAAGCAACTCCCCTTAGTGCAACAGAGCACTCCAGTGCCCCCACATCCTACTGAACACAGAGATGAGATTAACTAGGGGAGTTTGCATGGTGGGACGCATATGGAAAAACCCAGAATATTTCTGAGCTTCATCCTCATGCAAAGAGTTTGGTTGTATTAAAAAGGCAATTATAGAGGGCATTTTTCTTCATGCTCTGGGGAGCGAAGTGTCCTCTGACATATAACGTACTGAAATGGAGTTCTCCTCCTTCCCCCTTAGACATGGCTGCTCCCTTTTACACTGAAACAATCACACAAGAAGAATGCTGCTCCCTGTATGTGTAGAACAGGAGTTTCGTGTTCTCAGAATTAGGCTTTCCCACGAAGCCATGCAGATTGCTATTTTAATGCAGATCAACCTATGCCTAAACTCTGCTGCCATGAGTATGGTTGTTCTTCCAGCAGCAGCCAACTGCCACACTCCCAAGCTCATAAAACACGTGATTTGGCTCCTGGCATTTATCATAAACACACTAGCTCTTCAGTTTCCTCTAGATCAGTGCTTAGGGTTTTTACCTCTGAAGGTCCTGTTACAATTCACCACTCTGATCTACACATAGGTGACAGTCATTGATTAATTCAGCCTACAGCCCTTATTCAAGGATTTTATATCACAGAAAATTATTCTACAGGCTCTGTCTACTATTAAAAAATCCATACACCTGATTTTCTTTGATGGTATTTGCCATGCCTTTGGTTCTATCTGAGCTTTGCTATTAGATCAAAAGGACACAAATATAAAATATTTTCTCTGTACACTACAATCTTTCCAAGTTGTCCTAGACTAATCTAAGTGAGTTAAAATACATCCACAAAAGCAACTCTTGGGTGTAGATGAAAAAAAAACAGAATTACAGCTATTTCCAGCAATTTCCATCCAGGCAATGTCATCTACAGTTCTCATTTTTCTAGAGAAAAAGACAAAGCCCGCCCAGCATTTGAGAACTGGGAAGCCACCTGTACTGGGACAAGGGACATCTTGGTCTTCCAAACACTTAGAATGAGGAGCATTCAGGAAATGTCTGTCTTTAGAGGCTCACTCTTATCTGTGGATAAGTATCTCCCAAACTAAATCAATGTCATCATTCCTACTTTAATTGTCCAAGATCATCTAGCATAGAATGAATGTTAATCCTCTGAAACATCACTTGCTCTCTACCCTAAAGAGAGTAATATTCTCTTTCTTCAGAAAGATGTAAATTTGGGATTCATAGTATGAATCTAAAACCAAGTTTCTAAGGTACACAAAAATAAAAGCAATTATAAATGTAAATTAAATAAGTTGTGACCTATCTGGACTGGCTTTTAAGGCATGTGCCTTGAGATTTGCAGTGCAGAAATAACATTGCTCTGACATCACAAGTATGCACTTCTGTGCACTGAGAAAATCCCGCTGTTTATTTGGAACTTTTGAAGTCTAGTATCAATACAGCTTCTTAGTCCCCAGAGTGTCCTTAAGGTCTGAGAAGTGTATTTTTAACTTCCATGCTTACTGACATACCATTCAGGCTCTTTGCTGTTCTCCCCATCGGGGCTCCATCAGCCATCGCTCTGATTTCGGCACCACAGTGCTTATTTGCTTTACCCTTTCTAAAGGCCTGTGTGAAGAGGTGTGGCTGCTCTGGCAGTGAATTCACCCTCATGAGAACAGTGTTAACTTAGGAGCTGCAGCTCTTTGAGGGCGCATTTCTATCGGTGCAATTAGCACAAGCCAAGGAAATGCTCAGTTAAGGCAGTGCTGCTGCTTGAGGTGGTTGTACCCACCGTGTTTCACACCCCTCTGCCCACTCTCTGTAACACTCACGGGCTGCCCTGTGCAGGTGCCCTCCCCCTCAGCTCCAGGATTCACTCAGGTCTCATCCTGCAGCACACCCACCACCATGGAGGCAGTGGAAGTGGCACAAGGGAAGAAGCCCATGGAGGGACAGCATGAAGCAGTAGCTCAGTGTCAGCTGAACACTGGCATGCACACATTGCATCCCCTTCAGAGACGTGATCCTGCAGAGCCCTGAGTGCACAAAGGCTGTTTGATTCCACTTTAAACAATTTTAGCTGTGCTCAAACAACAGACTCACTTAAAAGCCTCAATTCCTTTTAAAAAACCCTTTGCATCTGTGACATTTTTGCTGTATTTTTCAAATCATGTTGCCGAAAAAGAAAACAAAAAATTAATCAAGGAGTTTGTTGGTTGGAAAAGCCAGTAATTTTTAGCCTGAATTCAGAATATTTTAGAAGCTTTGTTATAAAACAGAGTGATGAAGGAAAAGGACTTAAGGCTCTTCATTCCTGATTTATACTAATGTTGGATTTCCAGGTTGCCATTAGGGAAGTGCAGGTTGTGTACATCCATGAAAATGTCACCATTGTTTTAATAAGGCAAAGAAGATTCAGGGCTTGCAGGGACTGGCATTTTATGCCACCATCAGAACCAGAAATGCAGGCAGAAAAGACCAGTCCTCGAGAGGGCACTGCTCAAGTGTGGAAAAGTACCAGACACAAGTAGGACCTGGTCTTGCATTGGTGGTAAATAAGGATATACATGATTTGGAGTTCAGCACTGTCCAAGCCATTGCACACTGTCCTTACTGAGCAAAATGGAAAGGAGAAAAGAGAGCTGGACTCACCAACTTAGTTGGCAGGAGCACAGGAATTCTATTTTTTTAGCTGCCATAAAGACCTACTGAAACAAGAGCTTCCCAAATCTCTGCAGGTATGTCTGTGACTTTTCCATCATCAGTAGCCTGCTGCTTAGGGAAGCAGAGCATTAGGCTTTCTTTAAAGGAGCCTTAAAAGCCCCTCTGTTCACTTTCAACTATTCATCACAGTCATTTGAAGTTCTCTTTTGCACCCCTCCTTCTTCTCGCTCACATCTGGTGCTGCATGTACTACACTGCAACCATAAATAATGAAGGAATGATATGGAGACACTGGATGCTCTCTTCCAGTGTCCTCATGGCCAACATTCCTGTTAAGTCCTTACATTTTCACTACAATAAACACATAAGAGAAGGGGTGGAGGGACAATGTTCCCCATTCTAGAATGCAGCTTTTAAATAGCATTTGATTAGCAGGGTCAGCAAACATATAGGCTGAAAAATGAATTGCATATTTGAAAAAGAGGATTTTCTCCCTCAGTGATTACATTTGCATTGAAAACTCCAGATAGAATAGACAAGAATTAGCAAAAGCATTTCAGGAAGGGCTGATCTTTGTCAATAGCTGGGTCTCCTGGCAAAATCTGGCATTTGCATCTCCTACATGTCAGATGCTGAAGTGGGAGAAGGCTGCTTTTAATTGTCTTTGCTGCAGATGTATGATATGACAGAATGTTGTCCCAACACACAACTTGTTAGGAGGTTACATGGATCATATCAGATCTTTGCACTTGGTGAGCATTTCTGTAGTTGTGTGACATTCTCTCTTTGTGCAAGCACATCCTATTCCATGACTGATTCTTCTGATAATGGAAATGGAGGGAAGACTACAACCAGCTTCATAATTTTTCCAAGTAACAATTGAAGTTTCCCTGTCAGCACTAGGCCTGTAAAATTCCATTTCCATGTTCACCAGAAGCTCCTTGCTGCTGCTGTACGAGATTCTCTGGAGAAGCCTTTTAAGTGAAGACTTGAAAAAATTTGGTTTGGGCAGTGATCATTAAATGGTTCTTGAAATGCAGGATAATGGATTATGGCACTTCCAGACTAGGCAAACTGTGCAAAGTATGAGCACTTCAAACTCTAGAACAGAGCTGTGAAAACTGTGCTGACCTCCTTTCAAAACTCTCATTCCCACACACTTATGGTGAAAAAAATCTCCAGAGGATAACACATTAGGGCTTACCTTCTCTGTAAAAGCTGGTTTTGGTTTATCACTACAATACACTCATTCTGGGTGTTTTCTGAAGTTGTCTTTGAGTTCCATTGTCTTGAGGAAAAGTACTACTGTGGTATGGATGTACTTGTGAGAACTGACCACAAGAACAAAGTTCCAGTTCTATGATCCATAACCTCATACAAACCAGTTGCACACAACTTTAAAGAAATTCATCTCAAGAGTTTGTCATCACCTCTAGGTGAAATAATGGGAAATCTTTTTAACTGTCTCAGTGAATATTAGGCCTTACCTTTCTTGACTGCTCATCCTAATTTCTCAGCCTTGTTTTACTAAATACTCATTATAAAAAATTAATCGCGTCCACATATAGCACAAGTTGCCTGTGCACATGGACAGCAAATGGAATCCATGAAACTCCAGAAAAAGGGAGAAGCAATGTAAGGCAGTAAAGCTTTTGGAGTGACTCCTGGCAGCAAGGCACTCAGAGGTTAAACTGGACTGCAGTGAAAGAAATCCCTGCTGAAGGGTTCATTTATTGACACTCCCATTAGAGGAGCCTACAAAGACATACATCAACAGAAACAAACCATTTTAGTACGTCCACGGAGTGAACATCCATCAGTGAACACGATCTGTGCCAGCATGTCTAAAGAGTGACAAGATATTATTATTGTAGTGCCAGAGGAGGAGGGGGGCAGGGGACAAAAGGGAGTGCCGATCCTTGCTTTAACAATGAGCCCCTATTCTCTTGCACTGCACCTGAGCTCTGAGGCTTCAAACCCAACAGCCTTTTTGCATTGGCCACTAACAGCTCCTCTGTGGTTTGCCTCACAGCTCCCCTGTTTCCTTCAAAGGAGCCTTCCCCTCATGGCATCTCTGACTACTGTATCACCTCTGCTAAATAAATGACATCACCTCGCTCATCAGCCACATGCAGCTTTACTCCTTCCCACTGTTTGCACTCACTGTTTATTTTTTTAAGCATCTAACCCTCTATTAATGCTCCAGACAGCACAAAGGATCCATTTGTCAGAGGCAGCGATTAGAGCTGTGGGAACTGAGGCTCCCTGGGAAACACCTGTTTCCCTCAAATAACCTGAGGGGAAAAATTCAGTAAGCAGGACAAGCTGCTGGCAGAAATGGAGAGAAATGGGAGCAAAGTCCTGCTGTGATGAGAGCTACCAGACTTCAAGTGGTGGATGTCTTGCCTTCTTCAGTCACCAGTGCAGAAACACACTCAGCATCTACAATACCAAACTCATGTGCCTATGACACTTGGCTGCTCCTGATCATCTGTGCTTCCCTTCTTCAAATCTTACAAGTGTAGAAATGTGTAAGATACTTAATGGAAATATTTTTTGCAATTATTTCCTTTATTACTTCTTTCATTTGCCCAAAATTTATATTTAAAGAGACCAACAGCATTTTAAAATTGGAAATATTTCAACCAGCTCCATTTCTGAAACATCATCAGTACCAAAACTCAACCTTACCGTTGTTCCGGGTTTTAATGGTTTTTCTTCCAACAGCACCAAACATCTGTTCCAGTTTTGAAAAATGAGCATTTTAAGAGAGTATAAACAATGATTTGAACTTTCATAATAATTTTGGTCAACCATATAAAGGTAACAGGCAGCCTTTGGACACACAGACTCACATAGAAAGGGTCAGTAACTGGATGGCTGCTGGATTTAGATCCTTTGAATACAAAGATAAGTGACAATATACAAACAATACCAAGTGGCATAGCATGGCTGAGTCATTCTCTAGTTTATGAAATGAGAGAAAATTAGGTACCAAACAGGTTGTATAAGCACCACAGGCAATAACTAAAGCTGGAAGAAGGCCAGGCTATGTTATTAGGTGCCATTTGATCTCATCCAAGATCCCTGAACACCCAATGCCTGATGAAGTCAGTGCAAAGGCTCCTGCCCATCCCAAGAGGTGCTGTACTGAACCCAACACAGCTGGCAAACAACAGCACGCAGAACAAGGAGCAGAGCTGGAGCTACAGCACTCACTTCAGCCCCACACTGGAAAGCAGGCTGTGTTGATACTCCCCAGAGCCACAGACCAATGCTCATCAGCATTTCTTCTTCCCAGGGGAATCTGTCCTCTTGAGTACTTTTAAGCCTCTGAAATTATTGGGATTATTCAAGGAATAGTGCACCACAAAACCTGCATATTTATGGTAAATCTACCACAGTGATTTCTAATGTACTGTGATCCAAGGATTCTGAATAAAACATCAAGAACTCCAAGAGAGATTTTCAACTGATATAAATCAGCTGTCCCCCCTTTCAAAGCTATGGAGTTGCAGCAATTTGCAACTAACAAAACCACAGCTTACCATTTTCAAAATTAAAATATTTTTTGCAGTATTTACAGCTAAGAGCAGACCCCTGCTTTTATTTTCCTATTGTAAAATAATAGTTCATTTCTTGTAAAATAATAGGTCATTTCTGAGCCACAAAGTGCAGGGGTTTTTAACTTATCACCAAAATTAGGCATTGCAAGACACTATTTAGATTCCCATTTGTTTCTTGTAAGTTGCACTGCTTATACATTAGCAACTTCTTTAAGAAGGCCCCAGAGGAAATGAAGAATGTATTAGGTAAGAAGTGTATACATAGGAATAATATAAACCACACTTTTTCTTCTTTTCTAAGCCCTTTTGGAACTTGTGGTGTTAAAAGCACATAGAAACAAATGCATATACTTGTGTGTGTAATATATATGTAGATACACAGTTTCATCTATCCACATGTATTGTTCTAGTAACAGTCACCCTTTCATGGGGCTCATCAGTCGCAGGTTTTACTCACCTGATGGGCAATTTGCCATCGGGCTGTCCCATCTGTCAGCACACCTTATCTGCCTTTCTTCAGATCCATACTTGTAAGTAAGGGAAGGCTGGATCTCTGTCTCCTCCTAAGCACAATAAAATTAAAGCTGTAATTAGCAGCCTGCCCTGGACACCAGGTTACATTCCACACCACATGGAGGGAAGAAGTGGCAGGTCCCTTGGGACAATGCAGGAGCCCAAAGGAGAAAGTTAGCCCTGATGTGTGCAAACGAATGAGGGCTGGGCTTGTCCTTCCTTCAGGAAGCTGAATTATAGACAGGAGATCGTGCTTGGATGGCACTGAGATTCCCACAAGACACTCTGGGTGGAAGAAATTAGGTTACAGGAAAAAGAACTCATAATGAGTATCCGACTATTGAAAAAGATATAAAAAATTATTTTAAAAATTATCAAAATACTACTATCTTTTTGAAAGAGAGGAGTTCAATAATTTGGAAAAAAAAAAAAACCATGGAAGAATCAATTAAAAATCCTTCAGCTATTGTTAGTTCAGTGCATATGCAGCACTCAGGTGCTCTGGGGTGGGGCTCCTGGGGCCGGCGGGGGCAGCCCCGGCCTCCCCTCACAGCTTCGGAGAGCGCCCTCCTCTCCTCAGAGCTTCAGGGAGGAGCCCCCAGTCTCTCCTCACACTCCTTAGAGGGATCCCTCCTTTTCTCACAGCCTCAGGGAGCCCCTTCTCCCTCACAGCCCGGGCCGTGCCTTCCTTCCCTCACAGCCTCAGGGAGGATCCCCCTCCTCTCCTCACAACCCGAGCAGCCCTCTCCTCTCCTTCCTCGCAGCCTCAGGGAAGATCCCCCTCCTCTCCTCACAGTCCAGGGCAGCCGCTTCTTCTCCTCGCAGCCTCAGGGAGGAACCCCCTGCTCCCCTCACCGCCTCGGGGAGGATCCCCCTGCTCCCCTCACCGCCTCGGGGAGGATCCCCCTGCTCCCCTCACGGCCTCGGGGAGGATCCGTCTGCTCCCCTCACCGCCTCGGGGAGGATCCCCCTGCTCCCCTCACGGCCTCGGGAGGATCCCCCTGCTCCCCTCACGGCCTCGGGGAGGATCCCCCTGCTCCCCTCACAACCTCGGAGAGCCCCCTCCTCTCCTCACCAGGAGACCGATGCCCAGGCACCCAGAGCCGGGCACGGAACAGCAGCGCTGCTGTTCCAAAACACTGAGAAATCCCTCAAAAATGGGTCCTGAAGGTTTTCATGCAGCAGGGCTGACAGCCCGCCCCGTTCCACGTTAGCAGTGACAGCCTGCACCTTGCCGGCCGACCTTCCCTCACAGACCCCCGGCCGGGTGTTCTGAGGTGACTCCTGACACCCAGCAGCCCAGGAACCACAACATCTTATACTTCTAACAGACATTTGGGTTCAGTAATGCCACTTCTCAGCCGAAAGGGATCATCCGTCTAAATTAACCAAACCCAAGCGAGCAGCTCTGTCAAATGAATTAGCAACATGCACATAATCCCATTGCATGTATTCTTGGAATACCTGCACCTTGCCTGACGGATTTGTCATTAACACAAATGTACTTTAGCCCTGCTTATAATTGAAACCTCGCTTCTGGCCAGCCACGTGTCTGGGAGAGCCAGGAGAACTACATTTTCCATGTTCACAAGCATCCCTGCCAGTCCTTGGTGTCACCACCTGATTAGATCTCTGGCACGGCGGGCTCTGCTTTGGCACGGAGGAGAGCACCGTCTCACCGCGCCTGCCTCGAAACGTGGCTTGACGTTGAGGAGGAAGAACAGCACATGTTCTATGTACCAGACTGACTTTTCTGCAGAGCAGCTGGTTTTCCCTTAGTAGAAAGGCACAATTACCTAATTAGATCAATCAAGAACACAAAGTACTTGAAGCTACTGTTCCTTCCAAACCTTGCCTATGTATGTGAGCAGCAAATGTGAAATGAAAAACCAGACCACTATTCCCTGGTTCCACCAATCCCTCCTTGATCTGACAGAGCTCCTGTGCTCCATAGAGAATGTGTGAACATGACACAAGTTCACACCTTGGCCAAACCAGGGCAGACACTTGGGAGGCAAAAAAACCACCCCAGTACCCTTTTTAAAACTTTTCTCTGAAACAGCTGTAGTGTTTTAATATAAGCAAAATAATATATTCTTCCCTGTGCTCAGCCTCAGAAGTTGCCGAAGCATTGCTGCCGATCATTTCCAGGGGAGCCCAGCCTGCAGCAGTGCTCAGCGTGGATGATTTCAGCACGCATGGTAAAAGTTTAACAGCATTAGAGGCTGCCACAATGGAAATTGTTGGGCATCCCTGGTTTCACTTATAATAATGAAATTTGGTTGAAAGCTAGGAGCAGTTTGATGTAGTAGTTTTTACATAATAAAGACTGTTTTTTGTGAAACCAAATTGTTTTACAGTTGAATGTTTCAACTTTCCAAGTTAATCTTGACTCATATGTTTTATTCTCACCATATCACTGTATTTCATTGTTTCAACTCATACATACGTTACATGAAAACAAATGTTAATACATACCATGTGTGCAGACTGTTACACCCCAGTGAGCTCACACTGTCACACTTTACGATATGATAATAGAAAATCACTGCTATCAAACGTCGTATTTTCAAATTTCAGAATCAAAATGTTTTGACACTTCCAAAGTAAAACTTCTCAGAATATTCCCTGCACAGCAAATGTGCAACTCACTCCAACCTCGCTGATCTCCCAATGGGGTGTGCAAACTCATTTTGAAATTTAAAATTTTGTTTTAATAGAAAATTTCTACTTTCCAATCAATTTTACCAATAACATATAACACCTAAACAATAACTTCAAGACTCCAAAGTGCGTTAGTAAATAGGTCAGTGTCTCTGAAAATGGGGTATCTGCTCGATGAGAAAAAAATTCTGAGGTTTTTGTTTATTTTTCTTTAATACTGGACAGCTCTGGCCAGGAAAAAAAATATTCATTTAGCAATGCTGCCACTGGGCAGTTTGCACCTGTGTTCCTATCATTCATGTAGATGTTTTGCAGAGCTTAAGTTACTGAAGCTTTGCAACCTATCTAACTCGTTGATATATAAAATCAGAGTAATCATAGCAGTAAACTGGAAAGATTTTAATGTTCTCTTGACAACATGAGCAGATCCCTCCCCATGTATCTGTGGCCTTCCCTAAGGTTCTCATCAGTGACTCTATCCCAATCTCTATTATCTAAGAAGATTCATAAAACACAAACCATGACCACAAAACAGACCTGGAGCTTGTTATGAGACATGCAGGGTTCAGCTGAAAATCAAATATCCTCAGAGGAATAGGCAGAAACCTGATTTTGGAAAACATGTCTGGAGGTCATATTGGCATGGAGGGAGACTGCTGGAGCTGACTGAGAGTGCCTTGGGGCAGAAATTCTCCTGGCTTTATCTTGTCATTCAGTTCCAATGAGTTCTTAGTTCTTTTCTACATATACTCCTTTAATATTTTACAGATGTGTCCCTTGTGTAAATGTTCTCTGGACATTGTGTGCCATTTATTTCCAGCAGGTTATTCCATACACAGCTCCATGCAGTGCCTGCTGGTTGCATTCACTGCTGCTGCCAACTATTCTTGAACCAAGCCACTATCTGCATATTCTCCTTTGGGCTACTCACAACGTCCTCCAGTGCTCATTCTTCTGTTACTGCCACCCAGACAGTTCCTTTTAGACTTTAAAACAAAATTAATAATCTGGGAGAAAATAAAAGCCATGTGGGACTGTTGTGCTGTTGGCAAGTATCATCCTAAATCCACTGCAGTCAGTGGGACAGATTCTGACATCCTGTAAATGGGCACAACAGTGCCTACGAAACGAAAGCTCTTCTCCAGAGTTCAACCTACCAAAAATATCCCTTTTTTATCTAACACCAAGAACTTGAGTTCATCAGATCCTCTGGGCTGGCAGCTGTGGTTATTAACATGAGACTGTGGTCACCTTGCAACAAAATCCCGTATGCATTTGTACACACTTCCCTGGAGGTGCAGCGCCTCTCTCCTGCTTTTTAGCTGGACAAGAATTGTTTATTCTCAGCTGCATCTGCTCCAACAACAGAGACAGAGACCTGCAGCTCTCCTGGACACCTGTGTCAGATGTCTGCCTGTCTCCCTTCCAGGCCAATGGGTCAATACTCAAACCTCCATTTCCAACATGGTTGCTACATATTCCCTTGTTTGTGCTTGAGGCTTTTCCATGGGCAGACCTGTTGTCCATTTCTGCTGGAGAACAGTTTATATCAGTGATTCCCTATGTATTGGAGTGGCAGATGATGTCTCAACTTGCCATAAGCTGCTGTTTCAGGAGGCTTAATAAACTCGACTGAACAACAGCCGAAGAAAGGAAATAAGAGATTGAACAGACTGGTATTTCTACCCCCTTCTGCTTCCTAAGAAGACAAAATAAAAACCAAACAAGCAGTGGCCCAAACTGGAGCGCACACACAGCCCTGCCCATTAACTCAGTGTTTGTCTGTGTTACCTATGAACCAACATGGTTTCAATTTAGCTTCTTATTAATCCCGTGCATTTCTTTCAACTGTTATTTTAAGAATAGAAACTTCATGTTGAACATTTTAATAGCATTACGTTTCAAAGGCAACAAGCTGCTGTACCATTTTTTTTTCCCAAAAACTTTATTGCCAGATGTAAGTATGTGTGATTATTGATATTCTTTGTTTTCCCACAGGTTTCTCTTTTCCTTATTAAACAACATATCTGTAGTTAAGCAGCTCCATGAAAGTCTAGTGAGGTCCATGAAAATCACTTGTCACCAGCACACAGATCCATCTCATCTAACTTCAGGCACTTGCTAAACTGCTTAAACTAGGAGTTTTCTTATCCTAAACTCCCTTTACATTCAGTAGAAATGACTGAAGACTTTAGGTACTCACATCCCATCTAATTTTCTGAATTGCTTTTGTGAAGTAACTATTTTTTCTGCACTGATTACTGAGGGCTCCCAGGCCCATAGAGGAATTAGGTTTCCAACTTGAACAATTAACTAAAAATTTAATGCAAACTGGGATGAATCCAGACTCAGGGTGCTCAGCAGGACCAGCAAAAAGGCAGAAAACCTGACAGGAGCACATTTTTGTTTGAGTCCATGCATATAATTTTAAATAAAGCTAATGACTGTTCTGCAGTTGCAGGATACAGCCTCTTCTAAGTGACTGTTTCAATGGTCTTTGGGTGAGAACAAAAGCCAAATACAGTCCACAGAAACACAACTGAAGTTTTGGTGGGTTTTGTTCTCTCTGCTCAGCCTTCTGCCTCCCTCCCAGAGGAAACCTCAGGAAACCATGCCACAGAAGGCACTGCTTTCATAAAGAACAGGATCAATGTCTCTCATGAGCAGAGACAAGTCTGCTAAGAAAAATTGCTATTAGCTCAGGTGGGAGAATATGAGAATGTAAAAACAGCAGGCAATTCCCACTCAACATTTCTGGAGTCTGGGGCAATGACAGAGGATAGTGCTGACCCTGGGGATCTCAAGGAAATCTTCACTTACAGCTGTTGGTTAACTGGCTGATCAGCAATCACACTGATCATAACATTTTATTAGCAATTGAAGAGATTCCTTCCCACCCACATCTGATAGTTCCCATCTCTTCAAAGAGGCTGCAGCCACAAAAACAGTGGATTCAGCACCCCGCACAGTTTCTTCCACCACCAGTAGCCCTGCTCCAAGGTTCTGGCCCTTCCCCCATCACCTCCAATAACTCATTTCCACCACCCTGCCAGGCGTTTCCATTCCTTCCCTTGTGCTAAATGCCAAATCAGCTGTTTATGTAGCTGTGCTCTGAGGGAGCAGAAATTTCCAGTGGAGAGATGGGAGCAATAACCTTCTATCAGTTTTTAAAGAGTTTCCAGGGGTCCTTACAAGGTAAAACAAACAACCCTAATCTCCAGCCCTACAGCTTCCCTAACACACAACTGGGACAGGTAAAGGGAGCATTCTTTCTAGTGTATAGGAAAAATGCACTAATGGGACTGATCCAAGGTCTCCTGGAAATCAGTAAGTGGACTCCCACTGACTTCAGTGAGCCTTGGATCTGCTCTACAAAGCCAGATAGCTGCAAAAGCTGCTAGAGTCAAAGGAAAATATTCTCCAAAGGAATGGTGGCCCTGTGGCTGAGGTACTGGCATGGTTTCAAGAGACCTGGATTCAGTCTTCAGCTCTATAAGTCTTGACCCTGTGCAAATCATTTCAGGAGCTTCCCTTTTGTAGAACAAGCTCATGTGTGGAGAAACCCAGGGATGTCTGAAACAGGAGACAAACACATACCAGCACCACGTCAGCAGGTGAAACTCTTCCTCTGCCCCTCTGTAGGCCCAGTAAGATCTGTTACCCCCAGGCAGGGTACAAAGTGACCCCACCAGTATCCCTCCAGGTCTCTGAGGGCACCTGGAAGCTGTGCTCACAGCTTGTGCTGACATGGCCTCACCAAGCTGCCTGGAGGCCAGCATGTGCAGCCAAGGCTCAGCACAGGCTGCCCAGACCCTGGCACCACACTCTGAGCTCCAGCTTCCCGTGTCCATATCCACAGCAGTGGCAAGAGGCTTCATGTAAAGACTGTTTGAGCAGGATTGCTGGAGCTGCAGCCCACAGCAGACACAGCTGCATGGCTCTGACCCAGCCAAGCACACGTTATCTGACTGGAGTGTGTGAACAGACCTATCAAAGCCAAGGTAGCACACAGAGAATCACATTCCTGCATTGGAGGCTTGGGAGAGGTAAGCTGTGTTTTCATGCAGTTTCAAGGAAGCCTGACAGTCTTAACATTATTTACACATTTGTGCAGAATATTCTCCTACCAACCAACAGCTGGGCCTTCTGGCAGCCAGAGGCAAACCATCTATTGTAATGCTATTCCTCTGTTGTAGGAAACAAACTCTTCCAAGCAGAAGAAATTCTTTAAAAAACAACCCAAGCAAAGGCAAAATTTAATCCCCAGAAATTAAATACTGAAATAATTTTTACAGCATAGAAAGATCAAACTGCAAACAAGCTGCAAAAGCCATTACTAATTTAACATTCCATTATTCCTTTTTTTCCAAAGTGTGATTCTTTTCTTCAAGCCAAGCATACTTTACTGGGACCAAACCTTCACATTAGATTTCCTGTGCTGTGGACTTGATGAGATAAAGCAGTTTCTTAGGATCAACAAATCACTTCATTAAATAAGCCTGTTCATAAATATTCTCAACAGCAATTAACGTCCTGGAGTAAGGAACTCATTTGGGGCTGCATTCCTCACTCAGGCAAGACCTCCCCTCTAAGACCAGGACTGCAGGAGAGGGTCCTAACTTTGAAGGACAGAGAGAAGCCATCCTGGCTCTCACCATTCCATCCACATCAGCTATTTTGGTTCTTCTGAGCAGGAAAAAGGAGCCAAAGGTTGGACAGAGATGCTTCCCCTCACTTCTCAAGCCTTGTGAAGAATGGACATGCATTTCCATTGGTTTTCCAGCTGTCTCTCAAGGCCCTGGGAACCAGGATAATTTGCAGCATTTCTTCTCAGCAGAGTGAACAGAATTGCTGGTCTCACCCAGGACCTGGGATGCCTGGATTTTTGCAGTACCAGCAGTTTATGACAAAGTTATTATCACTCCCGGGAGGTGGAGGAGATAGAAATTCTAGATTGGAAAATTGGAATGGAAAAGGGTTTTTTCATACCCTCTCAGCCCATGTCAGGCTCTGCCTGGAAGTGAAGCAGTGCATTGACTTGGTAGGGTTTTAGTACTAAACCCCAGAGTCAGGGTGGTCCCTGATGAACAAAGATATAAAGCAGAAACTCAAGATGCATTAGAGAAGGTTGCTTTGGGTTTTTCTCTGCAGATATTAAACAAATACATCCCATTGCATTAAGATGCATTATAATTCTCTGTGTTTTGACAAGAATACACAGGCATCATTTTGAAATTTTAACAATAAAAGACAATGTGCAATGTTCTTCAAAAAAACCCCAGCTTTGGTCCTACTCTTGTTGAAATGAGCATTCTCATCTTGTTTAAGTAACCCGATACTACAATGCACTAAAAAGTACAATATGCTATAATAGAAAATGAACAAAGTATCAGGATGCAACAATTCATGTCAAGTCAGTCTCAGCTTTCCCATTAAACTAACTTCTGAATACTTTATGGGTCTCTAAGCTTATAAAAAAATCTAGGAATAATCATAAATGTGCAATTCTTTAAGGTATTTCCACCTTTGAAAAGACCCTCAAATTTTGTGGAGAAAATCTTCTCCTTGCCATTCAGAAAGAGCTAAATAAATGTGAGTATAAGAACTGATTATAAAAAGCCTACTGAACCTGAGTAACAATAATGCCTCAGTCTTGAAAACATAGAAAGTAAATGCAATTTTACATTAAAGATCTGAAAACAAACTCAAAGCTAATATTTTCAGGGGGAAAAAAAAAAAAAACACTTTGATCTCTTTTTCTTTCCAGGGGGGAGCCAATATCAACATGAGTGATTTTGTACTATATTCAGGAGTCTTTATGTGGGTTAATAATGTTAAAGTTATTCCACTGTTTTTTCAAACTTTTCTGGAATCAGCTCCTTGGTGAAACAGGGCTCTATTGAAGACTCTTGAATTTGCATAGCATGTGCAAGACATTTAGATTTATATTCCATGTTAGGCTTGTGTGTTTAGAGTTTACTCAGGCATATGTAATTCATTGGCTGTATTGTTATCTTCACAATGAACAAGCACACTCACTTCATCTGCAAGAAATACAACTTTAAATGGAGAAAATTAAATTTCCATGAGAAAACGTGTTCCATGAAAATTTCCATCAATAAAGGCTTAGCTGAAATATACTAAGGTTGGAATATTTAATTTGAGCCTACCTGGGTACTTACGTAGCAAAACTATAAAATTGCTTGGAAATTATTCTTTTGGAAGTGCTGCTGTAATGACAATTATTCACATTGCAGTTCTCTCTAAAAGCCTTTGGTGTTCATGATCCTGCTGTGTTCAGTGATGAGTTTGCCCACAGAAACCAACAGATTCTGCCTTGAAGAAATGTTGATGCTGAATACAAAAAGCCATCTACAGAAATATATAGCCAGTGTTTGGTTTGATATTTGTGAGCTCGTGTCACATTTGCTGTCACCACTGGAGCATGCTGGGGTGGTCTCCAAAGTGTGACAAACTTTGGTGTTACCTTGTGTGCCTTCCAGTACTAAGTAGGAGCTCTGGGACAGAGCAGCACAAGCAGGTGACAGAAGGGTTTGGCTGTGGTGGCTGACAGTGAGAGACAGAGAATGTTGTTCTGTCACCACCTGGGTGAGAGGGGTGCATGGCAGGGGAAAGATCCAGGGGAGCTAAAAACAACTTTGAGTCAAGATAAGCAGCATCTACAGGGAATCCATTTGGGCCAAAAAGGAGAAGGTGAGTCACTAGAAAAGCTGTCCTCCTTTGTGAGGACAAAGAAACCCATCAGAGATGGAGGTTTGAAGAGTTAGAAGTGATTTTATGTGCAGATTGCAGATGGCTGGATTTACATCTCAGCAGATCTCATCTACTTCTTGTATCCCCAGTTTCCTTCCCAAATCCCTGATCCTAGAAGTTGCATTGAATGAAAGATCTGCCAACGGGATCAGCCCCACTACTGCAGAACTTGTGCTTTCTGCAGGGCAAGAGAAAGGAATTCATGGATCATAAAGAACTGACTACTGTGTGCTTTTCATTTTCATTCCTTTCATTATGAACTTAGTATTTGTTTTTTTTACCGTTTCATTAAACCATAAAACTTTCCTTTGGGCCATTGGTCTTTTCTCCTCATAGAGATGGCAAATCTGGCTGGAGCTGATGGTCCAGAGGAGAATAAATGCATCTCTACAGGAGATACAAGAGATGTGCATTGCAGCATCCTTTGAAACTGCTTCTATCTATACTGAGGAACTGTATCCACCAAATCAGGCCAGAAAAATGGATCAAAATGAGCATATGTAGATATATATTCTATTTAGATATATAGATAGAAAAACATAACATCTGAATTTAAGGCAAGGGCAGTGCAGCAGTTCTGAACTATTGCCACATTGGAACCAACTGAAACTTGCTCAGAAGGAGCAATCAGGGATTTCATTACCATAAGCATTTCAGATGTTCAGCTCCCAGGGAGAAATCAGGCAGCAGCTTTGCCTTCAAACCCACAGTCTCTCATCATTTATGCAAATAACAATATTAAAGACCATGGAAGGCTCCCTGCTCCTCTGTTTCCTGCAAAATCACTCCAGGTGTGTTATTTGCACATCAGTCACCTGCACCAAGCTAGCAGTTCTTCTGAGAACACAAGACTTGGTGGTTATTTCCAGCTACCCAAAATAATCCACCCCAATAGGGCAGGTGACATCACTGTGCAGGTTACAAAAATTAAAAATTAAATCCAGCAATTATACTACAATAAGCCAAAATGCCTGGTTTGCCTTGGCTTAGAGACAGAGGTCAACAGTAAGGTGTAATTACGGACACCTAATAAAGAATATACAAAATACAAGCACACTCCCACATCACAAAATGGTGACTGTCAGCTTACTGTAAATCATGTCTTTGAAGCATCCTTATGATCTTTGAATAGAATGCAGATGACAATCCTAAAATACATTCTATTTTCCTCCAAATCACTAATGAAGAAATCATACCCATCCAGACACCCTGGCATATGGCTCACTGCTATCGATCCAAAAGGAGATGCTGTCATGCAAAAATTCTATTTTTCTACTAAACTTGTTATTTTTTTTGTGATATCTGCTGCCCTAAACTTCTGCAAATACAGCTTCAGTAACTACAGCAAAAAAAGTTCAAAAATTTTTTACAGAAAGAGATGGGTTGGGGATGAGGACAGGATAAGAACTGTGAACAGCAAAGAAGGAAGAGAAAAATCCCATACAGTGGGACTCAGAAAGATGAGAGATATAGGAAAAAATAACTAGAAAGACTACAAGAAGGCATAAAAAAATAGCCAGGAGCACAGGGGGTTAGTTGATGGATTTCACCTCTGTTGGAGAGTCCTGAGGAGGCCACCAAGATGATTAGTGGGGATAGAACCCTTCTCCCATGAGGAAGGGCTGAGAGAATTGGAATTGTTCAGGCTGGAAAAGGCTGTGGATCACCCAGTTGTGGCCTTCAGTTCCTGAAGGGAGCCTGCAGGAAAGATGGAGGACTTTTTACAAGGACCTGAAGTGACAGGACAAGGAGGAATAGCTTCAAACTGAAAGGGACTAAGGTTAGATTGGTTATTAGGAAAAAATTCTTAACTGTGAGGATGGTGAGGAGCCAGCATAAGTTGCCCAGAGAAGCTGTGGTTCCCCCATCCCTGGAAGTGCTCAAGGCCAGGCTGGATGAAGCTCTGAGCAAAGTGGGATAGTGGAAGTGGTCCCTCCCCATGCCAATGAAGCTGGAATTAGATGATCTTTAATATCCCTTCCAACCCAAACCATTTTGTTATTCTATGTCAGGAAATTACAGCAAAATCCTATCCATATAGAATCAGTGTGAACTTTCCACTCAGTTCATTAGGGTTGGGACTCCTGCTTTTGAAAGCAGCAATTCCAAAGTAAACTTAATGTTAATGAGAAGCAAATAAGAGCACACAGCAAGGCAATCTGAACTGGTGATGAACTGAAAGTTGTGACCATAAAGGGTGGGTTCATTGCTGAAGTCCCAAAAGCAGCATTGCTTGGAGCCCTTACAGCAGGAACATGTCTGGGACAAAGCTGATGATGGTGTTGGGGTTCTCAGTGAAGACAACCTGACCTGATTTCCAACGTGCACAACACAAACCATAAACACCCCACACAGCAGAAGGCATTGCAGCAAAAGCTTTGTGTGCAGCCCCCCGCCAGTCCAGCCCCATGCTGTGAGATTCAAGGCCAGATGATAGCTGGTAACATCAGCTTATATCCATACAAGTCAATGAAGTGTGCCTGGGAACATTCCTGGGCACGGAGGCCAGCTGGCAGGGAACGGCGTGAGTCCCCGCCAGTAAACACCCTTGCTCTTCAAAACAGGGAGGCTGGATGCAAACAGCCCCTGGGGACAGCCCTGGGAACAGCAGGGCTGCCAGCTCCCTTCTGGAGCTGCTGCCAGACCCTACTCCAGAATGACCCAGGACAGCACTGGGCGGTTACAGCCAAACCCTCGCCAGGGACTGTTCAGCAGTCAGGGGAACAGAGACTGACTTCCTTCCTTCCTTCCTTCCTTCCTTCCTTCCTTCCTTCCTTCCTTCCTTCCTTCCTTCCTTCCTTCCTTCCTTCCTTCCTTCCTTCCTTCCTTCCCTCCTTCCTTCCTTCCTTCCCTCCTTCCTTCCCTCCTTCCCTCCTTCCTTCCCTCCCTCCCTCCCTCCTTCCCTCCCTCCTTCCTTCCTTCCTTCCCTCCTTCCTTCCTTCCTTCCTTCCTTCCTTCCTTCCTTCCTTCCTTCCTTCCTTCCTTCCTTCCTTCCTTCCTTCCTTCCTTCCTTCCTTCCTTCCTTCCTTCCTTCCTTCCTTCCTTCCTTCCTTCCCTCCTTCCTTCCTCCTTCCTTCCCTCCTTCCCTCCTTCCTTCCTTCCTTCCTTCCTTCCTTCCTTCCTTCCTTCCTTCCTTCCTTCCTTCCTTCCTTCCTTCCTTCCTTCCTTCCTTCCTTCCTCCACACCTGTGTAGAACACACACGTCAGCAGCCATTCTCACTGATCCACCCCATCTCCCAACCCAAACCATCTCCCCTGCTGTTCCCACATGCAGAAGATCCATGGGAAGGGCTGTTAAGGCAGTGGGAATGGTCCAGCTGGCCTGCTCACTGATTCACTGAGTGCTGAAGGGAAAACCCACATCACGAGTCAGGAATAGTTATGCAGAAGGATAAGAGCATGGAATGCTCCCAAACCTGTCCCACCTCCTGTGCACACAGGGACCTCACCGCACAAACCTGTCCAGGGACACCTTATGATTTTTTTAAGTCATTTAGGTAGCACTAATGTCAGGAGTGCTCCAAAACACAGCCTTGTGCTCCTGGAGCTACAGATGGGCTGCTCCTGCAGCCTCACCACCTCAGTAGTTCTTCACAAGTATAAGAAATGGTCCACAAAGCATATCTTGAGGCTCTGGCTGCAGAAAGAATGCCTGGTTTTCTAACAGCCATTATTTTGATACTCGTAACCAGTGACACTCGAATCAATTTGACTAGAAATATATTTTAATTAATAAAAAGAAAAATAATCCATTCTTTTGTCTGATTCACTAGGAAAAATATTCATACTGGCTTCTACAGCAAGAACTTGGATAATAATCTTATACAAACCTCTATGTGTGCACGTGTGTGTTTATACAAAACCCTCATCAGTTTATTATTATGTATTTTCTGTTAAGAAGATCATTTACCTTCTAATAAATCCTAATTAGATCATAAGCCCAAGCCTACTGAGAATAGATGTGTATTGACAAGTATATTGAGCACTGGGAATTCATAAGGCTCCTTGTTCCAGCTGGGATCTGTCGCTACACGTTGTATGTGTAGGTGCAGAACACAAGCAGTGGCTGACCTTTCTCTGGTTCAGTGCAAAAACTTGCTAGAATTCCCTACAAGGAAACTTTTGGGGATGGGAGAGGAACCCAAGCTGCCATGTGCCAGTGACTCAGAGATGAAAACCGTCCATTTCAGAGTTGTTCTTGTGCCTGGAATTTGAAGGAGCCCGCTCCCTTGCTGGATGTCTTTAGATAATTCTTGCTGGGGATTCCTGTTCACCCACAGGCACGAAGGCAGCCAGTTTGTTCTGCACAGGTTCCCCATGTGCTGCAGGGAAGTGTGATCAATTCCCTGACAGAATGATCTCAGCTCCCTCCACCCCAAAGATTACTGACATAGCCTGAGTTTGGGGTGCTTGTCATTCACCTGTTAGTGAAAGACAGGCTAAGATGACCCTCGTTCTGGGCAAGGGTGGCAGGCTCAGGGAACATCTGCCCTCCCTAAAGCCTTGCTGCCCTCTCAAGGATAGAGGAACCTGTCAGCCTGAAGTGGTGCCTGTGGTCAAGGCAATGTTTTGATGTGCTGTCCCTGAGGAAAAGCCTCCCTGATCCCAGCTGAGATTCCCCTGGTCCTGCAGGAACATACCTGTTGTATGCCCCAAGCCCAGGGCAGGTGCTGCCACTGCGGTTTGGTAACCTGAGAACCACCAAGGATGTGCTGCTGTGAAATACCACACATGGTGCAAGACAGGGGAGGGCTGAATCCACTCTTTCTGAGTCATTCAGGTCTGTATCCCGATTTAGCAAGGAGAATTTGGAACTTCTTGATTTTTATCTTTTTGCTATCTAATTTTGTGAGGATTTCTCACAGTTTATGACAGGCAACATTACTTTGGAGTACATCTGAAAACAGATCTTATTTCAAAAAGAACCTTAGGCTTTATGGATTACTGCAGCCCAAAGCCATCCTAAAGACCAGCCTAAGCCTACACTGACATCAGCAGATACTGTGGAGTGACACAAGAGGATCTAGGAAAACAAAGTGTTGAGATCTACTCTAGCCCTAAGCCCAATCCATGAACCAGATGCCTGTCGATGTTTAGAGCTTTATGTGCAGATGTTATGGTTTATATGCAGGACTGCTATGTGATGGGAACCGTTGTGTGGTAGTGGAAAGATTCCCTTTGAAAGCTCGAGCACAATCCAAACTGAAGCACAGATGCAGATTCCTGCTGGGCACTTGTACAGAAGGGCCCTGGCAGAGCCTCTGGACTGGCTCTGTCTGTCTGTCCAGGCATGCTGAACACAGCACCTGCACAGCGCCTTCATGGCTCAAATGCAGGGGGGAATTTCTGGACTCTAGAGCTGTAGCTTGGCCATAGCCTTGGAGGTGCAAGAATCCACTCGCTGGCTCTCTGGTGATTGCACAGAAGGGAGAGGGGGCTGAGGGCTTCTCATAGAAGCCAGATCCCAGCAGGATCCAGATGAGTGGCCATTCCCATCAGTCAGGATGATCAACAGGCCAGCAGCTGCCATGGGGACACTGCTGTGTGACAATCCCCAAAGTCCCACAGACAAACAAGGGGATGAGCGTGGGGCTCAGACAGAGGCTGGCAGAGAGCAAAGGTACCACGACCCTTGACTGTCAGGCTGACACATAAAAGTAAGCCAAGACAGCAGACTACAGGTAAACATGAACATGTCAGGCTGGAAAAAGTGGCAATTCCAGGTGGGTCAGGTCCTGCAGTCTCAGGATGACAATGTCCATCAGAGGAGCAAGGGCAGCAGTATCAACAATATCAACTGTCAGATCATCAAAAATATCAACTGTCAGAACCTAGAGACTCCCAAATCATGCTGATACTCTTGAAAGACCCCCCAGTAAATGGCATCACAGTGTGCAAAGGACTCTTCCCTGCGGGAAAACAGAGCAGCCCCCAGGCTTTGATAACTTTGTACCTTGTTTCCACATCTGTCCAGAACTGAACACCTTTGGGTTAAAATATTCCCAGGACACAACTTGCGTCAAACTTGGAGAAGGTTCTTTCACAGTGGTGCCATGGGCTCCTGGACTTCCCAGGGGGATCACTCAGCCACCATGAGCAGAGGTTGGGCTGACACTCCCTAGAGAGGGCAGGCGCTCAGACGTAGGTCTGTGTAAGCAGCTCTTTGAACCTTTAAGTCATTCACACAAGAAAGCAGCTCTGACAAAAGCTGTGGAATTTTCTGAACACCTCTTCAGACATCAGAACTGAAAGACAGACTTCCTCTCCCGTGTCATTACACACACACCCTGCCCCAGAATCAGAGTTTAAATCAAGTTCTTTGACACACATCAGAAACCTTCAGTGTAGAATTTCTGAGACACCAAAATCCTTAAAGAGAGACCTAACACAGACAGCCACTGTCAAATCATTTAATTGCTTTCATCAATTGAAAGTATCTTTTGATTCAAGAACAAATGCTTAGCAAGACCTTGGTGAGAAGAGACATAACCTTAGGGCTGAAAAGCAGAGGAACATGTATAATTTTTCCCTTTACAGATAAACAGACCTGCTTTTTAAGTAGCTCCTGAGAAGGACATCTAAGCATTGCTCCTGTGAATAAAGCAGACAGTTCACATGACGACCAGTTCCTGCCTGCATGCATAAGCCTCATGCCAGCAAATCTAATTGAAAATAATCTGTGATCTACACTTCGCATTCTTCAGGAAAAGCACTTTTATCCCATCTTTTCCCATCTCTCCTCCTCCCCTCCAACCTTAAATGAATCACATATTGAATCACTGCAGCATGGCTGTATTTGATCATGATTTATAGGGCACTGTCTGCCTTACTCAGTATGCAGTCTTTGGAGGGAGAGGTATTTTGGACAGGGAAGAACAGGCTGTCAGCACCCAATAAATTATTAGTAGCAGCCACTTCCTGAGGTAAAGACCAATATAAGATCAACCTTCTAAGTGGACAGGTGCACAGGGGTGTCTTACATCAACAGCTTGCCTGGCACATAATCCAAATTCTTATTATAACTACAATCGAATGTGGCACTGAGAAGAGAAAGATTTTATTGATTGCTGTTAATAAATCAATGGAGGAGCTCTGGGCACGGCAGAGAATGAGCAGGGACCCAACCCCACTGCCTGGTGCCCTAGGCACCAAAGCAAAGGTTAAGACAAATCTCCTGCCCTTGTTTGACAGGAGGGTGCAATATTATGATCAGCAAAACTTCCAAATCTGCAAACTCAACATAAAGTTGCATGCAAGACACATTGATGTAAGTTTTTATCATCTCTTCTCCATCATCAGCATTCCCCAGCCTATTGTTTCTCTGCTTCCAACTTCCTTCTTTCCACTTTTCTCCATGGCAAACAAGTCTAGCAGCAGCAGCATGTTCAGACTTCCTTGCAGCTCACACATTGATACTGGTACATACTGATCTGTAGTCGTCATGCTTAAATTGGTCCTGCACCATAAAAAAGGTGTAGGAAACTCTCCCCAGATAGCACCACATAAAAATTATTTTAGCTGTACCCTACCAGAAAGAAGGACAGTTAATCTACTTTGATCCTTCACACTCTGACAGATAAGCAATGACAGCAAATTGAATACTCAGGGCTAAGAAGGAATTTCAGAGCAGCTTCATGACAGCTGTGTGATAACTGCAAATTTCTTCAAAGATGTTTTAAAAGTACCAAACAAGTGAGATTAAGAGAAGGGAAACAATGGGTCTGTCTCCTCTCCCTCAGCACAGCTTTCCTGTACCCAAGCTATTGTTTGAGTCAGACAGAAGCAGCACACCCAGGTGCTTCCAGGCACACAAGAGGGCTGGTTACTCACTTGTATCAAAGAGAGACAATTCATTCCTGCTGCATCCTGAACAGCCCCAAGGCCATTACAGCAGCGAGGAGTTTGGCTGACTCCTACAGCCTGTGCACCGTGGGGTGTTTTTGCTGAGCACCACCAGAGGGCTCAGCACGGTACAATACACCAAAACAAAGGTGCTGACCCCAAAATCCTACCCCTAGAAACAGTGATCTGTTGGCAAGCCCTCTGATTATATCTTTACAAATCACAGTTCTTCTTAAAATATGCACACTGTTCAAGGAGGAGTTACTGGTTTCATTACACAACCTCCTGGGGAGAATGATTCCCTGATGCTGTTTAGAAGGTCAGAGCAGAGTATCCAATGGCCTTCAACTATTTGTGAATTAATAAAAATACATGTTGCAGGCTTCTAAATACACTTAACACCAGCACACAATGACTGAGAGCTGGTAACTCTTACAAATTCCTGATAAAAGTATATTTTGTCTACTTTATATATGGGCAATGTATATGGAGTAATGTCTTCCTCCCTGGAGCTACACATCCTGTACTAAATGTCTCCAATTCCATTGACTCAACTGCATCAACGATTTCTGAGAAATCTCTCCTATAAGTGAATTTTTCATCCTGACTTCTGAGTCCTGTGTGATGTCTCTGACACTAAAAAGACAAAAGTTGGGCCCTTGGGGTCTTGTCAAAAGCTAATGTAAGACAAAATGCTTGTAAGCTTTGATTGAAATACTTCCTCTCTCCCAGCACCAGCTAATGATTCTGAACGATTTTGTTAAGTGTATACTTCCCTACCTTGAAATAGATACTGTGTCAAGTAGGATTTATAGGTGATTTAACTCAATCATGCCTTCAAAGCAGCTTCAGCAGCTCCAAATGCTGTTAAAAAGAGCAGGGAATATTCAGAGGATGAGCCAGGGTTAAAGAGAGCATCTCTGATCACCAAAGTGATGAAAAGTGGTCAAGAATGGGATTCACTGTAACTACTTGTCCCAAGCTATTGTCTTTCACATTGGAACTGCCAGAACATGCAGGATTTAGGGATGGAAATGACAGATTGCTATTCTGAGTCATCACCTGCTGCTTGGAGAGAAGCAGTATTTAAATCAAAGCTTTTAAATAATTTGGTTTTACAAGAGCATTTCCATAAAAAGACAGTAGAACAGTGGAGGAAATGTCCACTGCACAGGAGAAAGGCAAAAAACAAATCCTGAATCCCATGCCTGGCTGTGCCAAGAACTGCTTTGTGAGAGCAGGCAAATGCCTTCACTTCTCTTTTCATTTGTTTTCCTTTCCCACTGTACATCTGCCTTGTCTATTGGGAAAGAGAGATTTATGAGTGTTTTAGGGATTTGGTGGTGCAAGCTCTTCTCCTCTCCAATCCTGAAATGAAGCTGAAAGCCCCACCCTTTGGCTCCAAGGCTGTTGTTGCAGAGACTTGTACAGCACCTGTAGGGACCTCAGAGAGGACTGCAAGGGGAGATCATTAATGCCTGTAACCCCATCATCACTCACTGGATAGAGGCATTTATAGAGAAACAGAGCACCAGGGGTGGATCTTCAAACTAAATGTGGAGGTGGAAGCAGAGACCAACATGGGAACAGAGCAAGTCCCATCACAAGTCCCTCAGCCCCAATTCTGTCTCTGTGAGAGCAGTCACACAGGGATGTTCACCAGGAGACTCCCCCAGCTCTGATCCCCAAGTGGTGAATTCTGTGAGCCACAGATGGTGCCTTTGCATTAAAGTCTCAAAGGAATTCTAGTCTTGAATTTTCCAGTGCCTTGAGGCAAGTTAATATGACTTCTTCTAAAGGAAATAGTGAAATATAATCCAGCAAGGCAATATAATGCAGGACAACAAATGATTTGCTATCACTGAATATCCAAGGTGATGTTTCAACATCTTTGCAGGAGACAGAAGTAGCAGAATTTCCTATTGAAAGCTGATGGCACTGAACTGCTTTAGAAAGAGCTCAGAAGTTTACAGCCATGACAGCCCACCAGTGTCACCTGTTTGCAACTCCTGGAACAATTCCCTCTCTTTATTCTCATCTTTTAGGCACTGCACATGTGGTGGGAGATCATCTCCTCTGGCCAAATCAGGTAACAGTATCCAGAGAAGTGACAGCCAATTTGTCCTGAATTTTAACAGGGTTTGGGCAGGATTAACATTTCTTATTTCACACAGGAAGTTTGTGACAGGAAGAGAATTTAAACTTGAAACACCAATATAAAAACCTTAAATCATCCAAGCTATGCCTGCAAACACTAATTCCACACTGGAGCAAATCTGCAGTAAATTCCAAAGGTGCAGACAAGGCAGTTCTAGGATTTTTCCCTATCCTGTGCCACTGTCCCTTTGCCATGCTTCTGTCCCTAAATTAACAAGGGTGCTTCCAGCAGTAGATTTCTTTCTCTAAAAAGATACACACATGAAGTAGCACCAACAACTGGTGTGGTCTAAACCATGCTCAGCAAGACATTGTATTTACCTCTCCAGCATTCCTGGAGAATGAAGACAACATTCTATCAGCATTCATCCTCCTAATCATAAGCCAAGATGAAATATTAAGCCCTGAAGTAATAAATTTCATCCAAACTTAGAGGGATCCAATTTAATGTATTCTGCATTTAGTGTAAGAGTCATCTGCAGATAAAGGACAGAGTAATCATCACCAGAAAGAGATGAGGAAACAGCTTTGGTGTGGAGATTCTGGAAGGCACAAGCAGCAGTATCATGACCACAGACTTGTCTACATGGGAGAGGACATGAGGACACTGATTGAAATTTAGGGAGGGGTTCTTTTAAACCATGTTAAATCCTTGTGAGAAACAACTGGTTTCAAGTTGTGGCCACAAATGGATTTCTCTGCTTTCACTTCCAAAATTACGCTGAATGGAAGTGTCCTTTATTTCTGAAGTGCTTGCTCACCAGTGTATAAAGCAGGCTAATGAGCTCATTTTGAATTCACACCTACAACTAACACCAATAATTTTTTTTTATCATTCCTACATATGCAGACAAAATTTCACTTTCCAAATGTATTACAGTGTATTTCTGTTATTAATAATTATTATACCACCAAGTCACAGCTGAGGTCAAGAACTAATTGTGCCAGCATTTATAAAAACACACAGTAGGATTTCATGGGCCAGATTTGGAGTCAGAAGAGATGATTTAGAATGTTTAGTGCTGATCTCATGTTTAACATAGGCCAAGTTTTCTATGTGTATGCCACTATCTTACATTTGAGTGTATTTTCCAAAAAAATATAATTCATTTCTGAAGAAGAAACATTTCACATGGAGAAATGTTTCACTCTTCCCTTTGACAGTTTATCTCCCTCTAACCAATATTATATTTTCAAAATATTCTACTTCTCAGTTGAATTTGCTGAGGTCAGTTCCAAATCCCAGTGCTTCCCTGTTACACTTTGTTGTCAGGAATTAAAGCCCTTTTAACATGGGCATTTTCTGCCTAAGAAGTTCTCTCTGCTGAGCAAATTCAACTATTTTTCCCCCTGTAATTTATTTTAGGTTCTTATCAAAACATAAAACACAGCAGGGCTTGTGCTGTAAATAGAAACAGTCCAGCCTCAGCTCACATCCATCACTGGATTTAATGGCAATCACTGATTTACATCATGGGGAACTCTGGCCCGTGTAAACACATGGATCTAGAGATGGACAGGGTCTGTCTATTCAGCTTCTTTCTATAAACTAAAGCTGCTGCTACCAGGAAAAGAGGGTTGTGGGCTTACATAAGTGTGTCTGTGTACTAAAATGTGGATGTGTGTGCATGTCATTTAACTGCAGCTCTGCAAAACTGGGATATTGTCACACACATTGATTCACAACCACTTCACAGTGGTCTCAGCATGATCCAATCTGGATCCCATTGCAATTGATAGATCTGTCATTCCCTGTGAGGTTTGGAACATAAATCCTGTCCCTGTATTCCTTCTCTTGTAGCCATGAGGATTGCTCCCACCAGTGTGGAAGCTCTCCAGCCTCAGGCATATTGTGAACATCAGCCACTGGTAAGTAACTGGGAAATAAATCTTGGACACAGAAGGAGACCTTGGTGAGGGGAGCTGTCTCCCATGGAACATCACCTTTCTCCTCCCACAGGGAAGAAAGTAGGAGGAATCAGGAAAGTGATTAGGGAAGTTAGTAGGAGAATCACAGCAGATCATTGAGCTGCTTCTCCCCCACATACACCTACAAACAGAAACCAAATACATCCCATGCAGATCAACTCAATTTTCACTGCATATTGAAAAACACATAGTGGACAAAATGAGAATAGATTTAGATTAGATATTAGGAAGAAATTCTTCCCTGAGAGAGTGGTGAGTGAGCCCCTGGCACAGGCTGCCCAGAGAAGCTGTGGATTCCTTATCCCTGTAAGTGTTCAAAGCCAGGCTGGATGGGGCTTGGAGCAACCTGGGACAGTGGAAGATGTCCCTGCCCTTATCAGGCAGTTGAATGAGATGATCTTTAAGGTCCCTTCCAAAGCACTTTGTGATTCTATAAAAATCACCAGGGCTGATGATGCTGACCCAGCAAGCTCTTGGCTTTGGCTCATGGCATCCTCCAGTGCCTGCCCAATCATTCTCACTGGCCAAGGGATCATTCAGAGAGAAGTCCTATTCAACTGCAAGCTGCTCAGCTGGAAATGTCTCCTGAACATGGGATTCAGGAGGATAGAGGGCCATTTGAAATGGTGGCAAACTACACTCCTAGATTAGGCTGAGATGTTTAAAACCTACTCACACAGTGAGCAGGGAATTTAGGTTGGCAGAATTCCCAGAACAAGCTGAGAGCAGGCACAGAAAGGCTGCATGAGGCTATGAGCTCTACCCGAAGGTCTCCTTTCTGTGTCCAATATCATCACAGGTTCCTGCTCATGCTGCAATAATCAGAGGCTGTTCAACTCTTGACCTCAAGGGCCCTGGAATTGGACTCCTTCCTTCTGACCTGGATGAAGCTCACAATGTGTTGCACCCCACTTCTCTCTTCATGTGGACCTCAGTCCCTGACACAGTGTTCCAGGTATGCCCCATCTGCAGTGGAGAAGTGGAGAGGTTTAAAATGCCACCAGATGTTAAATTGCAAGGCTTGACCTCAGGCTTCCAGCCCCTAAAGCGAGTTCTGCTGCAAGGAAGTGGGAAATGTTGTGCAGTGAACAAAACAAGGGTTTTTCAGAAAATCTCTACACTTGCCATGGGCTGTGTCCTCACCATCTTCTCTAGCACCTAACCATCACCAGCACTGGATTCAGCTGGAAAAGCTGGGTATGGTGGGCACTTTCACCCAAATTTCCCTTTTTTCGAAGTACTCCTTGCCATATTGTGGTTTTAGTTGCTGTGGTGATTGATTTGTGTTTAATGAGCTCATGTTATTGGTTGAGATTTTTCTGGGGTGAATCATGCAGGTTTCATTTGGTAAAATTCACGTGGAGATATTGCCATCTAGATCAGCACCAGATTAGCCGAGAACTTCAGCTTCAACTCACTTATTTTAACATTCCCAGGTGAAGTCAACTTTCTGATGAGGCAGATAAATGTCTGCAAAGTAAATATTCAGTTAATAAGGTACCTATTGTACTGCTGATTGTGATGAGGCAGCAGCAGCTGCCAGTTTTAATTTAACATGATTTAACTACCAAGCGATTCCAACGATATCACAGGAGCTTGTTAAATGAAAATAATGCCATTCACATTTGCATGTACATGTGCAAGAAAAAAACACAACAATAAGAAAGCAGTTCCTGGGCTGAGAGCACTTGGAATGATGTCATTTGAATGAGTGGCATTTAATTGCACAAGGTGAACCACCATATCCATAAAAATGCAAAGGTTACACAGAGCACATCCCAGTGGTTCTGCTCCTAAGGACAGGACACTGGACTGAGAGATCAATGAATCTCTGAATCCAAACTTTATCTCTTCTCTGGCAAATTACTTCACCTCTTCATGCCTCAATCAATCCATCTATTGGAAGGGCAGAACAATACTGAACTGTTTTCCCCAGTGCTTTGAAAACTAGGAAACGCATGAGCCACATTTTGTTATACTTTTGTGCAGGGCTTTTTGTTGCTTCAGATTTACTCTCAGTGTCTGGGCCAGATTAGCTGCTTGTCCTGTTTCTATGGGCTAGGGATTGTTTTAAGGACACAAAATAGCTCAAACTGCAGGGGAGGCAGGACATGGTTCCACATTAAAATGTCATTAAGCTGATTGACCAAGCTGATTTCTGCAGAGAACAAACCACAGCATTAAAGGACACCTGTCACTAAAGGCAGTTAGTCCATTTGGAGATCCCAGATTATCCTTTTACACTGCAGCCTGAAACAGGCCTTCTTAAATCCATTTTCTGAGTTTGGAATGGTACAGTTTGTGTCCTGAAGGTTTAACAGTCTGAACATACAGGAGGAAGAATGAAAGAAGTGACATTTGCCACACTTAGAGGATGAAAAGTCTGCCCAGGGAGTTTTGAAGAATCTCTGCAGAGTGCCCTGCTCTCTGCTGTGCTCATGTTCACACCAGATCCCACCAAAGATGCAACAAACTTAGAAAATAAATTAGTTTTTCTAATAGATTTACATTTCATTAGTTACTTAAATAAGAAACCATCCTAGCTGGCTTGACTGAGGCACTCGAGGAAGTTGGTGGCAGAGCAAGGCCATAAACCCAGATCCCCAGGGTGTCCTTCCCTGGCCAGCCTCCCTCAGAGCTGTGGAGCAGGGCTCTGGGGGCACAGCACACACTCTTGTGATTGCTGAAGCAGCTTGTTTCTACTTACATTTTTCAGTATTTTTTTTTTAATCACATTGTGAGCCGAACCATAGATTAGTGCCAAAGAGCCTCTAATTACATAGTAACAGTAGCAATTGCATAACCCCCTTCCAGCTCCCTGCAAGGGCTCAGCTCCACACTCACCAATGGAATGTAACATTTTTCCATGCTTTAAGTATCTCTTTTCACTAATGCTGCAGCCAATTGCTTCTAATACTGCAGAAAAGAAGGAAAAATGCTGGGATTAAACCTCTACAAAACCTAACAGTGTTTACAATAGTCTTCAGGTTCACTCCTAACCACCGGGTCTGTGACCTTCTAGTAAATTATACTATACTGGAAGGTTTTAGCTGCTGTTCCAGCTCCACTGTAAACATGTAAACTTGAGCCATCTGTGCTTTTTTAATATTTCCTGTAAAGCCTATCACTACTCCAATCTGCCGTTTCAATTGGCGGCACAAGAAGTCATTGTGTGCTAATTTTTCCCAAGGGCACTTGATGCACTTTATTAAATAGGGTTTTTTTTTCTTCCTCATTAAGGCCTTTCCACAACAATAAAACTATATTTTGGATACCCAGGCCAGCAGGCATTGGGCTGGTTTGTATAAAAAAAACATCTCAGCCATGCTATGCTTTCCCCAAAGAACAATATGGAGGGAAAGAAAGTTTTTTAAGATGTTGCAACCTCTCCTTTTGGGGGCCTGCAGAGGAAGCATCTTGAAGGCAAGACAGCAGAGGATGGGAAGAATTTGGCTGAACATCCCAGAAATAAAGGCTTGGATTCTTCCAGGGGCATCAAACACTTGCTGGGTTGTACACTTCTCACACACCTCCAGTTGCTGTTGGCTGCTGGAGTTTGGGCTGTAAAAGGGGAACTGCAATGCCAAACAGGATCAGACTCGTGGTTCAGTTAGTTCAGGATCCTGTTCCTGAGACCCACACACCAGATGTTTCATAGGAAAGCACAAAAAATGCAACTGCAGAAGCACCAAGGTTCCAGGCCTTTATAACGATCTCCTTTTATTTCATCCCATACTATATTTTAATAAACTTAATTTCTCCTCCTGCCCATTGTAATAAAACTTGTTAAAATATTGCTCATACTCTACAATCTGTTCCAAATGAGCAAGGCACTGATTATGGAGGGGGGGAAAAAGTGAGATTTTGTTGTTGTTTTATACTAATTTCAAACAATACCATGCTGGAATAAGTAACTTTGAGAAGTAACACTCAAAACCCAGTATAGGATAAATTGGAAGTATATATAGGATATTTTTTGTTGGGGATTTACTATTTAATTTTAAAATCTTTGCCTGTGTTTAAACTGTGCAGAATAGAACCTTTTCTTTTTTGGTGATTTGATCTGTAGTCATGGTAAAACAGCATGCTAATAAATGTGGGGGATTTTTGCTCGTGTTAGTTTAAGCAGAGTTTTAGGTCAGAAAGGACAACTGTGACCCAGGAGCCTGACCAGCTCCCTGATACAAAATAACTATTTATCATTTTCTTTCCCCAAAGCCCTCTTTATTTTCCTTTAAAAAAAAAAAAAAAAGTGACCCACATTGCACACAGGCTATTGGTGACTTTGGCGTACCTCTGCTCAGAGCTGTGCCAGCAGAGGAGGCTGAAGCAGGTGTTCAAATACTAAGCACTGCCCATAAATTTAATCTGACATCCTGCTCAGAGAATGCTGGGCAAAACAATTGAACCAAGTCCACACACTTTGAAGCTGCAGCTCCAAAAAATCACAGCTGAAAGGGGAGGGAGCTTCCTAGCAACAAAAATGCACTGGAGCCTCCCAGCTGAAGTGTGTGTGTCGCACAACACCTCGTGGGTGCACAGGGTGGGTTTTGGGGAAGGGGGGAGGCTTAAAGCTTTGAATTTGTCATTTCTTTCTCAACTGGCTTTTAGTTCTGATCCTGAGCGAGAAGAAAGGGGTCCTTGTTTGATAAGAAGGGATGATAACCTGCACCCAAGCCAATAAAAAGGATTAACCCGAGACTGAAGGCTCAATACCGGGTTCTGGCCGATGCATGGTTCAATTAGACTAAAAGCTGTCCTACAGCATTAAGGCAAGTTACCTTCATTTTCAGCTTCAGTGAAACAGACCCCAGATGACAGGATAGGCAAACAAGGACTTTTTCACTTTTCACAATTGCTTTCATCCTGCATCGCCAGTATTATTAGACTTTAAAGAAACTGGAAAATCAGAGGAGCGTTCAAAGTAGGTGGTCTCTGTGTATTCATTGCATCCGGGCACATCAGGCTGGCTAACGTGTTTTTGTAAGCCCAGCAATGTGGCTCGCAGTTCATTTCTTCGGTTCATTTTCATTTTCACCTAATAAAATCAATTTTCAACCCAAAGTGATGGCCTACAGATATTACTTTAGAAGCCCAGGATGTAAACACTTCAGACAGTCATGCACCTCCAGCAACACTGTGCTCTCCAAAGAAGGGAGCCTGTTCCTCCCAGGCAGCCTGTTTTTATCCCATGCACCTGGGTAAATCATGGAGAGGAGTGTCTGGCTCTTTTCAGCAGCAGGGGTCAAAATACTTTGAAAAGAAGAAACAAAAAACCAACAGGATCATGACAGACTGACTTTTCACACACGTGGAAATGGAGGCACCGAGGAGCACGGCTCAGCCAAGGTCAAGCCTGGCTGGACAGCAGAGCTGGGAAGAGCCAGGCACGGGTCCAAAGCACTGCTCTGGGCTCTCCCATCCAGCTGGCCAGGCCTGAACGGAGCAAGAGGGATGGAAATCTGTGGATTTCCATCTTAGACTTTCATTTTTGTTTTCCTATGATATAAACAGAACAAACAAACATCCATCTGGAGCACCGGAAAGCTGATTATGGGCAACATGAGCAACTCCTTTGCTATTTCCCTGATAAATAAAGCTTGGGGATGATTCCTGGAACTACAATATCCCCATATATGACACCACAGAGAGCCTGTTGACACACTCCAAAATTGAAAAAAAAAGTAACATGTTTTCTCCCACATTTCCCATGGCTGCCATTGTGGTATAGAGCCCTGTCCTTGCTGTCTATTTGTACAGGGGGCAAGGATTAAATGAGCACAACACTGCTGCAAGTACTAAAAATGGCCCAGGAGGGGCAGTTGTTTGTAGAGAATTACACCAAGAAGGGACAAATTTCGAGGTATTTATTTGATAAGAGGCTGTGCTCACCATTCCTGGAAAAGCAGGAGTTGGAGAGCTTAGAAAACAAACTGACCACAACTGGAGTGCTTTCCACTCACGGTTCTATAAAATGATTACATGGCAAAGATCAAAACTTTTGATACACAGGAAAAATACGTTGGAAACTTAAGCCATTCTGTTAGCCAGGGCAGCCTGTTTGCTTGGATTTTCCTGGTGTAAATAGAACCACCACACAACAGCTCAAGGACTGTCCAAGCAATGCTGCCAAAAGAAACAGTTATTTTTTATCCAGATCATTCCAGAAATTCCTTTTTCCTTGACCTGCAAGTGTAACAAACATCCTTATTGCTGGAGCATCCCTAGCACTACAGGCAAGACTTGGATATTCCATATTAATCAACGGTCATCCTGCCCTGGGCAAAGGTTGCTGACTGCAATGTGTGGGAAACAGGAAAAGAAGCTTAAAATAAAGTTGTGAGACTGCTTGTTTCATTCAGGCAGACCTGTCTGTGAGAAAAAGAATTTATGAAATGTTGATTTATTTTTTTTCCAACCCTTAAAACAAATGGAAGTGTGAAAATTCACTGGAGCAACACTGTTTTTATAGCCTCTCAAGTAAGCACCCCTGAGATTCTGTCAGTGCAGCTGAACTTTCAGCTGGGTGGTGGTCAGAGCAGAAAGGTCACCACACCCAGGGCTGACCCTGATTGAAACTGGGCTAACTTTGACTTTCTCCTTCCAAAGCTTCACAACAAACTGCAGCTTAACCCCTTGAAGGTGGTTTGATTTCGCTCATCCATCACCACAGTAAAAGAAATCGCTAACCCAGAGAGGCATTTGGCTGCAAGAGTGACACAGGACTAAGAGATCTTCAAATTTCAGAAGAATGAATGTCCTGAGAAGCTGTGGATTCCCCATCCCTGGAAGTGTCCAAGGCCAGGTTGGAGGAGGCTTGGAGCAACCTGGGAGTTGCTAATAATGGGATAATGGGAGGTGTCCCTGCTTCTGATAATGGCAGGGGGTTGGAACAAGAGGATTTTTGAGGTCCCTTCCAGCTCATTCCAAACCATTCCATGATTCTATTCTATCATTTCCACCGTACCATTCTTCACCTCTGCTCTCTTCCTTCAGGCTGAACTAATTTTTTTTACTAAATATCTAAAGTATCTCATATTATGTCACTTTTGATCACAAATTTGGGTCTTGAATCATTATTACTTTTAGCAAAATGGGTTTTATTACATTTTTCTAGCTAACCTCACTATAACACTAATATTTGCATGGTGCTTGAGCCACTCCCTTACACTGAGAATAAATGCCTGCTTTTTACATGACATACCCAATGATTAATCTTTCAGAGAGGCAAAGGAGGCAGAGGAAGCAGTGGAGGGTGCTGCAATAACAATGGACTTAGAGAAATACTGCAGAGTGCTGCAGAGCTCCTTATTGCACTGACACTCAGGGCTGGAACACAAAGGGATCAATCTGATTCCTGCTACCACCAAATGGAATTGGGATGAGGAGAAGCTGCTTCTTAAACATCTACCCACAGTCAAAAGCCCCACACAACTGGTGGTGAGCAGGAAAAGTCTAAGCGTCATTTTCAATTTGACAGTCTCTGACCTGTGCCCACAGCAATGTGTTCCAACAGAATTTTAGTGGCAGGGACACAAATAATAGCCTGACTCCTTCATGTTCACAGCTCTCTGGCTGAGCACATAACCTGAAACAGAGGTACAAAGGTTAAGTACAACAGTGCTACAAACATGATCTTGGGTCTCAGTGGACACCCACAAAAATACTCCAGTCCTTTGTCCTCTCTCATGGATTTCCTCTCCCACCCAGCAGATTGAAACTTCCTCAGTAGCTTTAAATTCCTGTCATTATCAAAAATTACAACTTTTTCCTCCAACAAGAAAGTGCTGAATGAACTTTAAAAAGTTCCCCATGTTAAGACTCTGGCCTCAGACTTGTTTTTGAAAAGAGCCTGTTCAGGGCTAGATTTGTACTGCAGTTACATCTAAATAGGAATAAGTGTGCCTGACTAAAGGACTGCAAATCTATTTTCTCATTTTGATTTTAAATCAACACCAGCAACGTGTTTCAGGACTGTCACTACCTGGCCTTCTGTCATGCAGCCTAATTCTTCAATCCCCCCAGGGGCTGAGCTCACCCATGTTATAAATACTGTACTGAAGCACAAACACTCAGATGACCTTTAATACAAGAGTCAGAACTGACCCCTACATTTCTTCACGTTGTCAAACATCCAGAAGATGCAGGGCTAATAGGCACACTAATGCCCAAGGAAGAAAGTGAGAACTTCAAGCTCTTCTTAATGGAGTTAAAACACATTCTTTAAAAAGAAAAAAAAAGGCTCTGAGAATGTGGCCTTTCACTAACATAAACAGTTTCAAAGAATAGTTGTGGCACAGAAGCAGTGACTGGAAAATCAGAAAATCTGTATAAGAACTGTTGTCATAGTGGATTTCCCATAGGGATTATTTTAATCTAGGGAAGCCATTAAAGACATTGGTTTGACTGGAGGGTCTCAACATTTTTTTCCTTCCCCCTCTCCAGACACATACATCAAACTCTATGGGACTGTCAAGTTATCTCCAGCACTGGCTGAAAAATCTGCGACACTATTAAAAAGAAAACATTTGATGGTCTTGTGAACTGCTGAGAGTTATCAGTATTAAGGTGCTAATAATGCCATAATCCAAGGCTGATAATTATTCCCCCAATTCATAATGCAATTTAGCTGCTTAGCACAAGGCACTTCTGATGCAGACCAGATTCATTGCAAAGGTATTGGAGGAAATTGTCCTAAGAAAACGTAAAACCCCCTGGATTTCCAAGCTCAAACAGGACATACAGGGTGCTAGAAATGCAAGGAAAGGAAGGTGTTCTGTATTAAAATTTTACAGGAATAGATCTGCTGAGAAGGAGGCAATAATGGCATTGGTTTAAAAACCATTTTTAAAAAAATCAGTCCAAATAAGAGAGAAAACAAACACTTGGATGTTAAAGGCTCATTCAGCTACTTCACTTGTGAGCAGGAGTTTTGAGGGATTCAGAGGAGAATCACTTCCTGCTGGTCCCAGGGTGGGCACTCCAGCACACATTCAAGCCACTCCATTCCTCTGTATCAGATGAAAATGTAAAAGTTGTCACTAAATCCAGGTTAAAACAAAAAATAAAGGGCCAGAAGTGATAAAAATTCCAAAAATGACCTTTCCAGCAACAGTGTTAATTCAGTCCTGTTATACATCCTATACACTGCAAAGCATAGATTAAATAACAAACAATTACATATTATTTTTCACAAGGAAAAGTGAATTGGAAAATGCCTTCTGGTCTCACCCTGTGCATTCACATTATCCTAGCACTGATTTTTCAATTATTTAAAGTATAGAGGGATTTCTAAGAACTGCAACATCTCAATGACTTCTTTCACCCATTGTAAAGTTACAGTATTTTAGGAACCAACACCCAATGTAGCTCTGATGGAGACACCAGTAAATTAAACATTTTTTTGACTCCAGCAGCCTTCACTCAGGCACCACTAACAGACCAAGGGATCTTGTATCTGGGAGCCAAGTTCCTTGATGGAAATTCAGCTCCTCCAAGAACTTCAACCAGCAGACCTTTACTAGAAAAGCACTAACACAAAGAGACAACATGATAGTGAAAGAAAACAGAAGATGCAGGCAAGTAAAATTACTTAGCCAAAAATTCCACGTTCCTGTAACATGGAAAAGACTTCTCAGATTTGGCCAACAGCAATGAAAAAGCCGTAGGAGGCACTGAAGCATCACTTGTTATGCTTCTCTTGTTGGAGCTTTAATAGACAAGTTAAAGTTGAGTTTAAAGAGCCATAAAATCCTTTAGGTTGGAAAAGATCTTTAAGATCATTAAGTTCAACTGTAAACCCAGCACTGCCAAGTTCTCCACAAAACCAAGGCCCTGAATGCCACATTTACATGTTTTAAATACCTCAGCTGAAGCCCTTTGAGATGTCACTGAAATGAAAACCAAACTATATTTATCAGTACACACGGAGTCAGAGATAGATTGTAACACACTCCCATGTAAAGGTTTGCTGAAAAATGGTTTTCTTTTATTCACTTCTCTCATTTAAAATTAGTGGTCAAACCTTTGACTCAGAGATGTAGATTGGACCAGTGGGGCTCAGTTTTTTGTAAGGATAGAGAACATTTCAAACTGAGTCTCCTCAACCCTACAGCCCCTAAAGCACCGAGACTCCCTTCCAAGAGTTGTTGAAATCTCAATTTCCTTCAGACTGGGGAAATCCCTCACTACACATTCCCAGTGTTCCCCCATGGTCTCCTATGTGGCTCAGCTGTGTGGCACATCATGGCAGCTCCATGTTGTGTTGGTAGTTCCTGGTCCAACCTGAGAATGGATATAATCCCAGGCTTCATGAAAAGAGAAACACTCCTTGCCCAACTCTATTGAAACAGGCTTTGACTTTCAAGAGGCAGGCAGGTGTCTCGATCCTATGAGATTCTATGACATTTAATCTCCTAAATGTCAATGTTGCTTTTCAAATGGGCCTAAACCATTAGATACTTCTGAGAATGTCATCCTTCATCTTTAAATTTGCTGTGACCACACACAGTCAGCACAAGTCTTGCAGTTCTGTGACCCAGGATATTCTGCAGACATCAATTATGCTGCTTTCTTTCCTTACTCAGGGCTACAAAACAAATCTGAAGCTTTTTGCTTCTGAGGCTTTTCAGAATGCAAAAGTTTCATTAAAACATGAGGAGGAAAAATGTATTTTATTCACACTGTCATAATTCAAAATCCTCTCAGAGTTTCCAAAAACTTCACCTTAGGGCTAACACTAAGCACGGAAAAATCCTGAGCAAAACAAATTTGAGAAATTTATTAGCAAAAAGTTATTAGCCAAGACTGGGGGTTAGAATTTGGCCTTAACAACTGCCTTTGCAACTCCTATGGTCATTTTTACACAGGGGCTGCAGAGCAAATGAATTTTCCTAAGGCACTGCAGTTGAAGTTAGCAGCACAATGTTTGTGTGCTGCACCTCACGCCCAGTGAGCTCGGTGCTGCAGTGGCACTCAGCACAAACAAGGGACCCTGGGCTCAGCTCTTTGTTCTCCTCCCCAGGCCTGTGTGAAATAAATAACTCAGCTCAAAGGCAGCTTGCAGAAGTTTGCTGTTTCTAACAGGCATTATCTGTCCTGCAGCCCAACCACAACACACCAGTGCTGGTGTGTACTGACATGGAGAATTGGGACAAGGCTGCCTGAAGGACCCTGGTAAAGGAACTCAGCAGCCACTGAATGGAGGGACTGTGGACACCCCAGAATTCTCCCCACTGGCTCCAGCCCTCTGTGCATCCAGGAGCAGCCTAAAACCAGAGTAAAGGTGCAGTGGGTGGGACAGAAGTCTGGGTGCTATGTGGGGCCTTGGAAAATCTCTGTTCAGTTCTCCCCTTTAGCACATTCTGTGACTTCTGCCCGATAGATTTGAAGTGTGTGAGTGCCCACAAACATTTGGGACTCTGTGCCTCAGTGCTCTACCTGTAAAGGCAATAAATTAAACTTGCCCTACATCTGAAAGGTTTGGGGAAATAAATATACTGACAACCATGAGCTCCTGTGGATCCTCACATGACCACTGGGGGAATTACAGGTCACCAACACCACCAATGACAGAAAATTTCTGCCCAGTTCCTGTTACTCAGAGACTGAGTTTGTGCCCTGAAGCCTGAAGATTCCTGCATGGTTCAAAAGTTGTGATGGGTTTTTTTCTCCCCTTTTGACACCATTTCTGATGATTCATAGTGTTAGAAAGTACAGAAACTTTAAAAAGTTTAAAACTTTTAGGCTGTAGGGTTCTAACTCATTGTTACAAAACCAAATCATAGAGTATCAGATTTAACATCAGAGACAATGAAAGTTTCTGCAGAGATATATCAAGTTTGGAGTTAATTTGGTTTCAGATCTCACTGGCCTGAATCTATTTAGTAAAACTTCAAGGATAAAATTCTCTAGTCCCTATGAATTCATTGAGACTTACCTGTAACATCAATATTTCCAATATTACACATTTTGGTGAAAAAGACATGCCTCTTTCCATAGGCATTACTTAACTGTAATGTCTATTTATTTGGTATTTCTTTCTGTTTTCCTGCATTGTTGTAAGAGTGTAAATCCTACTTGAAAAATCTCCTTTTACAGGTTAAAAATCTCCAAAGGCTCATAAGCTGATGTGAAAGATTGACTTAATTGAGCAGTATATTTTTGATTTACTAAAGAAACCTTAATCCTTTGACTAAACTGATGTATAGATTTTAGAGAGATTAGCAAATCTAAAATGCATTAAATTCCAGAGCAATAAAACCATCTGACTGTATGAAAAGATATAAATGTAAAACACAGCTTGTGTTGCCAGTTACTGTGGGGTCTGTTATCGTTGGGTTATCAATTAAATTCCTGATGTGGTTGTTATAATCATATATTTGCAGAAATGACCATAAACCTACTGCCATCTGTACAGGAAACCCATTGTCCAAGCCATGGACCCACACAGAGAGTTCCCTTTCCTGCAAAATTTCCATCAGGAGTTCTAAGTGAGCAAAAGACAGAAGAAACAACTCATTAAAAATATCACAGGGTACGTCACTAGCACCAAATTTTGCTTGTGCCACTACCAAGCCATGGGGAACAGCAGCTTTAATTAAAAGTGATGCTGACATGGGGATGGAAATGGCAGCAAGGCCCAGGAAAACTGGAGGGCTGCCATCTTTCCAGAGGTCAGGAACATGTGGAGAACCTGTGCTTTAGATTCCAGATAAAATCACAAGAGCAATTGGAGGCTTTCTGAAGGCCTGAGAGCCAACTCTATGAGCAGAGCCATGGGGTGAGCACACTGATGAGCACAGGGTTCCTTGGATCCCAGGGTAAGGGAAGCCACACAAATACCTCAGATCGGTGCTGTCCAAGAGCCAGATACCATTTCCAGCTATGATCCCTCCCCAAAACACCAAATAATTGCCCTGTGGTTATTTTAAAAGGGTTTTTTTGTTTTTGTTTTTTTGGGTTTTTTTATCTGGAGCTGTCTGCTGACTGATTTAATTATCATTCTCTGCTATGGCAATGGCCAGGAAAACAAGGGCTCAAGGATCAAAAGAATCCCCTGATTCCCCAAGGCTGCCAATTCAAAACCAGGTATAGATATGACACACAAAGTACAATATTTAGTAGATCCACCATGTTACCTTCAGCAAAACATGAAATCAGTGAAGAGCAATTTTTCAGAAGAAAGCTCTGGCAGGTAGAGCTGCATTCCCAGTGCTGGGGTGGGTGATGCCAGGACCCTCATGTTGGGAAGCTGTGCTGCTTAGAAAGTATAGCACAGGCCAACACTCCTCCACTTTCTGTGTGTCTGTGGGACTTCCAAGCCTATGTCCTCCTCTCCTGTCTCATGGTCACTTGGTTTCTCCAAAGCAGGAACTGTCACTACACAGATGCACAGGTCCAGCACTGTGAATTCCCAATGCCAGCAGGGCCCCTCCATTCCACTGGAATGTAAATAAACCCCAGCACTTCTGGACCTCTGCAAGTTAAATAAAGCACTCACACAGCCCAACCACCAAAGCACATGGAAAGGCAGTAAGGGATTGATTCCGGTTTGTCTTTGAACTTCCTGCACCCTCCTCATAACCTTCCAATCCCTTATTTATTTATTTTTTAAATCTTTTCACCAAAACCCACGTTAGAACACAGAGGAACCAGAAATGAAAAGAAAAGCAAATGATTAAACTAAAAATATCCTTGCCAAACATGCAGAAAAATGAATAGGTGGAAAATAAGCCCAGCTCTCCTGAGGGCAGAGCAAGGCAGTGTACACTAAGGGTCACAGGGATAGCTGCAGTAATTACATTTTACATTGCTTTAGGTTTCATTTATGCTGTCAAAACTGTTTTGTCACACTGGATTTTTTTAATGCATTTCAGATTTTGCTAATCTCTAGAAAATCTATATCAGTCTAATCAGAGGATTGGGAGGCTCCTTGCTGTATCAAAAATACACTGCTCCATTAAGTCAATCTTTCATACTGGCTTATAAGTCTTTGGAGATTTCCAATTTGTCAAAGGAAGGGATTGGGGTTTTTTCCTGTCCATGTAGTTAATTTTTTCTAATGATGAATCTTTGAGAAAAAGAAAAAAAGGGAAGGGGAAAGGGAAGGGGAAAGGGAAGGGGAAAGGGAAGGGGAAAGGGAAGGGAAGTTTCAGGGAAGGGAAGTTTCAGGGAAGTTTCAGGGAAGTTTCAGGGAAGTTTCAGGGAAGGTGTGGGAAGGTGTGGGAAGGTGTGGGAAGGTGTGGGAAGGGAAGGTGTGGGAAGGTGTGGGAAGGTGTGGGAAGGTGTGGGAAGGTGTGGGAAGGTGTGGGAAGGTGTGGGAAGGTGTGGGAAGGAAGGTGTGGGAAGGTGTGGGAAGGTGTGGGAAGGTGTGGGAAGGTGTGGGAAGGTGTGGGGAAGGTGTGGGAAGGTGTGGGAAGGTGTGGGAAGGTGTGGGAAGGGAAGGGAAGGGAAGGTGTGGAAGGAAGGGAAGGGAAGGTGTGGGAAGGGAAGGAAGGGAAGGGAAGGGAAGGAAGGGAAGGAAGGAAGGGAAGGGAAGGGAAGGAAGGGAAGGGAAGGAAGGGAAGGGAAGGGAAGGAAGGAAGGAAGGAAGGGAAGGGAAGGGAAGGGAAGGAAGGGAAGGAAGGGAAGGAAGGGGAAGGGAAGGGAAGGAAGGGAAGGAAGGAAGGAAAGGAAGGAAGGGAAGGAAGGAAGGGAAGGGAAGGGGAAGGAAGGGAAGGAAGGGAAGGAAGGGAAGGGAAGGGAAGGGAAGGTGTGGGAAGGTGTGGGAAGGTGTGGGAAGGTGTGGGAAGGTGTGGGAAGGTGTGGGAAGGTGTGGGAAGGTGTGGGAAGGTGTGGGAAGGTGTGGGAAGGTGTGGGAAGGTGTGGGAAGGTGTGGGAAGGTGTGGGAAGGTGTGGGAAGGTGTGGGAAGGGAAGGGAAGGGGGAAAAAGGAAAAGGAAAAGGAAAAGGAAAAGGAAAAGGAAAAGGAAAAGGAAAAGGAAAAGGAAAAGGAAAAGGAAAAGGAAAAGGAAAAGGAAAAGGAAAAGGAAAAGGAAAAGGAAAAGGAAAAGGAAAAGGAAAAGGAAGACTAAGAGCAATGATCATTTCAAAAGCCTGCATTGACCACAGTTTGGCTTATGAGTGCCCAAAATCCCAAATATTTGCATGAAGATCAGCAAATAATAAGGAAACTGTCATCATGGACAAACTCTTACTTGCCCCCTTACACTGCATGAGACTCTCTCCATTTCCAGGCTCCTCTTGGCCTGTTTCTCCCTGCATTGCCATCTGTCTCAGGCTGGCATCCAACTTCCAGCTTCCCCTGGCCAGTGGGAACAGCCCAATGCCCACTTGTGACTGCTCCAAATGAGCACTTTCAGACCTTCCTGCAAATTGTTCCTCAGGCATGGCTGGGATTCACTGTAAACAAGAGAAATCCATTCCACTCTCAGTTTTCAAATCCCTCCCTTCAAGCTCCCTTCTGCTCCAGTGACTATGAACTTGATGGTGTCAATGTTTGTGGCCACAAGCTGTAGGAGGGAGCACCTGGCAGACCTGTGGAGTGAAGAGATGTGGGTTTGGAGAACAGCAGAGGATGGGGATTGTCTCTCCCTCTTCAGTGTCCACCGCCATCTCCCCAAAGGGCACAGCCCACAGGAACAATTCCTAATCCACCACATTCAAAACCACCCAGATTAACAAAAGCAGACTGAACTGGGTCATGTGCACTGGGCCAGGTTTGGCATTGCTCACATGAGCCACTGTCCTCCTCTGCAGTGGGATCAGCAGTTCCAGAGGCAGAATCAGAACCTGTGAGCAGGAATTTCTGCTGCAGCACAGCTGAACAAGGAGAGCCCACGGCTCTGGGCTGCCTGGAGGCCAGGGACACAGTACCAGCTCTGGGAGAAGCATGGACACAGAGTGTGCCACTCGTGGAGAAAGCCTCTGGGACAAAAGGAGGAGCACCTGTTTTCAAACAGAGGAACTCCACTGCCTTTTCTGGCCATGGTTGGTGATTTGCTCTCTCTCTGGGGAGCAGCCAAAAACACCTCAGGGTTTTCCTGCTTTAGACATTGTCTAGATTAGGCAGCATCATTCCTCTTCTAAGGAAGTTGCAAGGACTGGAGGGCAGTAGGTAAAAGACTGGGAGAGGAGAAGGGAAAAGCAGTAAAGAAATTATTTTCCATAAATAATACTAATAGCTGAGACAAATGAATGTTTAGATTGTAGGATTTTTACAGGATTTCCAGCCTTTCACTACTGTTTTCTGTATTCATTTTTAAGCATAATCCTGCACAGCAAACTGAAACTTCACTTTACAATTCTTTTTTATGGTAGTTTATTTCTTGCTAAAATAACACCTGTCATATGTACCTTTGTTAACAGAAATGGACTAGAATCTCTTTGGACTCGCCTGGTAACGTGCTTGTAAAGCACCAAGAAAATGGAAACCTGATCTAGGATTGCCTAATTGAATGTGAGCACAGAAAATAAAAGAATGACCATACCATACTGGAGCATCATACTCAGGCACAAACTTGGCTGGTCTGCCTGGAGGTTACTTCTCATAGACTCTTCTAAACAGAATTTCAACTACAAAGTGCAAAAATTCAGTATTGGTCAAGAATCACTAAAGTCCTGTGAAAACCAACAGCAGATTCCCCAGCTTTGTTATCAAGTCAAGTCCTCATAGGAGAAACAAGGGAAAACCAACCCAAACTGCAGAACTAAAGAGACAGTCAGCATCACTGAGCAGAACTGAAATACTGCCAGCCACAGAGGGTGAAATATTAGCCCCTCAAACAGTTTTTGCTAACCAAATCCATTGAAAGCAAAATGATTAAAGTCCACCTGGTGGATTTACAGGGCTTTGTGCTGATATGAGACCATTCACTCACAAGAGGCAGCCTTTTGACATGATTCAGTTGACTGCCCTTGGCATTTGACACACACCTAAGGAGTCTAAGTGGTTACTGCTATTAGCAAAGACTTGAAAAAAGACACTTGTCACATTAGGTCAGCTATCTCTTAACTTCATCCTGTGAAATGTCACCAGTACCCCTGGGTTCTCATTCCTTATCAGTCTTTGAGATATATGTAATTATTGTTCTGAAGCAGCCAAAAACAGAGCCAGGGAAACAAAGGAAAGTGTGAGTTGTTTATTGTCTCTTCCATAAATGACAAAAAAGTTATTGAACTTTTAAGAAAAGGACAGACCTGATTGCTTTGTGCTTTATGTTTTCATAGGGATTTTTACCCATGGCAGTTCCCATCCAGCAGGAAAGTCCCTGCTCAGTCTCTGCACACTGGGAGCCGACTCCTCTGCAGTGGAGCTGGCACTGAGACAGAGAGGACAAGGTCCACAGACCTGCACCAGTGCCAATGTGCTCAGACAGGCACAGGGGACACATTTGCCCCCTTGCTCTCCCCTCGGTGGCATTAAGAGGCATTTGTCAGGCACAAGGAGTGAGCCAGGAAACTTTGCTGGACTGGAGATGTGCTTCACACAGGTATAAACCAGAACTCTGGAATCGGCCACAAAGTTGCCCTAACTCTGTTTCCCCCCCACCCCGTTTCCACCAAATTCATTCTCTTTGAGCCTGTGAAGAATTTGTTTTATGTACAAGGTTATACACAGCATAGGCTACATTTAAACAAGTGTTACCTTGCTCTGCTAATTCAGATCCAAGGTGTTCAGCTCCTCCAGTTCCCTGTAAGACAGTGATACCCTGTTCACAGACATGGCTACACTGAAAAGACCTTTCAGGAATTGTGAATTATTTTAAGATGTTGCAGAATCTCCCTTTTCTACTTCATTAAAGGCCTAGAAAACCTAAAGCCTTGCAATCCTGCCTTGCCATAGGCTGAACTTCTTAATTGCAATGGGAGAAGGACAGAAGTGTACAAAAAAAGAAAGAAATACAGAGAAGGGAGACATAGATGAGAGTCTTTCATAATATCTCAGCTGGACAAGTTAGTGTTTGACAGCTTGAATTTATGTGAACATTAACAGAATTGATAAGTCAGGGTCTTGCTGACCTTGGTTCTATTCCAGAAGTAATATTTTCACTACGGTGAACTATTTCTGGACATTTCCCCCATGCACTGAACACAAACTTTTTTTTTTTTTTTTCCCTGACACTGGAGTGAGCACAGCTCCTTGTTTCTGTTCTCTGTTGAATAGGAACAATATATTCTTCCTAAAGCCAAGGTCATCTAAATTCTTGCCCCTTGGCAGGGATTCACATTTTTCCTGCAAATGCTTTAACAAACAGATCTTGCTTTTCTCTCCTTAAAACAGGTTGCACCTACTCCACAGAGCTCAGCTAACAAAGTCTGGCTTCTCAAAGGTGTGGTCCTGCCAGCAGGAGCCTTGACTTTCTGATAAAACTCCCCTTTCTCTGGTTTACTCTGTTGTTGTCTCCAAGGAACATAGCTTTGGTGCAAGTTTTGATCAGCACTCCTGACCAACTTGAGCATTCCAAATACAAATCAGTTTTCTTGGGCTGTGAAAGAGTTGCTCAAGCAGGGCAATAGAAGGGAGGGAGTTGGAACCAGCATTTCCTGAGGCATAGACTGTCTGCTTGGCTTGGAGTATTTTAATGAGTAAATGTTATTTGCCATCAGTGTGACTGGCAGCTGGAAAGCACACAGGACTGAGACCCCAGGGGAAATAAGTGACTCTTCCTTTCTGGGAAAGGGACACAGTTCTGGCCTGACCACTCCACTACTGACAATAAAAGCTCACGAGATCCAGGAAAGCCCAGCAAACTCAGCTTTCCCTGGTGTGAATCAGCACAGCTCCCTGGCCTGCAGTGACACTGATTTATAGCAGCTGAGGATTGCAGGCAGATAACTTCATTTCATGAACCACAAAACACACTGCATGTAATCATCTTAATCTATAACAACAAAACCTGTGTGCTCAAGAAAATTGCTTGATGATACCACAGATATATATTTATCCAAGCTAATTAAGAGTTACTGAACATATCTTTAATTACTGGCAATATTCTGAATGGCCCATGGCCCACAAATGTATCTCTGTCATAATCACAGTCAGCCCTTCTCCTCTTCAAAGTGTATCATAATTGTTTACTAATTAATTTCTAAGCTCTTGTACCACACATCATGTTTAGCCTTCTATAAACACTGACTACACAGTTCTGGAGAAGAAAAGGAGAGGATGATGTATTAGGGAATTTACTACATACAATGAAAGAATCAGTGCTTGGTATTTATGTTACCTTCTGTAGAATCCTGAGAGTCAGCAGAGGCCTGTCTTGGTTCTGTGATTCAGATAAGCATGCTGGTTTGGTTCTAGGCAGCACTTTACCATGCTACCTACAGTGGCAGTCACTGTCTGCCAGATTGCACTCAGGCAAAACACTTGGGGTTCATGCATCACCAAATCTTGCCTGTACTCAAAATAAATTGTACTGAAGCTCTCTTTCTTGAGCAGAATCTTAAAACTCTACTTGCTTGCATGACAATGAGATCTTTACTGCAGCCATAATAGGAAGTGGAGCAAGTCTTTAATTGGAAAGGTAATAATAGGTAATGTTAACCTGGCACATCCTGCTTAGGGTATGGCTGAAACAGCTGCAAGTGTTAAGGCTGATCATTTGCAAGTTTTACATTAGCCTCTGGCTGAATTTTTCAGAGGTAGCACCAAGTCATTTCTCAAAATAAGGGTAGAGGATGGGCTGCCAGGTCAAATAACTCTAACATGGTCATAGTTAGAAATAACTCAAAATTGTGTAAAGAAAGTGATGCTCCTCCAGGGGAAATTTTAGTGTGGCTGAGTTACAAGAAACAATTATAATTTGAAATTAAATTTTAGGGTGTTTAAGTTACACCCAGCATATATCCCACCTTAAGTCAACATGTGGGATGGCAACAACAACAATTGAAGTCAGAAAATGCTGGGATTCATGGCATTTGGGCAGGCTGTGCTCAGCTGCATTGGTGGTTTCACTAAGGATGCATTATATGAGAAGGTCACTCGCTTCCCTGACCCCACACTGCTGCATTAGGTACTGAAAGGAAGTTTCACATCTTTCTCCCTTATTCTGAGATTAGACACAAAAATCCTTTCTTTTACAAGAAACTCATCAAATTTTAGGAAAAAAAATCACAGTCCTCATTGCTCTTGTCTTCATTGGAAAGAGAAACAAGGCACAAAGACTGAAACCTTATCAGACAGAACAAGCTCCAGGCATTGCAGGAGTTACTCTACACAAATCAAGCGACACTGTTGTGCAGTGGCTGATGGAGAGAGGCTTTATGAGACAAAAAAATAGAGTGATTCTGACAGGGGGGAGAATTCTATGAATAGCACTTTTCAAGGGCACTCAGCTACTTGGGCAGGTATGTGTCTCCATGCAGGCACGTACACAAGAAAAGAGAGGGGGAAGATTTCAGCAACCCAAGGGGAGCTTTGGGACTACATTGTGTTCATGTGCTGCTAAAGCTGATGATGTGCCAGTCTGAACCAGCTCATCAGATGGGCACAGGCTCTCTCTGTTCTTTCCTAGGAAGGTGGCAGATAAAAGACAAGGCATTCAAGTAGCTGACAGGGTAACCTGTAAGTGCCTGTCCTGAGCAATCTACTTGTCAGCTTTCCTGGCTAAGAGAGGAGACGTGTGCCACAGCTGTCAGCTTTGTGTCATCTTTCCTCTCTGCCTTTCATCATCCTTCATCCCATGAATGGAGGTTTTCTTTTACTTTCTTTTTTTGGCCCAGCTCGCAGGAGCTCCTTTGTCCCCCTGCCTTAATGGATCTTGTGAGTGTGCAAATCTGGCCAGTTCTGGGAATGGCTAAATGGGGAACAGGACCAAAGGCATAAGGAAACCATCATCATCATCATCATCCAACAGGCACAGTGAGGCCTGGAGATGCAAATGCTCAGGCTACCCTGGAGGTGACTGAACACAGAGCCTGCCATTTAGGCTACCACAACACACTGGCAGCTGTCCACAAGCACAGCACAAAGGACAGGGCTTTCCTTTTTCCCTGTGAGTGATTCCACAAACACTTCATCACAAGGGTAAATGCCTGTGAAAACAGGGAATTTCAAAGCTGCTTTTCTCTAACAGTGCATCAATGCCATCACAAATGAAAGTAGTTTCTAAGTCTGACCAGGAAAATCGCTGTACCTGATGCATTTCCCTGTCTCTCCCTGGCAGAAGATGTCTAAGCCAGGCACTCCCAGGTGTTGGAGATACACAAAGAGCACTTAAACATCCACCTTCCCATGGAGATAAAGGGCTCACTCCTCAACTCTCTTCCCCTCCACCACAATTATCTAACAGAAGGTGGAGGGATGGATTATGAAAATCTCTGGCTTTGAACAGAAACATCCATCTAAAACAATAATGATGTCTTTAGGCAAATCTCCTTGATTCCTCAGAATTGCCAGGACACACAAAGTTAGGAGGCTGTGGAGCTCCTGTGCAAATTCAGAAGAATCATGGAAGATCAAAGTAGCGCTAGAGACTGGAGCACACCTTTAATTTTAGAAAAACAGCATAGCTATGACTGCAAGCCATGAGATGGGAAGGAGCATCTTCAGAAGCATAACTTGGGAAGTGTGGCACACCAGGAAAAACGAAGCATCAGCAGCTGGCACTACAGCTCTGATAAGGGGCCAGGAGATTGCAGGCAGATGCATTTTATTGTCAAACAGATTCTAATGAAGTGTCTCAATTTAAGAATGTCAACAATATTCTACTTTGATCAAGAATATTTCATCATTCCTGGATCAAAGGGGTTTTGGTCTGACCTTTTTATTCTCTTTCAGAGACATAAACCATCAGATTTAAAGGTATATGAACTTTGACTCTCTACTCTGAGTAGGAGCTAAAAAAACCTAATGGTGAAAGCTGCCCTCCTGAGCACAGGGGTGGACCTGATGGGATGCAGAGGCTGCTCCCAGCTGGCATTAGTCTTTGATTCTGTGAAAGTAAATGTCAAAGTAAATACCAAGATGCGACTTCGAGTGAAAATTCCAATTGCTGCTCATCTCTCCTGCTGGGAGGCAGAAGGTAAAAGCTCATTAATGTCTCCCTTCCTTTTCAGATACTCACTTGCTAGGTGACATTTACTTCAGTGTTTGGGTATTAAACAAGGAATTCTGAGCCTGTTCTGCTTTCAAATGTGGACCAAGTGCCAGAACAGAAAAAGGAGAACTGACTAAAAGAAAACATTTGCAATACCTTGGAAAGACAAGTGTTCAGGTGGCGAGCAGCTCTCAGTTTTCAAGAGTTATTTGTCAAAGATGCAAGTTCCTGCATGCTCAGCTCTGGGCTTTTTTAACCTATCCATTAGAGAGATGAATTTTTAGATAACTACATGACATTTGCTGCGTTCATCCTGGTCATTCTGCCTGGGTGTTCCAGCCCTGCTCTCAGCCTGCCCCAGGATGTGCTGCTGCTGTGGCCAGGCCAGTTCTGCCGTGTGTGTCACAGCCACCTGCACAATGAGCATCCCTTCAGTGCCTTCCAAACACCACTGCAGCCACCCTTGCCATTGGAAACAACAAGCAACAACAAGTTAAAAGGGCATTTTGCCTATCTTAGATATAATTGTGATTTTTATCTGCAAAACTTATGCTGCCTGATCACCTCACAAGCTTATCCACTCAGGGAAGTTAGGCACAGAGTCTGACCAGCAAATCCCAAAGTATTTCTAGTCCCTGGAATTCCCTATGGAACTGACTGTCACAGATTCATCCAGTGTCTTAGAGCAAGTTTGTTATCAGACAGGTAATGAAGTTCCTGACTACAAACATTTTCTGAACTCCTAAGTTTATAGGGGAAAAATATTTGTGGAACCCTGCAGCAAGAGCTGTTTTGGCTGTGGCTGGAGAGAAAGATTCCAACTGAATGAAAAGCATAATGCAGTTGAGGGATTTTTTACAGATAAAATATGTTTGACAAAGTATAAATTATTGCTTATTTATCAGAGTAAGATAATTCAAAGTCAAGAGAAAATTAAACTGGAATATTTTAACTTCACTGTTTTTTCAAGGCTACCTGCTCACTGTTTTAAACAGTAAAGGCCATAGTTAGCCCATTACTGATAAATACAAAACATTCTTAAAAGACAATATAATCCTACTTCATACATCCTCATTACTTGGCAAGAAAACAAACAAATGCAGTGGGTTTTATCACAGCACTCGCACTTGATCAAGAGCACAATAATCTCATTCAAATCAACACCATAACTAGAAAGTAATTGCTGTATAATCAAACATCAAACAGACAAAATCACCCTGGGTGTTTCTAACAAAATCATTTGTGTCAGTTAAATTCTACTCCCTTTGGATGGTTTATTCACAAAGTGACAGTACTGAGACTTCCTGAAGCCCCTTCTCAATGCCTTCTCAACAGTAAGAGGGGAGATGCAGAAATGCAGCATCAGAGAGCTCAGTCCCAGGAACTGGCATCGGTGCATGGGATGATGGACTACAGCACAGCCCTGCTGTCTGCTCCAGCACCAAATCCAGGCAAACACCATTCCCAATCTTTACTTCTGCACCCACACCCCAGATTTAGCAACTGGCAGACAGCAGCACCAGGCTGAGAGGCAGAAAACAGGGTAATGACAGGAAAAAATATCTAAGACTTTTTCCAGCTGGATGAGAGATATTCTCCCGGATTTCCCAGTATGGAAGCTCAGGCTTCAACAGCATGCAGAGTCAGTGCAAGAAAGTTTTTTATACACATGGCATGAAAAGCTTTCCCACTCCCAAGTGGGAAGCTCTTTCCTCTGTTTCCATCAGGCTGCTCTGAAAGGCAGGAATCCCTGGAGTAGGAACTTCAGTTGATTGTGACACACAAAGGGACAGTTCTATGTGGAAAGCTTTTTGTACCATGCATCAAATAGTCATGTAATAATTGTATCATTTTCTCTGAAGAGCCTCAAAGCAAACTATTTCAAAGGCAGGAAGAAGCGAATACCTGGAGCTCTCTAATTACAGACTCTGAGATATGCACAGCAAAGTATTAAAATAAATGATATAGATGGATTATCAGAGAAGAGAGTGGGGCTGATAAGCCATATTTAGTATACTAATCCTGACTGTTTGTTTTGCATTCTTTGAGCCTTTTAAGATGACAGGTTCTGATCAACTGCTTCCCTTAGAGGTTGGCAGCTTTCCTGCTCTAGCAGTTAATTTCTGTTTGATGTTCTCAACTTTGTGTCAATGTACAAACTACTGTTAAGATATATAGCAGTGATTAAAATAATTCATCCATCTGGTTATAATTAAAGACCTAGTTAAACGTAATGACAACTTGATGTAGCAAAGCCAGCTCTCATCTTTTAAAAAGGCTGTGTACATTCAGAAACTAATGGTGTAAATGGGTGACAGACTACTGCAATGTGGCCATTAAATTCAGGGGAATTAATTAAACTTGTTTCATAAAAAAGCCTTAATGACATTTACTGGCAAGACAAGTAAGGCAGAAATTGCAAGTATCTGTGATTGCTCCCTGTGGAATCTCACTGCTTCCAGAAGGCCTCAGCAGACCCTCCAAGCACCACAGCAGACACTGCACTAAGGCAAAAGGGGGTTATGAATTTGCTTTCCCATAAGGGTTGTAACTGCAAATGTAAGTCTCTGCTGGCTGGTCCCCAACTAAGAACATAAACATAGGGAGGGTACAAACAAAATCCTGGCACTTTGGGCATTGTGAGCAGTGAGCTTTGTGAATGGGAAACGTTTGTGAGGAGCAGAAAATACATCAGAACCATGGAGATAGATAAAGATTCATTACTCCTGGGAAATAAAGCAAAGACATTCCAAATAAACTGGAAAAGCTGCCATTCCACTTTATGGCTTTACCTGCTGGCAACAGGAAAGGTGTCCCACTTTTCCAAAATATTTTATACTGTGGCAGAAAAATCTCAGTGACTTCCAGCACCTTATGTCAGATCCAGGATTTCCAGTCTTGAACAAGACCAGGATCAGCTTCAGAAGCTGATCCTATGTAATAACTGACGCTGACTTTGCATTGTTTTGGATCTATCCAAGTGTCTTTCAAAAGATTCCAACCAACTAGAAAATTGCAATGACTTAATTTGGGTCTAAAGAAACACTAACTCAATCTGAAGGGATTACTTTATTTCAATATTGAAGTGTTTTAAAGAGGTAATTTTGAAATACAAACCCCTCTGAACTGTTAGATTACAAGATCTGCCTGATTGGAATGATGATTGTTTTGTTTTGTTTTGTTTTTAATAGAAAGATAATTTTGCAAAAGTGTTGTTTATTTGTGAAACTATTTTCATAACTAAACCTGATTTTTTTTTTTTTTTGTCTGAAAAATCCTGTTTCCACTGAAATCTGTCACCCAAGCCAGAGGCTGGGAATACTTTTCAGGTTTTGGCAGTCACAAAGAGATTCTTGCCTGATTCCATTATTCCCTTTTCAATGAATTCTGCAAGTATAAAACAGTGCGGCTTTATGAAATCAAGGCAGCAGAAAAATAAAATAAAAATATTCCTTGCCTTTGCAATGTTATTTGAACAGGTGTGTGCAGTGAAGTCTCCCCTCATTCCCACCTTCTATTTCCATTCTGGGTGTAAAATAAGATATTGCTGAAAATTTCATTGGTTTAAAGCTTTTTCCTCTTTTATCCTCCTTGCAATTACAAAAGAGAAATCCACACAAAAAGATCAACTTCCAGCCTGTGCCTTGACCTTGTGCCCTTCAAATATTCTGTGATATATTCCTGGTTGATTAATTCACAGTATCTACTTGATAAAGCCCCAATGCACAGTGGAAATATTCCCACATCACAACCATAAGCTGCTGAATTTACTCCTCATTGGCTTTAAAGCCTTTTGCCAGCTGATTTTTAGGACAAGACTCTCAAGCAGGTCTGATGTTTGAGATTGGGGTATTTGCTTTGCTTTACTCATATATTTTAACTCTTTTCTCTTTGACCAGAAGACTGTGAATAACCTTTTCCTGTGTCCAACCACTTTTTCTTCATTAATAGATGTTGAAGATTTCTTACTTAACCTTTTGCAACTCCTGGCAAAGTGCCTGGTACTACACAATAAAACTGGCAAACTCCAATCCTTTCCTCACTAAAACTCCCCTGTGGATCAGACACCACAGTGATAGTTCTGCAGTGCACATGTCCCTGTTTCTACGTCTGGTCCAGGTCCAGAAGTAGGGAAACAAAGGCAGCTGTTAACAGTTCCAACTGGCCAAGGGAAAACCCAGAGGATAAGAAATCTCCTGAGAAGACCCAGAGCCATGAGATTTGCAGTCAGATAGCCAGCCCAACTCTCAGTGACCTCTCTGAGAGAACTGAAAACGTCTGGCCGCTTGTCAAAACTGAACATCCAACCCCATTGCTGAAGGAAACCCATAGTAAGAGATAGCCAAAGCAATATCAAAGGCACAAAATCCATGAGATATAAGTAATGGAGTTGTTTTGGGAATAGCCTTTTCTGCACTACACGCTCTGTACTGTTTCATAATTATATGCAGACACACCAGTTCCTGCTCTGCCCTAATCAGGATAACACAATCCTTACTGCCTTGAACACACAACCTCAGTGTCCCCTTTCAGACACTTCTTGATGGGCTGAAACTGAGCCAAAACATCAAAATATTACAGGAGAGGGAGAATTGCTGATATTCCACAGAGCACTTCTTCCATCCATCACACTCCTCCCTCTCTCTGCTTTATAGTCACAACCTCCATGCCCCAAAATTAATTTGTACTAGTGAACGTGAGCAAGACTATCAAAATCTAGTTCCTAATCCTTCCAGACCAGTGGTCCATAGCCTGTACTGGGTATAACCATTCCTAGCAGCATTTAAATCAGTGAGTCAACATACCCAGTCCCTGGCACACACAGGGCAGCTGGATTTGGGATCTAGAGGGAATCAATAGCATGGACAGCAGACCTGCATTCAGAGGACCCTCCAAACCCTACTTTCATCCATGAATATAAATGCTCTGGGAACCTGACTTGTTTCAGCCATTCCAGGACCAGTTGGCTTTAATTTATCTTGCTATTCAAAAATTAACCACTTGAATTTTTAATTTTTAGTCAAAACAAAAATTTGGGGCCAGTGTGGAGGGGAAATCTGCCTCACCCTCAGCTACTGCAGAATTGATGAGCACAGAAGTCAGGATTACAGTTCAGCAGGAAACAGGGGACCTCAGTTAAGAAGCAAGGCCAGAGTCCCCTGGAGTAGCCACTCAGTTGCTGGAGTACACCCTCATTCCCTGAATGAGAGGATTTACCACAGGTTTCCATGGCAAATCTTTCTCCACAATTCTTTTCCCTATTTCTTAGAATCCAGAGTTATTCTGCTTCAGATCAGCTGCTGTCTAAATTATCTTACCAGGATAACCTTAGATCATTGCCTGAGACAACAAAGCAGATAGAATAATTTGATTTTTATTACAGCCAATTGAAACCAGCCATGAGAATTTATCAAACCTAGAGGGAACAGGGAAAACCTGAGGTATTTCTTAGTCTTGCTGCAACTAAGTAGGACATGCAGTGCCAGGACAACGTGGAAATGTAAGCCATGCTCCTAGAAGTCAACTGAAAATGGAGACAGTGTGACCAAGCACTGCCAAGCAGCCAGGCTGGACTGCCCTGTGGCCCCTCTCAGCACCCCCCACCAAACAGCCCTTGCACTACCAAGGTGCCCCAGGACATGCACACCAGCCCCCAGTGGGTTCGTGGCCCACCCTTCTCAGGGTGACACCAGGGAAGTGCCAGCTGAAGGAATTCACCAACACCTCCACCAGACTCTGCTGCCAAAGGAAATTCAGCTGGACTTTTGCCCTAACACCCTTCCTTTACGCAATTCTTATCTCTTTCTTCACAGGACCTCCTCATCAAAATCTCCCTGGCAGAACCCATGCTGGTCCTCCATCAGCAGGGGAGAAGGAGCTGAGTGTGGAGGCAATTTGCTCCTCAGAGCATGCATCATTCCTGCAGGCAGCGTGTGCATCTGGCCAGCCTTCCTTGGACTGCTTTACAGAGCAGTGGACGCTGTCCAGAGCGCTCTGCTCAGTGTCCCTGACAAGATGGCCATCAAAGACTGGGTTAGGGGTCAGGCACCCCAAGCCATTAGCACTCCAAAGTGATTGATTATCATCATGTGTGGTCTCAATCAAGAGCCGGTAATGAGCTGCATTCATTAATCCCATTTATATGTTTGCATAGCCCAGTCTTGAATTTCAGAGAATAAAAAGGCTTCATACTGAGATCGGCGCATTGCGCTACCTGGTAAGGAGAGGGAAGTCACAGAGGGCATAAAGGATTTGCATATAAATCTGCATTTTGGGAATTTCAGCCCAGGTATCAGAGTGGCTCCACAGCATGGCCTGCACACCTCCCAGCAGCACCAAGCCACAAGCCTGTCTGCACACCTCTGTGCTATAGTTTCATCTGTACTTATTTGATGTTTCCCTCAGACTTTTAACATAACTCCCCATGACCACAGCTGTATCCAATGTTACACTCAGTCCAAGTTTCTGTTCCTATTTGGACTATTATGGGTTTTCTGCCACTTTGTGTTTGATAACCCCTTATTTTCTTCTTATCACCTCCATCAAAAACTTCATGTTCTGAATATGTCTCTGCCACCTTTGGCTGTCCTGTCTTCCTCAAGCCATGCCCCTGTGATAACCTCCAGCAGAGAGCCCCATCAGAAGTAACTTGACCCCATGCCCTACCCTCACATCCCACTTTGAGCAGGCCAGGCTTCCACCCTGTGCTGAGCCTACACATCAGCCCAGGTTCCTTTCCCTAGCATTGCTTTCCTGCTTCCCCTCCCCAAAGGTTCCCTAAAGGAATTATAAAACTAAAGGGTGAAATTCTGGCTCAGTTGAAGCCAATGGGAATTAAAATAGTAAGTTGCCACTGACTTTAACAAGGCAGGACTGACCTCAGCACTTGGAGCTCCAGAGCAAGGTCTGTGCTTCACACAGAAACATGAGGGGTTTTCAGCTTCACCACTTCTGAAATACCCCAGAATGCCAGTGAGGACACCTTCAATGCATTTAACTCTGTCAGAAAACTTTTATATTGATAAACTCACTGACCAGAACAGCACGAACATGCCAGAACACAAATCCTTTGCAAAATACTTTATATTTGAACCAGCTCATCCTTAAGTAGAAACCATTTATTTAAAAATATGTTGGAAACTGCACTCACCTTAGATAGCTCAAGGAATCAGCTATTTGCATGCTTGGATGTCCAGAAGCTGTCATCACTTTTCCCAGCATAAACTCAGTACACAACCTAAAAAATAAAGTTATTTCAAAAAGTTAAGAGGAGTTTGTTGGTTTTTTTTCAGAGGGGTATTACTTGGTTAAAAATTGATTTGAATAATAAGTGCCTGTAAGTGTTCCCAGGCCTCTTTTTCTAGAAACGTTTTTAGCATTTCATGTGGGGAAAAAAATATGTACCAGTGAGAAGTAATGCTATTTATCCACTCTTAATTCAAAAGAACAGCAAGTATGTTAAAGGTAACCAGCACACAATAGTGTAAGCTATTCCAAAACTTTACAATTATGCACTGAAACCTAAAATAAACAAGGTAAAGGTGACACTGACTGCACAGTAAACTTAAAGACCTTTACTTTTCTTTTGCAAACCCCTAAAGCCCAGTGCACAGGCTCACCTTCCCTGTGATGCCACACATTGCTGCTGCTCTCTGCTGCAATGCCCTGCTGCAAATAATCTGGTGGGGTAGGTAAATTCTGTGGCCAGCACTTAATATGTTTATATCACACCCATAATCCACAAAAAGGAATTCTTTATTTTTTCAGAGGAAAGACCACCTCTGCAAACACTCCCTGACTCACAGCAGAAGGCCAGGGGATTCCTGGGTCATACTCAAGGGATGGCAGGATGAAATGCACTCAGAGGGCCCTGCAAGGCACTGTCCTGGTGGTAGAAGGAGCAAGAGGAGTCTGGAAATGCTCCCTCCAATGATCTTTAGAAAGACACAATCAGGCAGAGAGATATCATCCCCAGAGTCTCTTACAGGACAGGAAAGAAACTGAAAGATGCAGAATTGTGGAATAAAACTACTGATTGGAAATAAAATAAGAGAGCAGGAAAGAGTTTGTTTGCTCCATAGAGAGACAATGACAAAGGACACAGAACTGGTCTAGTGAGGAGTTCTTTTCCTCTGGGATTCAGTGATTCAGGAAATCTCTCAGTACAAGGCTTTACAGACCAAGGTACCCACTTCTATGGATATGCAGGGATAATTGATCACTCTTTAGGAAAAAACCCAGCAGGAGACCAGCAGGTGTCAATGCTGACAAGCAGCTGTTGCCTCCAAAGCCATCTTCTCAATGAAAGAGATAAAAACCCAGAGCTGAGCTCAGCCTTGGTGCTCATGAGAGGCCAGACAGGGGGGACTGAAAGGAAGTTTCCTTGTTGTTTCTAACTAATTTGGGTGGGTGTATGCTAAAACTTGAATGCTAATCAGCAAGTATCTACCTGAAAGAAATCTTTCCATTGTCTTCCTTTGCTGTGCTTTGGTTCCCATCACAAAGCAGGCTCAGGGCACAGGACCTGAAGTGTCTCCCATCAAGTTGGAAGAACCAAGCACACCCACTGTGAAACCCTGTCCCGAGGCTGGGACAAGGGTGCTAAAACTTCAACATTACACAATCAAAAGGGCAAGAGCCTCCTCCTGATGGAAATTCACACAGTGATTTTTATAAGCCATACTCCTGAGATTCCATTTGATGCCTCGTCCCTGGAAGTGTTCAAGGCCAGGTTGGATGGAGCTCTGAGCAGCCTGGTCTAGAGGAAGGTGTCCCTGTCCACAACAGGTCAGGTGGAACTGCTTGATCTTTAAAGTCCCTTCCAACCCAAACCACTCTGACTCCACGATTTAGGTTTTTCTGCTTTAAGAGAGTCTTGTAACAGGATCTGCTGGTGTCCAGCTAAGACAATCTGTTCTGATCTAAATTCTGCAAAGCTGAGGAGGAGGAAATCTATAAATATCATTATTTTGATACACATTCATCTATCTCATCTTCTAAAAAAAAGTCAGGAATCTTCTGTTTCTGACAGCTCAGAGACACAAGAAAAAGAAACATAAATGAAGGTTCTGAGATGCAGAACCTATAAAGAGATTCCTATATCTTTTATTCCTGTTCATTAGGGTTCAATAAATTCCCGCTGGACACAGGGTGGAAATGAGTCTTATTTCATCACCAGAATTCACAGACTCTACAAAATTTCTAATGCTGCAATTAAAAACTGGAAAGAAAAATATTTTGGCTAATAATAAAATGATACAAAAGGGACAGACTCCCTAGTTATAAACACTGATCTTCCAAGTCCTGACTAAAAGATGCTGGAAATCTGTGACATACAGAAATTCTGGATAAAGACTCGTAATTTTGAAGCAAATTTTCATACCATAATGGAATAAATTTTTGTTTAAAATACTCCCAAAACAACATTTCCTATAAAAATTACATGTTTATATAAAGTATTTAGTGTCTTTAAAAACATGGAAGGATGTTACTTTTCTATCCTTTCTTATTGTTCAAAATCATGTCTTATCACTGGTGCTGATTAGATCTTTTCCAAGTGTCTTTTTCAGCTTTTTCTTATTTTGTTCAGGGTTTGTTGTTGTTGTTGTCATTTTTTAAAGTTTTCTAGACTTTCTTTCATGCTTTGCAACTTTTTAACACCCTTATTCTATGGCATCCACGATCCCAAAAGGAGAAAAAGATATAAGAAAAACATCAAAAGTCCAAAAGACTAACATCTCTATTTTTAATGAAAAAGCAAGAAAAGTGATGTTTATGATCTAGTAAGAAAGTTGTCTTCCATCAGAAACATTTTCAATGGGAGATGTGAACAAGATATACTGCCAACATTCAAATTTATCTAACTTTGTTGAACTAGTTTTGTCTAAGTTTAGTCAACACAATGCTTACTATATAAGAAGAAAATAGTTTGTGCAAGAATTACTGCTATCACTGGAATCAAATTAGAGCTAGTAATAAGAAGAACAATAATGTTTGTTTATATAAGGTGTTTCTACAGCCTTTTTTATGGGTTAAATATTTTGCAGGCCTAAAAAATGTAGATTAAATTAAGCTTTTTTTACTCTTTGATGACACATGTCCCTGAAGAAACATCTAAACTGAACTGCTAAGAATTTGGAGAAGAAAGTTGTAGCAGGGCATTGACCTCATATGAAAACAGAGAAGTAAAACATAAGGATCATGTTTACTCTGTATGAGTTTCCTGTCGACACTGTTTATTATTGAGCAATAAACACACTTGGACTGTAGAGATATATCTTTAGAAGAGGTATTAAGAATCAAACAGTTTCTGTAAATCTTCTGAGTGGTATTAACATTCAGACTTAAACAAGGTTCCACACATAACACGCATTTGATCATTTAACAGGTCCACTTCCAAAATATTTCTGTCTGCAGATGTCCAGTTAGTATCTGATTCTTCCACTTTGCTTGGCCAAAATGCTGAGATTTAGTCTTATTTTAACTAAACATATCCTAAGTTATTTTTGTATGTGTCTCTTGGGCCTCAATTTCACTGCAGCAAATTTCTGCTGTGGTGATGGGCTGTAAATGTTCCTTTCTTCCATTTTCCCTCATTTATCCCCCTTTGTGGCATTATCTGATAAAAATGCTGAGGACACACTCCCTCCCTCATGCAAAATATAAACAAATGGGACATGAAGAAAAGGCTCCCCCACACCACTGCACAGTCCCAGCACTGGTTGGAGTCCTGAGGGTGATTCACAGCACCAGGCTGGTGACACTGAGCTAGTTAGGATGACAGAAATTTGTGCTTCTTCAGCACAAAGTAAAATCCCCTCCAAACCTCCTCTGTTAGCACCAGCACACATGCATGATGTCCCAGAGCCTGGAGCAGGGATGATCTAAGGAGTATTTCCCCAGGTTATTCATTCTAATTGCTTAGGGTCACTCGAAAACCAAAATATTTCTGTTTGCTTGTAAAAAAGAAAATGCATTTCAGACTGAAAGAAATGTTTCATTACATTCAGAAATAGCAAGTGGGTTTTTTTTTTTTTTTTTTTTTCCATTTGAGGGCACTTCTTTACTTTTAGAATTTATTTTTAGTAAGTTTTATTGAACCTGATCTTGGAACTCCATTTCAAAACCTTTCGTGCGAAATGCACTGAAGTGACAGTTCAGTTCTCACTTCACCCGTTTTTTCCAGGGTATGAAAGTGGACCCAAATGGTTTGCCAAGTTTGACTGCAAACAGTTTCTGTTGAACTGAGTCTGATTTTTCAGCAAATAAACCAGAGGAGTGACTATTTTTATTTACCTATCTGTGAAAATAATATTGGCAATTCCACCATTAACTTTTCGTCAATGACTGATGCAAAGACATGAGGGACCAATCCTGCTCTGCCAAGAGCCTTGGAAGTGTGTATGGATGTAAATGCTAATTAAGCCCTCCATGGTGGTGTGTTTGTGTTTGAACACACAGCACAAGCCTCAGCCTGGGGCTGGGCAGCCCATCCTGGATTTCTATCCACAGGGAGCCTGGCTCTGGGTCTCAGTGTCTGTGACAACTCCTGGTTACAGTGCCCAAATACCCCCAAAGTGGCCCTTCAAAGCAGCTACACATGTAAGAATAGTGCCCAGCAAGTGTGTGAATACAGCCAACCTTCTCCCACTCCTCAGAAAGTCAATGTCCAGAGCAAACCCCTCCTCTGACTTGTCAGCACATGCTGCCTCACCGCTTGGCCTTTGGAGATTGCAGCCCGAGCAGAAGGTGATGGGAATTGAACTTCGGCTCTCAAGAGCACCTGGCTTTGTTATCTCTAAGGGCCCAGGAAGATTTCAGGCACTATCAGCCCATGCCATGTCCTGACACTTGACTCACAAAGTGGCACTGGTGTTGGCTTGCCTCCAGGCTGCAGATAGGGACTGTCAGCAGCGAGGTGAAAATGAATGGAGTGGAACAGAAGCAGAGATCCTACTGCTTCATTTGGGAAAACATGGCATCCCACATTGCTCAAGAGTCCTCTCTCTTCTGACTCTCTCTGAATATCAAGATCTTTGCTACAGAGAGTCCAGGAGGTTGAGTTTGCACAGCCTTTTTTAGTATTTTCTCCAGTTCTGCAGTGGCCACAGGGAAATACTAAAAAACCTGATGGATGTCAGACCAAGACTGTGTGGATCCCAGAAACACAGCTATGACACAGATTCCAAGCATCACTGAAAGCAAGGAATTTTCTCATTTTTCCCATGCAATTCACCTCTTCCTCCAGAAGATAAGTATACTATTATGTGCAGATATATTCTGTATTTCCTATTCAGAACAAAGACACTGAAAGCCCACAGCCCCAGACAACACACCAAGTCACAACCCACAATTTGATTTGAATGCACTTCAGCCAGAAGCTTGAGGCTGATGATAATAACCTGACATCTCTCTGGGAACAGATACCAGGCTGCAAAACTCATCTTCTCCCACTGTTGAGCCTGTGGTACGTGCATAAGACAGATGCAGGAATGCCCTAGGAAGGAGGCAGATACTGCCTTCAATGAGAAACCAGATAACAGTGAAGAAAGCAGCTGCTTTAGAGAAACTTTAGTGTTTGCTCTTTTATCAGTGCAGCTGCAAGTGATAATTCAACCTCCAAGTGGTCTGTGCTTTTGTTCTGTTTGAATTGAAAAATGCCCAAACAAAAATCCTTGCATTGTATCAGGATTATATGCTTGAAAGGAACTGAACAAATTGCATTTAGAATGATCAAAATGATCCGTTTTCCTTACCGTGTTGCTGGTAGACAAAGGCTGGTGTTTGAAAATCAAATTTTGCCACTATCAATGTTACTGCCCATGTGAGTGCAGTGATATAGCTTTATCAGGCAAATTCCAAGACAGATTTACCCAAAAGACAGTTATCTTTATTATCCAAACAGCAGTTGCCAGTGTCACACACTGACACTTCACTAGACATCCTAAGCATCTTTATCATCTCAATATCCCAAAATAGAATGCCTTCTGTACACTGATATCTCCACAACAATACACTTGCAAATGCTGTTCCTTCTTGTATAAAAACAATATAAAATAATAATAATCACTCTTCCAAATTACTGCACTATGAATGCTGCTTTTCTTACAGTCTCCCTCGTTTGAAACAGAGAATAAGGCTCAGCTTCTTGTATATTTAGGAACCTCATTCCCACTAAAAATCGAGCCTTTATCCTGAATCAAGTCTCACCTTTTGTGAATGAGGTACCACTGTGTCTGCAGACAAAAACTCTGCTTCTGCTGCAGGAATTTCCAGCATGGCATGAGGTTGGTGCTGCATCGTGAGATGCAGAGATCCGAGCTCACTACCCACCCCAACAAAACAGCACTGCCAGTGTTAGGGACCTGTATTTAGACAGTATCTGAACCCATGGAGAGACCCAGCAGGAAAACATCCCAACAGACGTGCCTACTGGATGCTCCCTGCTTCCTAAACAACAATTTGCCCCAACAGAAATGTTGATTTAAACCATTCATGCTAACGTGAGTGCAGGATAAGGTTATGTGATTCTTGGAGACACACACCAGGTCATGAATGATGTAGTAATGAAAAGAAAATTCCATGCTCATTGCCCAGCAAATAAAGACAGGATTGTGAAACCTGCTGTACTGAGCTCTGCTCAGTGTGGGCACAGATTTGCAGAAGAGCCCTGCACAGAGGATGGACAATTTGAACATCTCCCAGTCATTTCTCTAAAATTTTTTAGAGTTGAGCACTGTGAGAAGTTGTTTATGAATGCAAGCTCTGATGTTTGTACCCAGTCCAAGATCCAGGCATGCTACCTGTTACAGAAGCTGATGTGCCATTACATTCTGCTATGCCAACCGTCCATGTCCTGGGTCAGAAATCACCAAATCCCATTGGGAATTGCCCTGGAGTGTGATGAAGTCCCTTCCCCACAGCCTGGCAAGCTTTAACTCTCCTAACCTCTGCACAGAGAAGAATCCAAAGAGGTTAAGAGAGAAGCTCATCATGTCCCCAGGATTTCCCTGCTGAGTTACTGTACTAAAATCTCTCCCGGGGAAGAAGCAGTGACCCAGGGGAACAAACAAGACTTTCTGAGCCTCAGTTCCAGGGTGCTGCACATCCACAGTTTCCACTGACTTGCTCAGAACTAAAGGTGCTCAATGGCTCCAGAAATCATAATAAAGGGTCACCTCCTGTGGAGAGCTCAGATTATTTGGATTCTGCAATTGCTCATATTACCATGTCAAGAGGGGTTTTTTCCAGGACATCATTATCTCCAATTTCCTAGGCTTTCAATGTTTTTCCTAGGGATAATCCCCTACAACATGGGTTTTTTTCAATACATGAACTGAACAAAGTTCTCATACATGGAATGTAGAGGTTTTTATATTAAAAAAAAAAAAAAGCCCAAAGCCTTCAGTTTCAATTTAGTCTTTAGAGAGGTGCAAAAGCTTTGGTGTATTTTTAAAGACAAAGCATTAGAAAGGATTTTTTTTTTCCCCTGGCTTAACTGACCCCAGAGCTCAACCTTAGTCAAGCTGATAGTTGAGAAAGTAAACTAATTACCACATTATAACCAGAGCTTGCCCTGCCTCAGCATCACTGACCCAACATTGCCACACTGCACCTTCTTTTCTACACTTCTCAAAATCCATTTTGGTGAATCAGAGATGCTCCTGGATCATCCACTACCTTGGCATAGCAACCACCAGGAAAAGGCAGCTGTGTGGTAGAGCATCCACTGCCTCTGCTAAACAAGCATTTTCATGACAAAAGTCAAGAAATAAATAACAATTTCAAGAAATTCCTGAAACCTCTATTTAAAGTGCCTTAAGTTGTAAGTTCAAGGAAAGAGATGCCTTTGTGACAGCACAGCTGTCGATTAAAAAGATTCCCAGGGCCTCCTGGTTAGTCTGACTTTTGGTCTTTAGAATTATATGAATATAGGCTTAAGACCACCCAAATTCTTTTTTTTTTTTTTTTTTTTGAGAGCAGCAGAGAAAGAGAACATGCACACAAGAGGGTGAAAGAGACCATTACCCTGGTGTTGGCCAAGTGTAGTTTTACAGTACCAAAGATGTGACAGGCAGCACTGCCCTGGGACAGCAGCTGTATTTACACTAGAGCCTAGCAGGGAAAGCACACTGGAGGGGATGGTACATGCACTGCAGGATACACTGGCCTTTGGAGAGCTGCTTTAACCCACATGTGCAGAATCCAGCTGCAGGAATTGAATTCCCTGCCAAAGCTCCACTGGGGGCAGCTGACTTTTGTCTCTTGCTTAGTGAATACGTGGCTGATTTTGCACCTAAACCTCACCTCTCTACCAGGAAATGTTCCCACAACAGTGGGACATGTTCTTCCAGAGAGACAGAGACAATCCTGGCTATCTCCTCTTTTATTACTATCACCAGCATGACTGATGTGCTGAAGGAAACAGGATGACAGCAAACAAGTTAAACAGCCTCTAGTCCACAGGACAGGCATAGAAAATAGGGGGAAGTAAGAGCTTAAAATTTCCAATTCATTAAAAAAAACCCAATAAACTGAACAAAATTTAAAGTACCTGTTTTCAGCAGAGAGGAAGGAGGTAGAAATATTTCAAGTAGCACAGTTTAGAACCTTATTGAAGCAGATCTCCATAGGTTCCCTGACAGTCCATGGAGAGAGGAGAGGAGGCTCCTCCAAGGATGAGGCAAAGCTGGAGCCCCTGGCTCTCCACTGAGGAGACAGAGGGGCAGGGACCCAAGACAGGCCCCTGGGAGGCAGGGGCTGTGCCCCTCATAGATCTGGGCTCAAAGCAATCCATTTGTCCTGGGTCTCTTCAAACTGAAATTCATTACACAGCCTTTGGACAACATTTCTTTGTTTTCTAATTGATTCAGGCTTTCTTAGGCTGATCTCTCAAGACAGAGTTTAAACAAAGAGAAACAGAATCAAATACTCGTTTTTTCTGCAGGGAAAACTAAAAAAAAAAAAATCATGAACAGTGCTCTGTCTGGGGCTGTAATTTTCTTGTGCTGCTCTCACCTTTATCATGCCTCCTTCACACCATGAGTTCTTGGATAACAAAGAAAACAGTCCATGTCTTCAAGAACAAAGGCTGGAAGGAAAACCAAATTAAAAATCATATTTGCAGCAGTATAGGCTGCTAAAATGATCACCTTTGTTATTTATATCACTTCAGGTATCAAGTAGTGTTTTGCCAGCTCCTTGTGCATGGAAAGGGAGCAGCCATCACCAACACATGGGAAGCATAACTGACCAGTATCTTCAGGTGCTGAAGCTTTAAGCATGTTCACATGACCCATTAATTCCTTTATTACCAGCTGCTTTTAATCCCCTGCCAAAAAGCAGGTGCTTTTACACTTCCCCAAATAACAGATGGAATATGGGGCTTGTGAACCAGGGTGCAAGATATGAGGGGCAGAAGGGACAGGTTGGTGGGGAAGGGAGCAAGGAACAGAGGACAAAGTTTGAAGTCATAGAAAGGTTTAGCATAAACTTGTCATGTAAGAGGCTCCAGCAGACAGATCTCAGTAGCAGGAAATCCAAACCACGACATGTTTGGACATAAGCTTTCAGCACAGGAAGTATTCCAGTCTGCAGGACCTGAGCAAAGGCACTGGTGCAGGCAGAGCAAGAATGTGCAGTGACTTTGGTTCAAGTTTGTTCTCTGCCACAAGCAGGATGTGGCTCAATCCCTGAGCCTGCAACTGCTTCACACTGACAGCAAACTCCTGCCCACAGGTTTGGGTCAGTGAGGGCAGCATGGACACCCAGGAGGTGCTTGGGGTACCTGAGACAGAGCCAGCTATCCTCACAACTCTCTGGGAAAAGGATCATTACTCCAAAACATTGCTCAAACCTCTTCATCAACAAGTTTATTGCTTCTACTTGAGGCACTTCAGGCCAGGCCTGCACCAGGTTCTCATGTGTAGTACAAAGAATGATACAGAATTATAGAATGGTTGGGGTTAGATAGGATTTTAAAGATCATCTTTTTCCAACCCCCTGCCATGGGCAGGGACACGTCCCACTAGGCCAGGTTGCTTCAAGATCCATCCAACCTGGCCTATCCTGCTTCATCTTCTGCATTATTCATCCTGAAGAACCCATGGGAGTGTTTTCACTCATTCACTTGTCCTGGTTTAAGTACTTCTTGTATAACCAAACCTTGCACTTCTGATAAAACAGAAATGCAGGTCAAGATAGCAATGATGGCACATGAGCTCAAGGGCCCAATTCTGATTTCACACACAGAATTAGCAAAATCCATTGATTCACAACAGCCACTCCTCCCACCCACACTCTCCTCCTTTCTGAGGGGTTGGAAGGGAGCAAGACAACTTCAGCTGACCCAAGGACCCTCTGAACAACATGAGCAGTCTTCCAGCAAGCCTCTCTTCCCCCTTCACCTGGACAGACAGACTGCAACCCCAGGAAGGGCTTAGAGAGGAGAGCAGGGAAATTTCTGCAGCTCAGTCGCTGACGTAGGTAGACCCACCACCCCTGCTGCCAGAAAGAACCTTTCAGGGACTCCTTTCCACAATATTGGGAATTCCTGCAAAACTCCCATTTCTGACGTGCTGCTCTTATGTGAAATATCCGCAGTGTTTGCAAAGAAGTGATTATGAATGACTAACCAGCCGTGCATATATTTCAAGAAAACTTGGAAACAACCTTGTTATTTTTGGAAACACGGACACTTGTTCGGGGAGAGCTGGCAAGGAGTTACTGTGGAAAGTTCCCTAAAGAACAGAGAGTCTGCAGTGCCACCTACTGCTTTACTCCGGACTGTAATGTCAGATTTGAAAAAGTCTCGGTGACAAAAAGTGCCACCCTGGAAAAGCCCCAAGCTCACCCAGACCTGGCAATGGCCCACACGAGATTCCTCATTAGAAGGTGCAAGAACACTGCCACAGAGACATGCAAGAGCCAATCCTGCCTGGGAACTTTGCCATGAAGTGTGGTAGCTCTTCAAAGAACACTAAATTTTAATTACAATCATCCTTAGTATTCTTTTTATACACACAAGCAGCAAAGCTGATACAAACTCGATGCCTCTTCAACTTCACCACAGATCAGCAACCATAAGATCCAAAGGTACTCCAGATATATTGCAAAGATACATTGTATAAAATTGTGGTTCATTAATTTTAATATTTGATTTTTTTCATAATTTAACCTTTTAATATAAGTCTTCCTACTACACAAGACAGAGCACAGTTTGCTGGTCTTCAGTCTGCTGATCAGTCAGTATTATATAAGCCTTCACTAGACTCACAAAATTTATTAAAAAAATAAGAAGAAATCCAGTCCATCCCTGAGTGCTTCTATTCAACTGCCCAGTCAAATATATGACTGTTCCCTAAGTACATCTCAATTTTCCTAACCACAAATTCACAAAACATAGATGATTCCACAAAGAAAAACAGATACTACTTTTGGATTATGAGTTATAAGCCAGAAAACAAAACATGCAAAAATACAAGGGGAAGGTTGCTTTTCTCCCGCAGCTACAGAGTATCAAAGAGCAGTAATTAGAATTTGCTACTCAGTACAACATATTATCAAAATCACCAAAGAGAACATATCCATTTAATCATAAATTTGGTCTGGATTATACAGGCAGTGTAGATGCTTGGTTGGATGTGTGTCTGGTCTGGTTTGTGTTTGGCTTGGAATCCATTCATTTAGTCCTTAATTTGCCATTAAGGAACTGATACAGCAAGTGTGCACATTAAACATTTAAATACGGGTGCCTGGAGGCACAGAGAGCTAAACAACTGCAAGTGGTTATCGCTGAAAGTTTAAACAAGTGATTTTCCTTCCTCCACAAAGATGAGGTTAAAGGTTGGACCAGACGACCTCCAGAGATCCTCTCCAACCTAAACTCTTCTATCATTCAAGCACAGGAAGAGACAGCCAAGAAGGAAGGGCAGTGTCGAGTGCAATGCTCAGGAACATCACTTCCCATGTGGAGCAGGACAAAGTTCCTACAGCCAGCTCTTGAGATCCATCTTCAGAAGGATTTAGGTGAGATTGCTGTGACATCAGCAGGACTTGGGCTCCTTCGTACCCAGGGTCCTGCACAAGGTTCCAAACTAGACACTTCTGAGAAAGCTCAGAGACACTGAGTTCCCCACAGTCTCAGGGACATGAATTTAAGGGTTCTCAATCCTTTGGGCAATAAAACAGCACAAATGACATAGTTCCAAGATGTCTGGAAAGCCTGTGACCAGCACAGCACACTGGCCACCAAAGAAGGGCTAAAGCCAGCAGACAGGATTTTAACAGCTGTTTTACAAAAATTCACCAGTTATGTTTGAAAAAGTTGTATCTCTATAAAAACCTGACCGGAATCTCTCTTGCACCAAATGCCAAAGTACTTCTACACAGAATAAAGGGATTTCATCCAATGTCTAATAACTACTTATCCCCATTTATTTTAGCTAAAAGCAAAATCCTCACAGATCGTAATAAACATTGAATACTGCCACATTATTTCAAGCAACATTTTTGGTACAATAGAGCGATAAAAGAAACATATCACATTTCTTAGTCTGTTCCTCCAAAAACTCCTATAATTTAGCCTGTCTTATAAGAATGTTTTTTAATTAGAAAAAAAAGAAAGAGAAAAGCCTGCTTCAGCAGTGCAGAGCTTTTGATGGTGTCCCAATGTGATGCAGCTTACAATGGCAAGTGAAGAGTGTGGGATCTGTAAAAGAAAAGACTTGGGACAAAATACACTCAGTGTAATGGAAGGAAGACAGCATAAAAATCATCAGGAACACTTGCCCCAATTCTGGGCTCCCCAGTACACAAAAACCCCATGGATTTACTGCTGTGAGTCCAATGGAGTGCCACAAGGATGATAAGGGACTAGAGCCTCTCTCCCATGAGGAGAGACAAGAACTGGGACTGTTCAGCCTAGAAAAGAGGGTTCAGGGAGATTCCATCACCTGGAATAAATATATACCTGTTGGGACAGCAGGAAGGAGAGGTAGCCAGAGTCTCATCACTGGAGCCCAGTGACAGTACATGAGGGAATAGGCACTAACTGAAACACAGGAAACTTCATCTGACCATAGGAAGAATGCCTTTTTTTTTTTTTAATTGTGAGAGTGGTCAAACTCTGGGATAGGTCACCTAAAGAGACTGTAGACTCTCCATTCTCAAAAGCAGAAATCCCAAAATCCTCAGCTCACCTTGGTTCTTTTTAAAAATGCTGAGATCAAGTTCTACTCCATTAGGTCATGCCAGAATCATTAAGTTGCAATAAAAATAAACAAAAATGCAAAACTGCACATCAGGTGTAATATACACTCATGTATCAAGACTCTTCTACTTAAATTTTTCTTTCCTTGATCCATTAGTACATGTAGGAAAGATCTTAAGAGGAGGATTTAGACTGACTTATCCCTAGGTAAAATACTGGTGCATTAACTGGACTTCACTTCCTTCAGTATCAGGTACCTACACAAATGGATGTTGTGGACTAAAAAATATTGGTTTTACCTCAGAAGGAATAAAGACAACTCTTTTTTGCTTCTTGCTAGTATTGAATTGTAAGGGTTACAATCAGGTCTGAGCAAATACAAATCCAAAGAATCTGAAAATACTGACATACTGAAATACTCCTGAGTTGAATTCTGTTTGTATCATTCTTTTGTGCAAAATGCCTGAATTTCAGAGCAAAGCTTACAGAAGAGAAGATAAAATGCATGTCAAACTGTCTTCTTCATCTTACACAGGAACAAGATCTGCAGCTATTAAGGAACTGGCAGAATACATTAATTATATCCCCAAGAACAAGGTTTGGCCAACTATCTTTAGTGGCTCTGTATAACCAAGCTTTAAATAAGTGCATGGAATGGAGGCAACAGTGTGCAGAGGCAGCAAGTGGCACTTAAAAAACACAGCCTTGCTCCACAGGCCTGAGCAAACAGCCATGGTTTCCGTGGTGGTTGTAAGGAATTTGCTTTGAATCTGCATTAAATAGCCAAATTTTCTACATCCTGTTTGATGCATTTCAAAAACATCTGTTTTGATTAACTTGAAATCAGTGCGGCACGTTAACATCTCAGAGGAAATTAGGTTCATTTAATTTGGATTTTAAGGCTGTGGTCTCCTTGCTCTGGTGATATGGGGAAGGGCTTTAGATGTGGAGGTTGTGCTTCTGCCATGCCCGGCGATGGTGGCAGCCGAACGCTCTGAGCATGGAGTAGGGTACCTGGAGCCCAGGTGTGCTTCAACTGACTTCCCTGGGTGGGGGGGATTAATTCAGGGGAGGAATTGGCCAGATGAGAATTACATCCTGTAGGATGCAAATTATAGATGGAATCCTATGAGGTGTTTCCCCTTGTCTGATTTCCCCTACAAAGACAGAAAACAGCAGGAGCTGTTTTCACAAGCTTGTCTCAGTTTCAAGCACTGAAGGCAAGGGGTGACACCAGACAACTGAGAGAAATGGAAACCAATTGAAGCAATGTCCCACTGTTCTTGTGGGTAAGAATCAATTCCAGAGTAAAACACCTTTCCACATGCATCTGTTGAGGTACAGCAAGCTGAAAGATTACCCTGTCTGTGGAGAAAGCCATTTTCTTCTGTTTAAGGAAAAAAAGCCCAAGTCAGTAGCACACCCATTTGAAAAAGCCACTGCAGTATTATAGGTGGTGTAATTCAGTTGCCTCACACTCCTACAGTCCTGTATTTGCAGTCACCTCTGGTTTGATGAAAGCTCTCAACTGGAAAAGAAACAAGGAAAAGAACAGCACAGGCAACTTGAGAATCATCAAGTGTTATTCAGCATGGACATCTGTTCAGGCAAACCTGCCCAACAGGAACAGAGGAACACTGAACCAGTAAAATCAAAGTAATACAGAAGTACCAGGATTAGAATCTATGGAAAACCTTCAGAAAGCAGTCACTGAAATATTTGCAATTACAGCATTAGGAGTACTGCAGGCACAGCTTGTAAGGGAGGATCCAAAGAAAATGCCTCAGGTTTGTTTGTAGATAAAGTTCATTTTAATCCCACATTTTCTCAACCACTCTCATTTTTAGATATCAGATGTTATCAGCTTCCCACAGCTAAGATTTTCAAAGCAGATTAAAGATACAAGTGATTTTCAATAAATTTTGGATAACAAATCTCTTGAAAAATCTCTTCTGTGCCCATTCAGCCTCCCAAGACAAGGACTGCTCCAATTGTGCATTTCTTCATGTAGGATCTGGCTGAAGACTGGGAGGTTGCACATGTAGCTGCAGGAATAATGGATGGTCTGAGTTCTCTGATGAGACTCAGCAGTTAGTGAAGTTTCCAGGCTTTGAGCTTCTTTCTGTGGCAATCAAAGTAAGGCAGTTTTGCAGACCTTAGTGTCAAATTTCCCTGCTCCTTTCAAAAAACCATCTAGTTTTCAACACAGCTCTAATGATAACTTCACAAAATTCTGTGGTTTTGCTTTGTAGATCATTTAAGTATTTTCTCTCATGTTGCTCCACAGCTCTACTGTGTCAGCTCCAGATGAATCAAAGAAATCTCAGAGCAAAAGCTGCTTGAAACTGGTAATGCTCCTCTGGATTCTCAGAGGAACCACCAATTTTGCCTGATGAGGTTCACTCGAAAGACTTCATTGACTTAAGCAAATCTTTCAACATGCATGGCAAGAGTTTAAAGTTTCTAATGAACCATGAAACCAGGCAAGTTTCTAGGGCTTTCTGAGAATGCTTTCCTTAATTCTAGCTCCACATTACAATTTTGCCACCAATCTCACAATGCACAGACCCATGGGAGCTGGGTACAAGCTGCTGAGGAAAGCTGTGACAGCCAGATTAGAATACCCAGCAGGCCCAGAGGACCAGAAGTTATTCACCAGCTTGTAAGCCAGAGCTCCAAGGACCAGTCAGAGGGCAAGGTAAGGGTTTTCCAGACCAACACTGATCTCCTGTAACAAATAGGGGCTAGTTTGGTTTTCTCTTTTTAAACAGGGTTTCATGGTAAAATGCTTCATCAATACTAACAATGATGCACTCGGATCCAGGACAAAATTTCTGGACACAGATAGGGACTCCACTGCCAAGTATCCTCTGAAATGCTCCTGAGGCAGATTCTAAGGTTAAAAGAAAGATTAAAAGCTACAGAAAACACTTGAGCTGCTGAATTCCAGGATCAGTCATTTGCTCTGTCACAGTGTCCCTACACAAGTTAGAGCAGAGAGAAACCATCTCCCCATTTTCCAAGCAGCTGAGACCCTACCTCATGGAAGTTATGGAAAGATAACAGCTTCAAAGACTTCCTAGTGCTTAGCTGTAGCAGGGATGGGAAACATGAATACTTCATGTACCTTAGCAAGAAGGGGTAAAATTCACAATGGCCCTCATCAGTGTTGTCCAAACATACAATTGGCTACTGGCCAATACAGGGACTTGGAGTGAAGGTAGAGGCTTGACCACTCTGAAGCCAGCTTTGGATCATGGCTGTGTTTCTTCCTAGAGGGATGCTAAGCATAAGCACAGGTCATTTTGAAATCCAGAAAATGCATCAGCATTTGGCAGCTCTCTCTGAGCAATGGAAACAATCATTTATACTTCTAATTGCACTGAAGAATTCACATGTAGATCCTCCACAGCAGAGCCTGGAGAAGCCTGTTCAGCAGCAGGTCTCCTAAAAGCCTGATATTCAGAGTGCAAATACAAATTTGCTGCAGCTCCAAACAGTAAATGTAGTTATTCTCTTGATTACAGAAGCAGCAGAATGTCCAAATTCCAGTTCCTCTTCACTAGTCAGCACTGGACTGACCTTACACTCTTTTACTTCAGTTTAAACATTATCATTTGCATTTTTTCCTCAAAATCCTTCTGTAGCTATATAAAAGATACATGAAAAGGAGAAGCCCTGTGTACTTTTTAACATGTTAACTTTGAGGACAAAGATTAGAAACCTCTCGGTGACACAGACTGGAGTTAATTAGACAAAATATTCTGTGTGCATACTCTCCTCAAGGCAGCATCTGCAGCTCATGTGTAATGCAAACCATGTTAAGCAGCTCTGTCCAGCCTGATTTCTGTCCAGCTACTGAGGATTCTCACTGAATTTCACCAGACAGAAATGTGCAATTTTTCTGTCATTAGAGAGCACCCAGGGAAGTAGCACAACAAAATGCTTCCTGCTGCTGTTAAAGGCAGGAGGCTGTGATTTCAGCTCAGTCATCTGCTCTCACATTGAGTAATCCACAAATATTTGAGCTTTCTGGCAGCATAACCCCCCAACACCACAGTAGCAGAATCTTTTCCTCTAAATGTTCCAAGACATTTCCATGTTTGCCTTCTCAGGCTATTGATAGTAAACTGCTTAATAGGAGAGGGCATCTGTGATGCTTTTCCTGATTATTGATAACATCTAGAAGGCTTAAACATGGCCTTTCCTGCTTCAGATTTTAAAGGAGGTTAATTGAGATCAGATACTTAAAGCTGAACTTAATAGCAACAGAGTAAGTGCACAGTCCAGACTATGGAAAGAAAACATGTTAAAAAATATTTGGAATAGTTAAATATATCCAGATCAGCCACACATGATAACTTCAGAGTACTTACAAAGAGACTAAAGGACACTGAGCCATTCCTGGCTATCTGTAGAGTGCTCTCTGGAAACATAGTTGGAACTCCAGGAGACCAGAAAGCTGATTTTTAAGAGATAGGGAAGAGTTTGGGAATATTTAGTTCGGTCTGTAGACCAGAGTATAAACTCTATGATACAAAAGAGAGTAAGAAATTGATACATTCAACAGGACAAACAAAAATTTCACTTTTACAAGATAACTGGCTTAAAAAAAGATCAGAAGATTTAGAGAGTAGAGGGAAAGGGAGACATTGCTGCAGGATAGCAAACAGGGGGTCAGAGAGAAGTTAATTATTTGTTCTCTTCCTCCCCCAAGGACAGGACAAGAGTGAAGGACTACATCATAAAGACAAATACAATTCAGCTGAGAAGTCAAAAAGAAGTTTAAAAGTTGAGTAATACTTGTAGAGACTGTGAAATCACCTGTCACAGATTTCTAGACCCTGTCAGAGTAGTTGTGGCTAATTATTTTCCTGATTGCAGTTACGCCTTCCAGCCCCCAGCATCTCCCCTTGGCCCTGATGTCCCATTTGATTCCTCCTTGTCTCACCATCTCTTCCTTGCACTGCTCCTTCCCTCAGCAATGGGGGAAGACTTTAAAGAATTCTGCCTCAAGTGAGTGATGAATTAAGACAGAATTAGTGTTACTAATGAGAACATTTTTCAGCCTTTATTAGACCAGTGGCTATGGTGACTCCTTCTGCTACAGTTATAGAGTTGCCTTCATTGCAGCACATTCATGAACAACTTAAAAACACATCTTGAGATTTTCTAGGCATGAGGTAGAATTCCTAAGGACATCAATAGCTCCTGCATAGCGCAGCTTCTAAATTTTTTCCAGTTTGGAAAACACATTGTGTCAGTGGAGAAATAAGCTGTGGTCCTCTAGTTAAACCTGGATGACAATAATGCACGTGCAGAAGGCAGCAGAATTCCAATGAACCACTGGACTCTGGCATTTCTTTCCTCTGAGAGCTTCAAAACTTCAACATTGCATTACCACCAGCTCTTTCCCTGGGATCTATTTAACAAGGAACTTACAAATGGCATGTGTAACAAATGCTATCTATTGCATTTTATTATTCATCTTTTTCCACATATTGACATTTGAGATGTAACCAGGGACTCTGCACAGAACATGTCTGGCAGGAGTGGTGTGCACTGATTAATGTCCCCTCGGTGCTGATATGAAACACATGGGTTCTATTAGCAAAGCCATGGATGAAATGATACATTGGAAATTACTTACCTATTCCATGAACATGACTTACCAAAGCCAGGAATGTTCTAGAGATTAACTCTTACGAATGCATGGGAATTAAAGCACTTCTTTCTGGGAAAAAGGGGAGCATTTGCAACCACCCATAGGCTGCAAGGGGTCAGCCCTAAAGTCTTTAGAAGATCTCTGACAGAACAGGAGCAAAGTTATACATTCAGACAATGAGTAAATGAAAACAGAGGGCTGTTATTATTCCTGTCCACTTTGACAATTTGAAGTTATTTCTCCTTCAAGTTCAGGCTACAACTGAAAAAAGAATCCCTATAGAAGTTCCTAGATATGTGCTTAATTCTATTAAAATCAACATCCCACCAAAATTGTTGAAGTTAAGTGTGTGCTTAAATATTTTTCTGAATCTGACTAGTGGGTACTAACTTGCCAGGGTTTTTTTTCTTTATTGATACAACATTAACTCAAAAATGCTGTGGGCATATAAATATTAGCCAAAACTATTAACTTTTTCTGGGTTTCTTGGCCTTTAAAAAAAATCTGGTCCAGCTAGAAGGCTGCCTTATCATTAAACCAACATATTAAATTTCTCTGACAGTAAAATCTATCTATAGACATACAGTAACAACAAATTAACCTCAATCTGACATGAATGAAAACAGTTTCTAAGTGGTTATAGTTCCTAAAACAGAATCTATATGCAATAAATATAATTATTTCACTGAAATTGTTAGCACATGTTTTTCTTTTGCAACAGACATGTTCGCTGTACCATCTTTGTTGTATTGATATGTTCTTTAGTAGCCCCTTCTGTGCCTTCATCCTTGATTTAAATTTATCATGACACATTTTTAAACAATAGCAGGAAACCTCACTTATGACTTTAATTATAAAATGGTGTTATAAAATTATATCCACATTTTACTTTTGGCAGTTGGCAATCCTCATTTAACATAAATAACCCTTCTTGGCCTCAGCAGTTCTCTTTGGTTGATTTCAATGCTTACTGTATGTAATTGATATAAAAACACAAGGTTTAGGAAGCAGTTATTGGAACTTGTTAAAAGAAGTAGTCAAGTTCATAAACGCACTCATTTTGCTATGCTACATGCCAAGAGAATTAATAATGGACGTTTGGGAATTGGGGAGAAACTCTGGCTTTTTAAAGAAAGACTGATGTAACTACAGTATTCCACTCCTATGTTAATTGTTTGGCTCACAGACCCACGGCTTTGTTTCTCTTCCACCCACAGCTGCTTCCAATAATTTTCTAAAACCTGACACATCCATGCACACACATCCATAGACACAGACGTCCAGTTTGAACTCCACATATGCACCAATACCCAAATAATTCTGCTGTTCTACCTTAAAGGACAAGAGCAAATACATCAACCTGGCAGCATAAATAAAAGGAAAAGGCTTTATCAGAAGAGGCTGTTCCAGAAGACTGGGATTTAACAATACTAGAAACGAAGCCACTTTGAGTCACTTCTCAAAGCAGTTCACATGAAGGGGCTGATTTTCATCTGAAGATGCCTGGATTTGCACAAAGGCACCTTTGTCTGTCTTACCTTTGCACACTGACAGTAGGGGAACACACAGAGTTAATTGTCTGCATGAGCACTGAATCCTCCAATGCACAATGGTCACACAAGAGCAGGAAATGTCACCCGTACTTAATGCAGGGATGCACCATCATCTGAAAAACTGAATCAACACCTTCTTAACTTCTACCTGACTGTCACACAGCATCACTGACAGGATTAAAGTTAAACATGGGCTTAGAAGCATTGGATGAACTGGAAACAAAACCCAGCTCAGCAGTGCTGGTCCATAGCCTTCACACAGCTGATGGTGCTACTAATTGTCCTTCCCTTCTCAGAACAAATGACTCAGGTTAGGGCCCACTCAAAGCTTTTCCTTTTGTTATTTTAAGGACTCAACTTCAAAAATTCTCTCTTATTAAAGCTAATTTATGAGAAAGAATTCAAAAACATTGAAAACGTTATTCTCAAATTTTCATTTGGCTGGTTTATCTCATGCCTCAAATAAAAGTCAGGCCATGAACAGGAAGGAGACTTTGCTCTTTCTGCATCAGGATCCACCACCTCAGATCTTGAGGGAGGTGTCCTACAAGCCAAGTCACACAACAGGACAAAGCCAGAGCACAGGTCTGCATTTGTGGATGGCTGGAGAGCTGTGATGCCATAAATTGCCACTAACAAATGCCAGATGTGGATGCTGGGAGCAGGGGCAGCTGGGGAATTTGGAGGAAAGCTGAGATGCTTAAAATGTACACGCTGTCTGTAGGGAGATGGGAGGGCAGGACAGAAGGGCCAGATGTGTGAGTCTCACACAGACAGAGACTAGGCAGACCTGCAAGAATAAGCTAAATAAGATTATTAAGCAGATGAATGCTTAAATGAGGGGACAATACCTTGGGATAAAGCTGTAGGAACATGGAAGGGGCCAATATGTTTCGTGCCTCCTCTGCCATACCCACCCCAGCTGGTTTTACATATCCAAAAGCTGATGTGGTTGGTATGTGCTCAGTCAAGGGTCTAAGTGCCCATGAGTCATATATAAGCCAGTCTCTTAAGCACAGCCAGGTACCAATGTGTCTCCTATCCTTTTCCAGTGAACAGGGAGAGCGCACCAATCCCATCACAAAGAAATGTCTCATCTGTAACTTGCCACTTCCAATCAGTGCTGGAAGCAAGAGCCCTTCTGTGCCTTTGGCCACTCATTAAACCATTCAGCCAGGAAAACTCAAGGGCACTGGGATTTCAAAAACTTCTTGCATTCTCCCCTCTTCACCATGCAATGACCCAGTCTCTGTGACACAATAAAGTCCATTAAGTAAATCAGTCTCAGGGGTTTTAATTCTTCTCAATCACTGAACTATAAAACCCATTTCAAACTCTCAAATCCCATCCCTGTCAACTGAGACCACCAACTTTTACCAAGGCTCTGCCCAAGACAGAGGTGGCAGACCAGCCCTGCTACCTGTCCCAACCAGGTCTCAAAGCCAGTGGCTCCCTCCCTAAAACCAGCATGGCAGCTGCCAACTCTTTGGTTTCAGTAGTCCTGACTGCCTTTTTCTTCCTTAGCCATGGCCAGGTTTGTGCAAGTGTTAAATCAAACCTGAACAAACAGCAGTGGGGAAGATGTCGCTTTTTCCCTGAGGTTCAGCAGAGGAGGCTGCACATAAGGGCCTGGCTTTTCTGTCCCACAGATGGTACAGCAGTGCTGAATAAATAGGAAGCTCAGAATAAATAGGAAACTACCCAGAAGTGGAAGAAATTACTTCAGAGGAGGCTGAGACTCTTGGGACTTCCAAGTTTCCTAATATAAATTTGGAGTTTGCTATTTTTGTTGAAAAGGGGTGTACAGCCAAGGGGGTAGTACTTCCTCCTCACACTTCCTATTGCTGTATGCAACATTAATCCTTTAACCTTACAATTAGGGGCAGTCATATTTTGTGGAACCTGAGGTTTTTGCAGCCCTCTTGAACTTCTGCAGTAGAAAGTGGGAAAAGGAAGCTGCAGAGATGAAGGCCACCACATCTTTCCTTGTAAGCCTGTGATTTTCTTTTCACCTGTGAAAGGAGATTGACATTTTTGCTTTTTAGCCATCATATTTTTCTGTTTAAAAGACCCATCTCCAACACTCAGATTCCATGTAAACAAACCAAAAAAAAAAAAAAAAAAAGCATCACAGTGGAGAAACTTGGGCTTCCTGACTCAACCAACAACTGCAATCAGAACCCAAAGCCACATCCTCAGCTAATATAAATATGGTGTAACTGAAGCTGATAGAGCACGGCCTGTCAAACACATCCCTGTTCTGCTGTAATCCTTTCACACAGAGTTGAGGCAGAATATCTTCCCTAACATGGGAGGGAAGGAAACTGCATTGCTCTGTTTGCATGCCTGGGATAGGAGACCACAGGGAGGAATCAGCAGTGGCATCAGGGCATTTTCATTCAAGTGCTCACCAGAAACAAAGCCATGGCTGATGGCAGGATCAGAAACACTGAAGGAGAAGCAGGACAAAAAGGATGTTCACTGGCTTGCTACCAAAGAGGTGAATCCTCCCTGTTGGCTCAAGTCTCAGGAGCCAGAAAACATTTCAGCTGAAATCAGTTTAAAACCTTCCCTCCCACCTTCATTTTAAAACTTAACAGTGAATTAAAGGATTTTTGGCTACAGTGAAGATTACAAGCATTTTTAAAGCACCAAGTATTAGCTTTCACATTATTTTTATTCTGAAAATTATTTTGTAAAACTAGGTAAAATTTCAGATGGAATAAGAAATTGTTAAATCCCTACTTTTACCCTTAAAGTCGGGGACACGAGGGGGTTTTTCAGGTTGGGTGGGTTGGTTTTGGCAAACAAGACATTTGTGCCCTTCAAGAGTCCTCTAAATTTTGGGACCAACCTCCTAGAGAAGACACTTGATCAGATGTAAGCTCCCAGCTCTGAGTACAGCCATGGCACATAGGCAAGGACTCCTTTCCAAGCTCAACAACACCTTGGAGCTCCTCCTCTCTTCTGCACATGGTTTAAGGCTGCCCTGTGTCTGTAGGGACTCCCATTTCTCTTGTTGGTCCTTTATATTAACAGGTTGATTCCCCAGCTCTCACCTCCACACCTGATATCAGGAAATGGCTGAACAAACCCAATTTTTTCCACCAAACTTTCTGCAGCAGCATCAGCCTCCTTAATTTCAAATTCTGCCTGATGCCTTCTTATACTTTATGTGCAGGTAAAACTTTCACTAATAACAGATCCATAATGTATCCCTAGATTTCAATTCCTCCTGCTGATCATTTACCCAAAACACACAAAGTTTGCAGTGCTGGTGCAGACAGCAGCACTTTGTGAGCAGTGCATTCCTGGCTGAAAACTGACAGGACAAAAAGCTCTCTGCTTCCAGGACCTGGGTGACAGTGAAGTTGCAATTTGTGTTTTCAGACCTCAACAAATTAGGCTTTGTAAGTGTAACAAATTGTCCAAGTACATCCAAACACTATAAAACATCAGGCTAAAGGGCCACAGCAAATCCCAAACAAGGCTCTTGGAAAAATTAATTGAACAACAATGTCCTCTGCTGGCAGGAGCCTGACTCAGCGTGTAACACTGAGCTGCAGCGCCTTCCTGGGGATTCTGGGTCATCATCACCAGGCATTGAACAATCTGAACAGGAAGCCAAGAACAGACCAAAATCAAGACTAACACAAAGTGCCATTTGGATGGCCTTATCTAGTTTACCACCGATGAGGACAGAGGTCAGGGGATATTTGATGCAAAAACCTCTAAGGACAAGAAATAAATTTGAATGTGATTCAAGACTGGTCTATGTGACTCCAAACCCAAGTAAACAGTGCAGCAGCTTGGAACAGGGATCCAGATTGTTCTCCTAACCTTCTTGCTTCTCCTCAGGCTGTCTCCATGCAAATCAGGTCTCTTCCATCTATTCAGGTTTTGAAAGCATTGGAACAGGGAAGGCATCATTTTCCCAACTAGACCTTACCCTAGAAAAGGAGCTGAGATGATTTCAAGAGCACACAAATGGCACAGGAGTCTGGGATTTATTTCCAAGTATTGCACAGGTACTGAAGAGTAGATTTTCAGAGTATTCCTGTTCCAGGAGACTCCGGCTTCTCAGGAACTCTGGTAACAACATAACTTCTGCTAATCCTTTTTAAACACAGTGGAGCTGGGTTCTTCCATGTCCCTAAGTGCTGATTCTGAAGAGTTTCTGTTTCAGTGACACTTCCCTGAATACCTGCTCTAATTCTTAAAAATAAAAAAATCAGTAGTTGAAAACCAAGTTTAAGTTTGCTGCCTGGCTTTGAACATTTCCAGGGATAGGGAATCCAGTGCCTTAGCACTCTCACAGAAAAGAATCTCGTTAAAACACCCAACCTCAACCTACTCTCAGTTTGCAGCCATTCCCCCTTGTCCTGTCACTAAACATCCTTGTAAATGGTCTCTCTACATGTTTCTTGTTGGCTCCCTTCAGGTGTTGGAAAGCTACAGCTATGTCACCCTGAAGCTTCTCTCCTCTGGGCTGGACAATCCCAATTATTTAAGTGCTGCCAGTAGTTAGCATCCTTTAAGAGCTGCAGTTGCATCACCAGCACAACAGTTCTTCCAGCCTTCTTTGGGAGTCAACAGAACCCACCAGTGAAAGAAATCTCCAACACCTGCAAAACAACTGCATTGTTGCTTATGGAGGCAGGAGCTGGCCTCAGGAAATGAGGACTGGGAATCAGTGCAATGGCTCAGAACTGGCAGAATTTGAGTGTCACAATGGTGGTATTTTGACAAGGGATGGAGAAAAATGCACTGTAAGGTTCAATGAGACAAGGTGACCCAAATATGTAAGCAAATTTCATGATGGGAAAACATTGGAACTATTTCTAATGATCCTTTAGCTTAGTCACCAATTCTATTAATATGTTTTAAGAGACCATAAATATTTTTATCGGCACTCAGGACACAAAGAGAGCTTTCGAGTTTCTATATAAAGAAGTCATTTTGGACAGATCGAAACAATAAAGGCACAGGACTCCTGGATGACAGATGCCAGGATGTTAGTAACCATAAATGGTTCTCAAATATGGCCCCATCACCATCCCCCACAGTAGCCCTTTCAAGTGGGAATTACAAATTGCTTACTTGGAGAGGAAATTTCAAACAGGCCACTTATCAAAAAGTGCCAAATAAACCTGTCATTGGGATAGAAGTTACAAACCATTCCTAAACTCTGCAGACATTTCCTGAGCCTGTGAACTCTGATCTTGGCTTCTAATAAACATGACATCAGCTCCCCAGTACTGCAGACACAAGACACATGACCCACCACTATGTTATCGCTTCCTCTGCAGTTTCTTCAGGATCTGCTCTCAAGCACAACATCAATAGAAGACTTTCTGCTCATTTCAAAATTGGTTTTGGATCAGGTCCTTGAAGGGAGGGCAGAACAAGCACAGCACAGAATCAGCGTGTGAGCTGCAAATATTGTAGCAGGTATCCACTTAAAAGCAACACTGAATCCAAGACTTTGAGGAGTTTCCCAAGTATTGAGTTAGTGAGTGGGTTAAGACAGAACTCTTGTTGCTGTCAAAGACTTACTAACTGCTCACCTCTCCTCCAAGAGATAGAACAGAGACTTTAAAAGCTCTGATTAAGCATCTATGTACTGGATGGCCACTGAATAACAGCTCAAAACAGGGCAACGAGTGATTACAATACACCAGAAGATTCCAAACACTGGAATGTCAGTCACCTTAATTTCCTGAGAAATTCTAGGGAAGATTAAGATAATTACAGTTCTACAATTTACATCTCATATGTTTCTATGTAGGCACTTCCTTCTAAGTTTTTGCTTCTAAAATCAACCTTGGTAAAATATACTTGAAATAAAAGTTCCCATTTATCTCTGTGCTGGAAACCTAACTGAGACCCGTATCTGATATACCAAACAAAATAGGCCATCCACCCAATAAGCCAAAATTCCAATAAATACAGGACTGTGGCTCTTGCAAAAGTAACTTAAAATCATACTATCAAAATACAATCCCTACAAATAAGATGTTTGTAAAAATTGTGGGAGATTCACCTAGAAATGGAGTGTCTCCTCTACTCATATCTAAAGGACAAGGATTTCCTTCATATTTGGGTATTTACAAAAAATTTCCTGATCAAACATAAGTCAGAGTTGGCAGGGTATAATGTGCAACATAAAAGAAAATTTTGTTTACAATTCTTCATGATTAACACATGAAACTTGCTAGAAAAGACATCTCCAAAAGCCACCAAGAATCCACACAGATGGCAAATTACAGTAGACACAGATCTCAAAAGCTGTCCTGGGCTCAAGGAGAACAACTGCCCATTTTTCCTTTCTACATTTCCCCTCTTTCATCCTCATCAGTGCAGAACCTGCAATTTGTAAAACTACAGAAGTCCTGCAGGTCTGTAGGGGTCAGAAAGGAGAGCTCCCTGCTCCAGTGGGGCCTGACCACCAACACCTGCAGTCAAGTTTAGAGCCATTGGCCATAAGGAATATTCTAGCACAGAGCTGCTACAACATCCTCAAGTCACACTGGCCTTGGCATGTGGCTCATCTGCCAGGTACAGCACAAATGTTTCCCTCCTGTCAGGGCACAGGCACGAGGAGGAGCTCGGAAATGGGTACACAAGGATGATTATCACAGTACAGCAGGTCCTTGGGAACCTGCAAAGCTCCTCTGGGTCCTGCTGCAGGAAAGGGGAAATTCCTCCCATCTCCTGAAATATTTGAGTTTCGCATGGGTGGATTTCATTCCAAGGACTTATCTTAGGAAGGGTTAAATTAACAGAAGGCACAAGATCTCTGGCCCTGTGCTCTGACAATCCAAAGAAATTACCCAGTTTGCATTATGGGATTACTTCACAGAATCACAGGATGGTTTGGGTTGGAAGGGACTCTAACAATGATCAATTTCCAGCCCCCTGCATGGCCAGGGACACCTCGCACTAGATGAGGCTGCATTTGCCCTTGTGGTGTCAGAGCTGTTGAAGTGCGTGGATCTCCCAGCACGAAGGAGGAGCAGATACTCTGTACCACCACCATGGATCTGCAGCACTGCAGCAGAAAGCAAAGAGCACTGGATGAGCCCCGGCTGCCGGGGAGGGACGGAGCCGCAGTCGGGTTAGTCAGGAGGCAAAAGCCGCGCTCCGACCAAGGGAGCCGAGTGATGTTTAATGAGCGGGAAAAATGCAGTGCTTTGGGTTTAATGACTCATGGAGCAGGCAGCACCTCCTACCAACGTGCTGTGGCATTCATGCCCAGGAGGAAGTGTGTCAGCTACTGAGTCACGCAGCTCGCAGCATCGGCTGCCGCCAACCCAAACACAAACTGTGCCCAGCCCTGTTCAGCCCTGACATAACCGTAGCCCAGGGTTAAGCTCATCTCCCAAGAGCTTTCTAAAATAAAAACCTTTCTGGATATAAACAAAACACGATTTCCAAACCCAGGCTACCGGGACCATGCTTGGAAGCCCAGCAATTTCCCTGCACACACGTTCAGCCTTCCAACATCAAAGTGCCCGCAATCCAACCTGCTGAAGCTAACCTGATTTCCCACTTGGGAGCAAACTTTAATATAGGAGTGGGACTTGTGTTTTTACACTACTGACCTACATTTGCAAATCCCTGGAGGTAATTTTGTCCAGCTCAAAAAAAGGAGGGGCTTCAAAGCCAGCTATATTGAGTTGTTATGCAGCAGAGAGCACAGCTGCACTGAACAAATCCAGCCTGTAACACAAGGTGCAAACAAAAGCCATGAAGTTCCACGTAGAAAAACCTAATACATTTCAGTCAACAAAAGAAAAGACTTTTCATTAACTTGTTCTCATTGAGTGCAGAGATAATTAAATTACAAAAACAACCACTTTAGTATAATCAGTTTAGAAGAACCCACATACAGAGACAAAGGATTTTTCAAGATTCATCTAGGAAAACAAAAGCTTCATTTAAACTGTGTTACTCTTCCCTTGTTAAAGAGACTCATGTGCTTTCTTCAGGAGGAATAAGATCCTTATTCCAACCCAGTTTAATCAAATCCTTTAAAGACTGCCACAACTCTTGATCCAATTCCTCAGATATTTTGTATTTTTATTTCTTTCTTCTATTCATGACACTCGCTAATGCTACCATACACTTCATAAAAGTGTATCTCCCTTTCTTTCAGCTCCACGGTAAACATTGACAATATAACTTGATTGCATCCAAGGGCTTAAATTGCACTTAAAAAAACCAAAGAGGCAAGTAAAATAACGAAAATAGGCAGAACAACTTCTTTAAAATATTGGGATGAAATTTAATCTTTAGAGAGGTGCAGCTCATGACTTGATATATTCAAGGCTGTTAAGGAGAACTGACTATTTCAAAAGGGAGTATATTTGTAAAGATGAAGGGTATCTGTTTCAAATTATAAGGGGTCTGCCCTGCTTGAACTACAGTATTGTTTAGCCAAAACCACAACCCACCTTTCCAGTGTTAGCCAAGGTAAAGTCACTCATGGTTTGATCCATGAAGGTCCAGCAAGAGTCACACCAGGCCAAGCACAAAGGAACACCTTAAACAGGACAATTCATATCCAGAAATGCTTTTCCAAAGTGATCCAGAATACACAATCTTACCCTTAGGAACAAGACCTCAAGAGGAATTCAGGCTAGGAATGGAGAACCCTGGTGGGGTGCCCCTTGAAGGCTACCTGAACAAGTTACAGGTGCTCAGACCAGGGCTCCTCCCACAAAAAATCTGCCCACACCTGCCTGATAGAGATGCTGAGATGTGACAGGAAGGGGGACCCTTCCATGTGAAGGAAGCTGGCTGGAGTAGCACCAGCAGGCTTGGAAAAGCCCAGAGAGAGATTGATACCACAGCCAACTTGTTGTTAACAAATTCCACACAAAGGCTCAAATCACGCAGACCTGACACCAACACATCCTCAAATTCTCCTGACATCTGTACAGTACAGCTACACCAGCTCTAATCCCAGAATCTTCTCCCAGCAATTTAAGGCCTCTGATGAGGATAGGTTTTATATGAGTAACAATAAATACCTTTTAAATAGATAATGTTCCAGACAGACTTCAGTCAGGGAGGTTAAAAATAGATTTGTTTATATTTATATGCCTAGAAGTTAGAACTACAGAAGAAACTGCATGGCTGTTGCTATTTGCTTTTCCTAGAAAAAAAACAAAAAACAAAAAACAAACTAATAAAACAAACAAACAAACAAAAAAAAACAACCCTATGCATATAAAAGATATCATGACCTTGTTTTTTAATAATTAATATTTCAATGGAAGATCTTTTCTCCCAGATACCATCTTTATACTAAAGAAAGCAGATTGCTCACACTATTCTGTGAATATGCAATAGCCAGTGCTCATGAAATCCTGAATGCAATGCCAAGCACGCTGGTTGTGACAGAAACCTCCAGTGCTTGGTGGGCCCAAAAGAGTAACCTGGGAGGAAATATTAAATGCACACCTTCATGCAGGGGCAGAAACAGCACGATGGATCTCACTTTATCATAAGACAAGGGCGAGCAGGAAACTCTGAGAGGAAGAACAACCTTTCCAGAGAGTCCTACATGGGCAGAGCGACCCCTGCCCTAAGAGTAAATCATGCAGATGTGTCTGTAAGGAGTGCCCTTCACACCCCCCATAACAGGAGGCATAGCACAAGCTCTCATCAGCTTAGGGAACCGAGAAGGCCACCAGGTGTCCCCTGTGCCGCAGTTACAGGGCTGCAGTCCCTGTTCCCGGGGCTGCAGTGGCATCTGCTGGTCACATACAGGCAGGATTGGTACCAGCCTCAAGTGTCTCGCAAGAGCTTCTCACGCTTCTTGCACAACTCTTCTCCCTCTGTTCCCGCTTGTTGTCATTTATTATTGTTGCTGTTGCGTTGCTTTGGAGATGTTACAGCCACAGAAGCTGCAGCTGCCTGTCACCCCTGGAGATGTAAAAGCTCAGAAGGTGAAAAAGTCTCACTCCAGCCAACCTGTGATCAGCCTGTTTCCTACCAGCAGCACGAGTCTGTCTGTGCCTTTGGATGCCTGGCATAGCTGGGCTTTTGGGAAGCCCCACGACACCAATTATTTCCAACCCCTGACCCGGGACGTTCGGACCTCCCCTGGTATTTTGAACGCCCACATCTCTCAATGTTTGATTTCTTCAGTCCTAGGGTAGATTTGCATGAGTGAGAGACAGGATGTGATTCAGTCACAGGTAGAGAGGAAAAAGCTGAACTCGATGAGATTTGTGTACAGTGTGTCAAGACAAGGGAGACGTTTGCCTTTAGGGAGTTTCTCTTTTATCAGTGTTCAGCTTCAATTGCAAAGCAACAATAAAAACGGCCCAACTTTGAAGAAAAGCAGTTAAAGGATCATATTCAAGTATCCAACACTTGCTTGGTCTTACAAAGAAATCAGAGTTTCCTTCTGTCACAGCAAATAAAATAATGACTGGTCCTTCAGCAAGCACAGGCAGGAAACTCAAGACTGGATCAGGGCCAGAAAAGAAGAGATGAAATAACACCACTATTATAACAACTGCTGGTTTAGGCATCTTCAGAGACTGCTCCTTTTTAAAGAAATATTTAAAGAAGTACTTCAAGGATTGAAAACCTCACCAGTTTTTAGGGATCTGCACCCTGACAAGATTCTTTTCTTCCTTAAATTAGTTTTTAAATAATCAATAAAATATTTGCTAATGGGTTTGGAACACACCTGAATCCATATTGTGTGGTTTTCCTCACTGTTCTCAAAGTCCAGCATGGCTTTTAGAGGAATCTGTAACACAAATTAACATGAGGGTAACAATTAAACTGTAAGACTTGGTAATCCAGCCAGACACTGGAAGGGGTGGGAAGAGAGAAAAAGAAAAAGCAGGGGAAAAAACCCTACCCTTAGGCACACGAATCTGCAACATGATTTTTCAGAGTGTTAATTGCACTACAGCTTTCACAAGTCACATGCCTTAGGGGAACTCCAGGTGCTCTGCTCGGCCTCTGGAAAATGGTGCAGGAATAGATACCAGGAAGTCGTATTTAAAGCTTCCAGATTTAAAAGGCTGAGTCTAGCATTAAAAAGAAAACAAAATTAAAAGTATATTTGCACATTTGGTTGGAAACCCAAGTTTAGCAACACAGCGTTTGCATTGCTTTCATCAGGCATTATTCGTTCAGGAAAGTTGCACAACCCCTTTCACAGCAGCATCCCAAGTTTGCTAATACCTTGCATAACTCACACAGAGCTGCCTTCTCCACACCGAGTTAGTGGTAGGGAGGAGGGAAGAGCTCTTCCCTCAAAACCTAACCCAGCCCCACATGTCTAATCCAACCCCCAGGGCACACTTGTGTGGCCCTCGCAGAAGGAGAACTGTGGCAGCAACAGCTCTGCTGTCTTCAGGGCTGTGGCACAAAGGTCAGGAGATGGCAGGAGCAGCTCCCAGTGCAGAGCTCCTTAGAAGCCAGCACAGATCCCACCTGCACCAGAGTCCTGGGGACACTCAGGGCTGTATTCCCAAACTCTGACCAGAGGGAGCAGCACTTGGCTCCCAGCAGCCCAGCCCAGGGCTGAGCACTGGAGTAGGGGACATCTGTACAGCTCTGTCTCTGCCACCTGTGGCTCAGAAACAGCTGACTTACAACAGAGCCACTCTGCAATCTCCAGCCATTCTGCTTTTGGGAATGAAAGCGAGGGCACTTTTACATTCCACCCTGCCCCCCATTTCAGTTTCAGTCTCCTCGAGGCAAAACACTATCTTTAGTTCATCTGTATAGACACAGAACTTTCAGTTTCGTTCAGATCATCTAAGTACAGCTGTTACATTTAAAGCATCTAAAAAGGATGAAGAATGACTTAGGGTACTATCAGTATGAGCAATTTTAAACTGAAGAGGTCAGACAAAGGTGAGTCTATTTATCTTTAAAGCGCCCAACCAAATAGTCTCAATCCAGCATCAGATAATATCTCAGTGTCACTCCAGCTGAGAAATATCCTAAAGAAAATAGTTTAAATAACAGCATGTAATCAGACAATTATTTTGAACCCAGCCTTTCTCATTCTTGTTTTGGAAAGATTAGTACCAAATCCTGTGTTTGCCTTTGGGACTCTTTCTTCACTTGGTCCTACGGCTGAGATTACAATTGCAAGGCATTCCCATCAAACATGACACAGAATCCACAAGAAACACCCCACAGCAGGAATGCAGACCAGTCACCATTTGGTGTAATGCTGGCTCTCCTAGCCTTTAACTTTTATGTACACAGTCAGCTATAACAACTTTTAACTCGTAACTTTTACAACCGCACGGCAGGTGCTTGGGCTCCATGGCTGGAGAAGGAAAATGTATTTCCTTTAATTATCCATGCAGATATATATTTAAGAGGAAAATCTTCAAAATTAGCTTGGTACCATCTCCCTGTAGCCCTGACTTACAGGAGCACAGAAAAGGTAACACCAAGAATTTCTGGAAGTCCTACACCATGTAACAGATTTGACAACCGAGCCACACTTATTTTGAAAGCCTGAAAGACAGTCTAAACTACTTTTTTTTTTTTTTTTCCTCTGTTTTGCAACCACCAGACTGAAGGAAGGTAAAAAGGTTGAATAGTAGGATGAGTTCATCCTTGGTCATGAAAAAACAGTTCCATTTGTGACTATAGCTTTGCAAAGCTTCATTGCTTCAGCAGAAAGCAGCATGAGAGAGGCCTGTGTCACCAGTCAGCTGTTTGGGGAACATGCTCACTGTGATGGTCCTTTTTGGGCAGTTCCCTCCTGTGTTTCCTCTGATCCCTCCCTCTCACCCTTCTCAGTTCCTCCTGGGGAAGGGGGTTGTGGTGGCAGTGCTGAGTGACTCACCCTCTGCACCAGGCAGGGAAGTGTTTCACTATGAGGTGCTTCTCAAGCATGAGCCAGCCAGAGACAGAAAGCAGATTTTAAAAACCCCCAGAAGTCCCAATACCCAGAGGGTGGGAACAGAGACACCCTTTGTGAGCTTGACTCATTATGAATCTGTTCTGTACCAAGAGGCACCCCAATGCATCAGCCTCAGACCTCAGCTCAGATCTGCAACAGCAGCTTCAACTCCCCTAAATCAAGAGGGTTTTTATTGTTCCTCTTAATCCAAGATCCACTTACAGGACTTAGATTTTTCTCTTACAGGAACTGAATTTTTCCAAAGCTTCAGATATTTAGGCCACGGTGGTTGGTGTCACCAACCAGCACTACAGCCAAGGGATACCAAAAATAAAGTATTGCCACCTCTCACCTGTGGACATTTATCAGAGAGCAGATTTTCAACACAAAGACCCTCTATGGTACAGATCAGCTTTTCTCAACAGCTTTGTCAGTAGTGCCTGGTGCTCATGCCACAGTTTGCGTTGTGCAGTAATGGGGGGGACACAGAGATAAACACTTCTTCACCTACAGCAAGCGGAAGACTTTCATTTAGCACAAAAAAATCATCTGCCTGCTGAGCATAGATTTCAGAAATCACATCACAAATAACAAATTCTCCATGGGGAGAGAGGACACACTGTTTTACATCTACCCTCTTTGGTTTCTATGCCCTTACATGAAGGAAGATCTCCACTGACCAGCCACAGAATATGAGAACATGACACTGACACTCTCTCCTCAGCTTTAGTCTTCACCTGCAATCTAAGCCTAAGATACTCAGTACAACAACAGCTTCTTTAAGGCTTTAGTAACTTTACAAGTGCCAGGTACTTGCAGGGGCATTTAAATAGTCTACAAACTTCTTTATATACCTTTTTCCACACTTAGAATTCACCAACTGCCCTCCAAACTCCTGGCACTCCCTCAAGTAATTCCTTGGAAAAGCTGAAGTTAATGAGTGTCTAAACAGACCTAAAGAGACGTGGGGGAAATGCAGCACTTGCAACAAGTTGCTGCTGTTCCCCATCCCCCCGTGGTTCTGCTCTAGATCCGCTTTTGACACAGCCTGGCAAACCCCAATGCAGGAAATGCTGCTCTGGGAGAAGGAGGATGTATTGCAGCTACTGCATGGAGAATGCAGAGAATCTAAGTAAGGCAAGTAGGAGAGGAATGGGAATTTGGAAAACAGATGCATCCACGAGCTGGTGTGAGCCCAATAGCACCCACAATTAAATTCTCAGCATTTTTCCCCTGTAGTAAAGGAAAAATCATAATGGAAATACAGAGGCCTATTAAAAAAGGGAAGACATTTCTCCAGACCTCATGTTTGTTAACAAGAGCATTGACACAACAATAGAGCCAGTCTTACATGATTAAATTACCACTTGGTGATAATCCATAACATTGCCTAAGAAAAGCACAGAGAGGCTATTAAAAGTATATTGGAAGAAGAAATTTTACCAAAAATTCAGTATTTATTATTCTGTCTTTGTCATGTTGCTTCCTCATGCTACCAAAAACATACTTTTGTCTACTGAGAGACTCTCAGCTATAGTGTTTAGTAGGCCGCTTTGGAAAAGGAATCAAACTCTAAACAGATCACATTCAGCCTTGGCTGAGAAACCCAAATAATAAATCAACACTATTAAATTATCCAGAAAACCTCATTCCTGACTAAAGGAGGCTTTTAGCATATAAACTGTTAAGAAGCTGCAAATGGAGGTTTCATTTCCTGTCCTTTTCCATGGGAACCCTGGAAAAGTTGTTACTCCATTACAGTTTTCCCCACTCACCTCTCAAAGGATGAGAGAATTCCAGGTCTCCAAATCTAGTTTCCTCAGCCTCTTGAGAAATGCATGAAAATGAACACACTGCCTGCAAAACATTCCCTAATTTGCAATTTCTCCGATGTAAACCATCATTGCCTCAGATGCTGGGGGTATGATCAGTGTTCACTGAAAACCCACCTATTTTCTTGCAACACTTTGTGCTAGATTCACACAAAATTTACCCCAACCTCTTTGTCTTCTGGCTTTTTCCCAGATCTTTTTTTCTTCATCCAGCAAGTGCATTTCCCTCTCCAAGGGACCTGGCAGATGGGTGACAGAGATTTTTCCAGTAGTCCAAAGCAGTTCAGGTGGAACACGTGCCCCATTCCTCCTGGCACAGCAGGACTAGGCTGAGATCAAACTCTACAGTCTCTTTTCTCAAGTTAGTTATTCACAGGCAACTGAGGGGGGAAATAGTGCTTACACTTGGAAGAGGTCAGGATTTGGACCAGCCTAGAGATAAGAGTCAATATTTATTGACTGGCCTAGCAACCATCTTTGTTTTATTATCTCCCAAGAACCATTTTTTCCCCAATTTGATCAAGAGCTTGTGATTTTATTTGTTTAGTGAACAAAGCCCAAGGATGTGTTTGAGCTGAGCAGCAGCAGGCTTGGCTGTTTACAATTTTTCCTGGACCTCTGCAGCATATCTCTGCTTAGGCTAAATGGAGCACCAGGAAAACTTTCTTAGTTTGACATCCTAGCCCTATAAGTAAGTATGCAAAAGTAGCCAGTAAAAGATCATTTCGCTGTGGAACACACACCAAAATATTCTGGCCTAAGAACTTTTCAAATTTTTACAATTTCTTTCTCAACTATTTAAAATAACTCACACCTGAATTTTATATTACCCCATGGTCCATACAAAGTTATTTGTTCATCTGCCCATGTACCTTTATTGAAATAACAATAAGCAGGTAGCTTACCAGACTGTCCTACAAAGATCTAAAAAGCTACTGAGTCAAGACAATGCCAAGGAGCAGCAAAAGTAGAGTTACTCCACATGGCCTCAGGCATGGATAAAATACCCACTCAGCCTGAGCTTAACTAGAATGCCTGAAATTGGTCCCAGCTCAGTCTGGCCAGAGTGACTAAGGGCCTCTATGTGCCCTCAGGTGATAGAAAGCCCTGAAGGTCTTCATGAGCTCTCAGTTCCTGTCTCCAGGGATGTCTGATATAACAAGTGCATGCACAGACAATCTAAAGAGATGAGCATGATCAGAGCTGCTCAGGGAGCTGAGCCTAGGGGAGCAAATATCCTGTGATATTATCTGTGGTTTGACAGCTGCATTGTTCTCATGAGAGTAACTATTTGTTGCCCATCGTGTGTCAAAGATTCATCCTTTATATCTCAGCAGTCTTTTTACAGGATATGAATTTAATCTGAAAGAATTTTCTCTTTTATTCTCTCTGGTTCTCTTTTCTGTCACTGGTTTGGTTTTTCCACTGCGCTTTACCTCGTCACTGTACCACCGTGTAAGTCAAAAGTTTAAGGCAAGAAAGACTATCTGCGGAAATCTGGCTCACGGAGAAGCTTTTGCTGCTTTCCTGTAGGTCCAATCCACTTATACGCTGTGCCTCTTCTAACACATCCCCACCTCACAAACACACCTTTCTATTCTTTGCCGTTGCGCTCTCAGAACTCATTTTCTCCTGGTAGCCTGAAACCTCTAAAAGCAACACGCGAAGCTGCTCGATGGCCTGGGGTCATCACTGAGCTGGTGTCTCTGGGCAGCAAGGAGCTGGAGACCCTGAGCATCCGCCGGGGCGGACAGCGCTCCCCGCCACCTTCTCCTACCGCGGGCGGCGGGGGGAGGGAAGGGGAAGGGCCAGCTTCCCCGGGGTGCCACTCCTCCCCTTGCTGTTTCTCCGAGTCAGGTGGTGGCGAAGGGCGCGGGAGAGGGGAGCGCTGCCGGCGGGGACGGCAGGTGAGGAGCGCGGGGCGCCCGTCGGGAGCGCGGGGCGGTGTCGGAGCGAGCCTGGCTCGGGGCAGCCGCGGGCGGCTCTGCGCTGCCCCGGGCGGGGCGGAATGCCCGGCAGGACAGCTCGGGCTCGTTCCTTTGACAGCTCCGGGCCCCGCGGCCGCCCGGCGCTTCCTCCGAGTGGCAGCGGCGCTGCCGAGGGCGCTGCAGGCCGGGCCCCCCGGGCCCCCTCCGGGCTGCTCCAGGCACCGCCAGCCCGAGAGACACTTGGGGAAACATCCTTAGCTTGACCTTAACCCCGCCCTGTTAGCACGTTGTTCCAGCACGATTCACATCTTTCTCCATTCCACTCGGGGCTGTAAGGGCTAAAATCTGCGGAGAGCTCGATCTGTAGAGCCACTGCTGCTTTTGGATAGCTGCGTTGGCCAAAATGCACTGCAGAATTGCGGAATGGAGCCAGCAGTAGCCTGAGGACACGTTTCTGGCCTGTTTGATTCCCCCGTGCCAGGCCTTGCAGCTCCCACGTGGAGCCCAGGAGCTGGGGCGCGTTCCCGAGCAGATCCAGGCTTGACCTGGAGGCCGTAAGATGTGGGGCCCTGACAGTTTGGGCTTGGTTGGGGTTTAGTACTGAGGGGTTCGTTGTCCTCGTTGCTTTGCTCGTTCCGTTTTTGAGACCAGGCTTTGTTTGTGCTGCATTTTTCAGTAGATTTATAAGGGTTTGTGTTGCCTTATCTACAAACTGAAACGTGCTGGTTGGAAGAGGAAGCTGCTTTTCTATAACAATAATGGTTTAGAGTGGAACAAGGGCAGGCAAAAGTAGAGTTCATCTGCTGGACTGCACCCCTGTGCTCCTGAAATAAAATCCCATAGTTCTCATCCTTTGCCCATGGATTACTTTTAAAGTTATTTCTTGATGTTTAGGAGCATGACTTTTGACTTTTTTTAAAGTCAGGCATTTTGACTTTTCTAAAGTGAGGATTTTTGTTTTGCTCTGAGTACAATGCAAGGACAGCTGTTCTGTGCACTTTGTACTGCACTTGTGCTGAAAACCTCACCTGCCTGGGACACTATCTCGGGACCTGGGTCTTGGATGCTTTAGGAGAGCCACAGCCCTTTCCCTCCACGGATACCCCCTGGCCTAGTGCATACCTGAGCTCGTAAATCCATGTGGCACACAGCAGCACAAATGCGAAATCCTTTATCCCAGAGGCAGGAAAGCCAGGCTTCCCAGTCTCCAATACAATGCCTTTATTTACCAAGGCAAGCCAAGCAATCTTCTTGGATAAGTATCAACCCTTGTTGGTTTAGTTACTGTTTGGTGTAAAGGTGTAGGCTGGCACATGTAAGAACCCAATTAACAGCAGTGCTTGTTCCATAGTGTGAATTGGCCTCTCGGGGTCACACAGTTAAGAAGCTGCAGTTTTCTGACCTAGGGCTCTCTGTGTGTTTGTAATTTTGGAACTTCAGGACACACTCCCAGCCCCATCCCAGTGAAACTCGCTGGTAAGGTGATTTCCCTCTAAAAGGATGACTTTGAGCTGGTCAGATTATGCATTTATAATGTCATTTGTTTAAGGTGAAATCCATCTAATCTTTAACACATATATTTCATTGTCTGTATGTTTGGAATTTCTTTCCTTATTAGTCGACTTCATCGTTACCACCTCACCTCTATTATCCCTGTGATGACAAATTTTATATCAATGGCATTGACATCCGTTTTTAAATTATGAAACACTTGTTTTTTAAGAAGATCTACAGCAGCCTGTAACATCGTTACATCCCTGCTAGCTCAGTTATTTTCTATGTTAAAAGCAGTCTGTGTAGGGCCCCTGTGGCAAGAGTCTGTGACCTGGGTTCTCGTGTGTTGCTGAAAGTTTGCAATAAGTGGAATTCATCCATTTTAGTGCTTACACATCAACTGCAAAGGCTTGTTTCAGGACAGAGAGCTGATGTGGTACCTTCTCTCACTGGTTAAATATCAGAAATCCTGCCTGCAGCATCAGTTACCTTATACCTACAAGCTCTTTCTTCAGCAGAACCCAGCTGAAGATAACCAAAGCTTCTACTTGGAGCATCCCCTCTAGTTTGTCTTGGCGTGATTACTGTTCACCTGTCCTGGCAGGAGCCTGGTGGGATCTCAGACAATTCACCCTGCTGAAAAGGATATGTGCCTACCTCCCTGTGCAAGTCAGCAGGAACTGCAGATCTGTGCCTGGGTAATGCTGGCAGAGAGCCACTAAAGTTGTCTCCTCTTGTATGTACCCAAATAGGTAAAACTACTGTCTGGATTTGGTCCTTTTTGAGCAAGCTGGTAGTACTGCAGGTGTAAACTTTGATTTCCAGTGAAAATTACAGCCCTAAGTGTGCAAGTCAACAAAATGCCTTTGTTCACTGGACAGATTGCCGAAGCAGATCCCACCCACAACTGCAGGCTGTACAACGTCCAGGCTGACAGATTAGCACTGGATGATGGGCAAACCCAGCTAAAACTGAGCTATCTCTACCCAAATGGAGGCATCTGGGTTGGGGGTGTGGCAAAATCAGAATAAAACAAAAAAATCCCACATTCCTATCTTGCAAGAGCAGAGTGTAGTTCAGAGGTAACAAGATAGCATCTCTGAAGTTCCATCCAAGGCCACTGCAAAGTCCTGGCAGCATGGAATGATGTTGAAACTATGGAGAAATGCATTTGTTTCAGAGAGTGGAGGAAAACCATTCTGTTTGTTTGGTTGGTTTGCTTTTGCAGGGCTTACACAGACCTTTCCCAAGATGGTTTCCTCAACTGAACATGGGTCACACACCTGGGAGCTCTCACTGACAATTGATCATCAACATGAAGGTGTACAAAAGGAACAAATACTACTCGTCACAGGGGACCTTCATGTTGGAGGACTGATGCTGAGAATAGTAGAAAAAATCAGTGAGTAAAGACCTGTTTCACTTACACAGTGTTACTAAGTAATAGGTGCAGCTTTCCCTCTATGAAGAAGGTTTCTGTGTGTTTTGAAATAGTACTGCCTCCCTTCTGCCTCACAGCACTGAGTGTGGAGGTTTCAGACCCAGGGTGTTTTGTGGTCAGAACCCCTCCCTGTGTTCCACCCTCTGTGGCTAAAACCAACAGTTACCATAGTGCCAACAAAACTTTAGGTTTGCCTTTCAGTTAGACAAAAATAATGAAACCAGGCTAACAATTCAACTCCCTTTCCAGAAGGATGTTACAGGTGTGTGGCTTGGGAGGCAGGAGAGGTAGATGATACCTGTTTATCCACCCGTGGCTGTCAGAGAGGTTGAGTTGTTAAAAGGCACTTCAGAAGTTCCTGTTTCCTGTGCTATTGTGGCATTCTATCCTAAATCTGAGCCATGTTATCCATTGCATAGATACAGTAGGGAAGAGATGGGAAAAGCCAAGACTGGCTGAGTCTAAGTTAGGAAATGAAAAGTAAAATCCCCTGTGTACAGGCACAGCAAGGGAGCACAGGAAGAGAATCTGAGATCACTTCTGTCACCCTCTCTGCCTACTTAGACACACGGTTCAGCCGGAAACTGATGGTAGCCAGAGTTTCCACTGTGTCAGAAGAATAATTTTTCACAGTATTTTTTTTTAAATACTCAACTGGTGTGAAAGGCTTTCTATATTAATATTTAAAGCAAATCTGTAACTGACTTGTGTCAGCAGCTCTCTTGAGACACAGCTCTTATGAGGGGACTCCAAAATAGGACAGGGCTCTGCTGTGTTATGGACATGCTGAGGAATAGCCTCTGCCTCATGGAGCTGATGAGGAACAAGGATTGATGCAAAGACTGAAACAGCTTGACCAAGATCACACAGAAGCTTTACCTGCTACTACAAATTGACATCTGGGAAGTCATCTAATCTTGGAATTCCCATGGAACTGAGAGCAGCAATACTTTATCTCTTTCCTTGTGCATGTGCTGCTACTTAGCTGTGTGTAACCAAGACTTCCACGGACTCAAAGCTGGTTCTTAGCACTCTCAAGATGAGCTGCTCAGTGCTGCTGCCAGGAGGCTGTGGAAGAGCTCCTGGGTGCACAGGAGACTTTGTAGGAGGATTTTCAGCTTTCACTGACAGGTTCTGAACAGGAACCATTTGTTGTTAGTCCTTATCCTAGCACAATCCCAACAGCATTGCACCATATGTAGCACCAGATTCAGGAGATGTTCTTTCCCTTCATCCACAAGATGAAGGTAGTGCCACAGTCAGCACCTAGGTTAGATCTTCAGGGAAAACAAAGTTGGTTCCCAGTGACAATAATTCAGCAAACAGAGTCTAGATTGGGACCTGTAGTTGCTGCTTTAATCTAAATAAGTATTTGTGTTTGTGAAGACCTGTTTCTGAACCAAGTGTTTTGTATATTTGTTCCATAGTTTGTTAGTAACCATTTTGTATTCTCCTAGAAATAGCACAAGATTGGTCAGACTATGCTTTTTGGTGGGAGCAAAAAAAATGTTGGCTTCTGAAGACCCACTGGACACTGGATAAATATGGGGTGCAAGCAGATGCTAAGCTGATCTTTACTGCTCAGCACAAAATGCTGCGGCTTCGCCTCCCAAACATGAAGACTGTGAGACTGAAAGTCAGCTTCTCTTCCATGGTGTTCAGAGCTGTCAGTGACATCTGCAAAGTACTCAGTAAGTAAAGATAAATCTCCTCTGGTAACTAAGCTGGAGCATTTGATTGGGTGACTTTGTTTGGATGTGAAGTCCTTCCTCACAAAACCTTTCAGCTCCAAGGGAAATTTGAGACAGATTTTTGAGGTTTCAGTATGCAGAGCATGTCAGTGGTTCTTAGTCTCTGTGATGACTGATGAAAGCATTGTCAGGAATGTGTCCCACAAGCTGCAGGAGTACTGGATAGTCAAAGCTGGCAGTTTTCTAGGAATCCTTGGCCTTCTGGAGCAAGACTTGGTCCTGATTTTTCTGTGCCATTGACTAAGAGTTTGAGATTATCAACATCCTACACCAGCCTTCACCACAGGGAATTTCACTGGTGTCAACTTATTTACCACCTATTTTCACTAACATTAATGATATCCAACTCTGCCTGTTATATGTGCTCACTTCAGATGTAGCATGTTTTAAATGTTCTAAACTTCTGTATGCCCAGATCTGTTCAGGTCAGGGCACACCTCATAACCCCACCCCAGCCCATGAATGTCGCACAGCACTGAGTTCCCCAGTCTCTACTCTTTCCAATAATGGAGCATTTCCAAGTAGAGGGTTTGGAGCATGCCAGATGTGTACCTTTGATCAATGGGAATCAGTTGAGTCTACAAGCAGTCTTTAAAATCCCTTTGGTTTAGGGTAAAATAGAGATTAAATTCCTCATCTTAATTTAGATCTTCAAAGCTTAGTCCATTTACACACTCATCTTCAGAAGGAATTTACTGCCTCGTATTGATCCACTTTCAATTTCATCTCTAGCAGTGGATTGTGAAAGGTGTAATGTCTTTATTATACCTAACAGCTCTGATATAATGATGACATAATTGTCCAACTGGCATTTGGCCAAATTAAATATTCCTACATTTTCTCTCCAGATTGAGTCAGTACAGAAGCACTGTAACTTTGAACGAGTGAATACTGTTAAAAATGTCTTTGCTTACCCCAGGGTAAAAGTTTTTTTCAGAAATTAAGTGCCAGGTTTGTGACTGGGAATACCTGTCTGACTTAGTAGAGCATTTAGAGAGCAGTGAGAACCAAGTGAGAATCCTGTATGAGAAATACATTGAATAATAAAAGGCACGAACATCAATTAAAGTGGTTCTTGCTTATCCCTAATTTAGATATTTCACAGAAGCTATTATGCTCATAGGTGACTGCAGAGCTGTTAGGGAGAAAGAGCTTTTTCCTGGCATTTTGAAATGCAGTTACACTTACTATAAAAGTAGCTTTCAATCCTGTCCAAACTCACTCTTACGTCCCAAAGTCTTTGGCCTTGTTATAGACTTAGTGGATTTTCCACAGCTACTACTTTCAACCTGCTAAAAATAAAGCCAGATTGCAACATGAAGCTTCCTGAAATGCTGTTACCAACCATGGGTGCTCTTTTGGATGTAATAATCTTGCTTCACTTCCCAAACTGCCTTTGTAGATATCAGGCGGTCAGAAGAACTCTCTTTGTTGAAGCAATCAGAAGGCACACTCAAAAAGAAAAAGAAAAAAGACAAGAACAGCAAAGAACCAGCTACAGAAGATATCTTAAACCTGAGCAACTCTCCAGTGAGTTCTGGATTACCAGGTAATGAAAAGTCAATATGATTTATTGTTGTGACTGGAAGTCAAAAAGAGGAAGAAATTCTTCGTTAGGCAAAGGAGGCCAGTTTCATGTTGGATGGTCTTGGAGACACAGTGGGCATGAAATCAGTGGCTTCAAGAAATCTCCAATTCCCTGTTGTCCCTAGAAATGTTTTCCTTTCCATTGATATGAGAAAGGCCACAGTAGGAAGCAGTGGCCCTGCACACAGGATGTGCTACTGCCCTTTGAAAAAGGGGGAGAACTCTTAAAATATTCATTAAATTAGGCAACCTGCAAGGAAAATGAGGAGTAAAGGCTTGAGAGCATGTGTTTCATGTGTCCAACACAACTGAGATCTCACAGAGCAAGAAGGAGCATTTCTGTCCCTGAGGTCACCTCACCTGCGAAAGGAGACTGTCTTGAAAGAAAAAGGTTCCGTTTTTATGATGGGAAGTAGTGGACAGGACCATTTTTCATGGGAATAACATCATTGTCTTACCTTGCAGCCAATGCAGGTTTATACAGTAAAACCATGACACCTGTTTATGATCCTGTCAGTGGGTCACCAGCTTCTTCCACAATTACTTGGTTCAGTGATGGTTCCTTGACTGAGCAGAACTGCAGCATCCTGGCCCTCAGTTATTCCACCTGTTCTCCAGAGATGCTGGCAGAGATGTACCAGCCACGGACTTTGGCTGACAAAGCCAAACTCAATGCAGGGTAAGGTGCCGCTCCTGAGATCCTTTGGGTTTAAAATGAGGAATGATGGCATTGTGCAGGCTCTGGGCTCCAGTCTGTTGTTAGATGAAGGCAAATTCAGTTGAGCACGGTGGGCACAGCTGAAGAACAGTTTGGATGGCAAACTCCAAAGGCTTTAGGTAGACAGTGGAAAGAGACGTGGATAAGTTCAATAATTTTGCATTAAAAATAGGTGACTGATTTCTGCACAAGTAAACATTTCTTATTGTATATACATAGAAAATGGGAGTTGGAAGTCTATGTGAATGCTCCACCTTCTTGAGTTACATGAATTTTCCCTAGATTTAGAGGAATTAGAGCTATTTGTTCCCATTTTTGTTTCACAATTGCACTGGAGCTCTGCAGGTGTGATGGTTTTTCCTGTACAGATGAATCTGTGGGTTTTCTTCTTCCACAGCTGGCTGGATTCATCTCGATCACTTATGGAACAAGGTGTTGTGGAGGAAGATCTGCTTCTTCTACGCTTTAAATATTACACTTTCTTTGATTTGAATCCAAAAGTAAGAGCCTTGTTTTTATTGCTATTCATTGTTTGCCTGCTTTCATATCAAGGAGCTATACACTAATATAGGATATATATAGCTCTATGTAGAATTTTTAGGATTTGTAACAAGCCCTTCAGAGAGATCAAATTCAGCTTCTTCCCTTCAGCTACAGCTGCACTTTTACCCTCTGGACACTGAATCACTGTTCCTCATGTGAAATGAGATCTTAAATTTAAAGATGGGATCTGAAGAGCACCAGAAACAGTATCCCAATTGCCAGAGGGGCTGGTTTACTTTCTGCATCTCTTTTAACAGGAAAAATTAAGGGGAAAACTAGATTAGCAGTATCCTAAATGATGTATGGAGTCCTGTTTTTGAAATTTGGCATAAAATCACATTTATATTGCACAGCCCTCATTGAATTTTACAGCTTTTCTGGACTGAAGCCCTCAGAAGAAATCAGGGCACTTTCCAGTTTATCTGGCATGTTTTTGGGTGAAATGGCACCCCCACTAAAATACAAGCACATATCTCTACTTCAGCAGTCCAAACATTTCCCTTCTTTGCCCCAGCCAGCCCTGGAGCCATAGGATGAAACAACCCAAAAAAGCTTCAGGAAACCTAGTATCTCACCTCTGCTGGGAGAGGTTACACTCCAAGGGTTGCCCTCCCATCACCTACATTTCACCAGCTCTGGAGCTTTAACATTTCTGAGTCACTTCAGCTTATTAACCAAGTAGATAATAAGGAGTAATCACTATCCAAAAACCAGATAGTGAATTAACACAGCTCTGGCAAATCTCAAGCCGGTGCAAAGACAGAACCAGAAGTGAAAAAGCCAAGAGAGGAAGAAAGGAAGTGAGGAACAAGAGAGTGCTGCAGGTCACATTCAAGTCAGCCTGTCACGTGATTTTCTCCCAGTGTGGTTTCACATCTTGGTTACTCCGGTCCAAGGCCTGCTGCCTCAAAAGGGGACATTGAGCCTCACCTTCTTCTTCAGCCAGGGGCTCCTGGTTGGTTTTCTGTTGGCTCAGCAAGCCCTGGCCCACGCACACAACCACATGAGCTGGTTCCAGACAAGGAGGGTGTTTGGAGCCCGGCAGAGGGGGGAGGAGGAAGGAAACAAGCACTGTGGTTCAGCCCAGCGTTAGATCAGCTGCAGCTGCTGGTGAGTCTGTGCCTTGGAGGTCACTAAGGAGCAGTGTTTGCTCTTCCCTGCAGTACGATGCAGTGAGAATCAACCAACTCTACGAACAAGCCCGCTGGGCCATCCTGCTGGAGGAGATCGATTGCACAGAGGAGGAAATGCTCATCTTCGCTGCGCTACAGGCACGTACTTGAGCCAAGTTGCAAAACCTGTTCCCTCAAGAGGCAGGCACAGGTTAGGACAAGACTAGGACAGAGCCCAGGCCAAGAGCTCTGCTAGGTTTGGGGGTCTGGTCTTGGGGTGAGAAACAATCAGCAGCTTCCATCAGCTAAAGCAGCTAAACTCAGTAGCAGCACTAACGCCATTATTCACACAATTATGGAAACATTTACTAACGTTATCTGTACCCAGAATGTAACTTGGATATCAGTATTAGTGTGAAGTGTAGCTTCCATACCAGCTACCATCCCTTCACCTCTTCTTCCTGAAAGTTCCTGTAATACACCACGTGTACACCATGTGAACATTTACCAACAGACAGGAAAGAAGTCACAGCACAATGTGAAGATAGGGACACTATGGAGTTCTTGGAATTTTAACATGACTGGGCATGGCTTTGTCTCTGACCATAGGTAATAAAGCACAAACCTTCATTAATAATAAATTCTTTCCTTTAAAATGTAAGTGGAGCTGCCAAGAATTCACAGCCTGTCACTGCAGAACACCAGAGAACATTGCTTCCAAGTTTCCACCTTGTAGGGATGGCAGGACAAGGGATCCAAATGTAGCACCGAGTCAGCCTCCCAGAACAGGGGCAATTATTCAGCAAAGGAATACAAACATTGATAATTAAAATAGAAACCATTATCAGCCATTGCATAGAGTCACAGTGAACATGGCTGTTTCCTTGGGAAAACCCCCTGATCCTGCAGAGCTTCACACAGTTGCCCAAGCCCCAGGAGACCAAGTGATCTATTCTAAAACACTGTGGTTGTGTGTTGATGATTGATGTATTGACTATTGATGTTTTCTTTTAGTACCATGTAAGCAAGTTGTCATTATCATCAGAGACACAAGATTCCACCTGTGAATCAGAAGTAGATGAAGTAGAAGCTGCCCTTTCCAATCTGGAAGTGACACTGGAAGGTGGAAACAAAAGTAACATTTTGGTAGGTCCTTTGGGATTCCAGAATTTCTTTTGCTGTGCCAAATCTATTGACTCTCATGAGCCTTTCTGGTTCTTGATTTTTTTAACAGTTGATTACAGAGTGCATTGTACTAAAATTATTCCTAATTATTCCTGATAGGAGGACATCACAGATATCCCGAAACTTGCTGATAATCTCAAGCTAGTTAGGTGAGTTGTTAAAATTAATAATAAAACATACAAAACCAAAAGCTTAACTTTGAAATAGATCTCTTGAGTTTTTTTGTTCTAATCTAACAGTACATCTGACAGTTATAAATTGACAAATACCCCAGATAGGTTTAACCAGCCTCATATTTTCTTCCAGTCTTCCTGCTTCTGACAATGTTCCTTGGAAAATCTTTTCCCCTCCTGGGATGCTGGGTAGCTGTATTTGTACTTATTAAAAGACCCTCCTGTCCGTATTTCCTAGTGCTCATCAGTCATCATCTCTAAACAAAAGAGCCTAAGTTTTATTTTCAATCACATTTACTTTTTTTTTTTTTTTTTGCCAGTAAAAAAACTGAAAGAAACTTTCAGTTCTCCCCAAGAAGGATTTCTGAAAGTAACCCCATGGAATGTATTTTTTAAACAAAAGAAACATCCAAATTACCCCTTTCTTACCAAACATGGAGTGTGTTTTTTAATATTAAAATGAGTTTCTGTGATCCTATTATAATATCTTGTTTATGGATGATTTAAATGACTGTAGAGACCTCAAGTCTGTAATGCCTTTTATCACAAAACAGTCTTTGTGTTTTAGAAAGATAAAGTGTTCTGTTGTACAAGTATTTATCAGATTCATCCGTTGACAGATGGTATTTTTAATCTAGGAACTGAAAACTGCACCTGAAAAAATTTTAACTGTTGTTAACTGCTAACAATTGTTAATTATTAATTTCCAATTTGGAATTTTATGTGACATTCTTATTATGAAGGTGGCTTAAGGTGAAAGGGAATTAAGGCTTTTAACAATGGGTTATTTGTTTTTCCCCAGCAGTAGAGCAGTTTGCTTTTATAAGCATTGAGCAGTTATTTTTCATCATGAAAAGGTTCCTACATAAATGATAAATCACTTACCAAAACTAAGGCATTGTAGAATCCAGGTAGTGTGTAAAACTTTTCTTTAAACAACAACACTTTGTGGCTATAATTGTGTGACTAATTGTAAGCCTGAATGCAAAGCTGTGCATGTCCTACTGTTTGCTGTTCCTATGGTGAACTTTTATTCCTGTTTATTCACAGTATGTACCACAGTAAATGCTGCTTTCATATGGGACATGAATTGTGAAGAATTTCAACTTTTTTTTTCAAAAACAACAAGAAAAAGCTTTCTTGTTTTCAGCAACTTTTTCAGGGATAGAAAAATAATTCTATCCATCTAAAAAAAATTATAGTCTCTTTATTTTTGAAGAATGTCACCGTACTGGAAAACTAAAAGCCAAATAGTTTTGAAAATCTAAGGGTTTTTAATTTAAACATCAAAATTGCCATTTTCTAGAAAGGATTCTAAACTAGGATTTTTAGAAAGGGTGTGGAGGTATATGTAATAGGAATATATATAGTACATCACTTTTTCCAGCTAGTTCTATACTCTTTGTACCATCCTCTTAGATTTAAAGGGAAATACGGATTTTTTTTTTTTCTTTTTTCTTCTTTTTTCCCTTCACTGATGACCTTTGCCATTAGCTGTGAAGTATTTCTCTACTCAAATAGTGCTAATACCTCTGGTTTTTTCTCCTGGAGGGATACAAAGCTTCTATAAACTTAGTGAAGGAATAGAATTTTGTTGTGTTAGATATTATTCAGCTTAAGCCAAAAAAGGTGGTCTCTGCTTCTTTACAGTGGATATGAGTTGGTTTTATGGGTGCAGATATTCAAGATAAGGAGCTATGAAAAACTGATGCCAATTCACGTTATTAAATCAGGGGTTTCATTTCTCTTACTGAGTTCATGAGACAAATGATTCTGTTAGAAGGGAATAGCTTTGATTAGTAATGGAAGAAATAAATGATAAAAAATCATAGATGTGATTCAGCTAAAACCTGGAGTAAAAACCACATCTATACCTGGGGTAACCTGGATTGGATCCAGTCATTTCCCACCCTCTCACCGACACAGGGGTGTCATTCCCAACCAAAGCCATGGGTATGACCTTGAATTTCACAGGGTCTGCAATATTTGTGAGGGACTCAGCAATTTATAGATGTTGGTGTAAACAAATGGGATTTCTTTTTTTCTGGTAGGCCCAAGAAGCTGGCACTCAAAGCTATCAAGACATACTGGTTTGTCTTCAGAGACACTTCAATATCTTATTTTAAAAACAAGGAATCAGCCCAGGGAGAACCTGTTGAGAAACTTAACCTAAAAGGTAGGAATTGTCCTTCCTTTGTTTTTTCTGTTGCATCTGTGAACTGAATAAAACAAGAAATCCCTGCTAGACTCGGGAAGGCAAGCACAGCAGCATTTAGTCTGAGAGCTTCTTCAATTCCTCAGACTCCTAAGCAGGCAGATTGCACCTGCAGAAGAGTTTAAACAGAAGGGATGCAATAGTTTAACCCGAGCTGGGGTTATCAGAGCCTGATTTGTAAAATCCCCTGTACTGCTGAATTCTTCAAGATGAGTCAGGTAGGGAATGTGACTTGTGGGATGCTCTATTTCCAAATGCTTTCACTCTACATTAAATGGGAGTGTTTCCCCGTGTCCCTGGCAGCAGAGGATTAGGTATGATGCCTGGGCAGGAATGCCAGAGGCTGTCCCTGCATTCTGCTGTGCAGGGACAGCTCCAGGACCTTCTCTGGGCCTTGTTTATGTCTGCATGGGGATTCCCATGGCTACAGCCAGCTGCTGGAGGAGGAGCCCCGGGTGTGCACACAGGCACCAGCACTCTGTATAGCCTCCATCTACATCTGCTCCTGCAGGGACATCCTTTGTTCAGCATCAGGGAACCTGTGATGCCCAGGACTCATCCTAGAAGAAACCTTTGAAATAGAAGATTGACCCCTGTGAACAAATGGCTCTGCATCCCAATCTGCATATGCTCAGTAGGTCAGAGAATGCATGGGAAAAACAGCCAGGGTGGCTGGAACCTCAGCAAGGAGCCTCTCCCACCAGTTCCTTTCCATTTTAAGTGCTGAGTGTTTCCTAAGATCAGGCTGAGGTTTTGGGAGCACTCACATCCTTTCACTTCCACGTTGACTCACATGCTCCCTGAGCCCAGAGCATTCATCACCTGGCCAGCCAGACCGGGCAGTGAACTGGAACAAAACCCTTTCATTAGGGCCTAAGCTTCAAAAGTCTTGGCCCCTAGTCTCAAAGAAAAACAACCACGAAGATCTGTTCCTTAGTGTTAAAGCAGTAATTAAAGTTACTGATGTAGTAATGAAATAAATTAATTTCCTTCTGATTCCCTGTGATCTAGGATGTGAAGTTGTACCAGATGTAAATGTTGCAGCGAAGAAGTTTGGAATCAAATTACTAATTCCTGTTGCGGATGGCATGAATGAAGTATATTTAAGATGTGATAATGTGAGTAATAAGAGAAAATTTGGATTCAAGATTTATGGAAGATTGTCCTGTTCTAGAATTTGTATAGAAAAATGGGGATGATACAGAGAGTTTATTATCTAAATCTTTAGAAAATTTAAGAATGGTGTGGTGGCCTAACAAATGCATAATTGTTCTGAGGACATAAGTACGATAAGTAATCTTGTGTTTATCATCAGTTGCCAAATAAATCTAGTAGGAAAAAACCCAGAATGAACTATCAAAAAAAAAAAAAAAAAAAAGTTACTGGATTTTTTCCAGTGTTGTCAGAGAATTGAGATTTGGATTTTTTTCTTTTTTTCTAAATTAGAAGTCTCCCCATTCAGATGAGGAGAGTGTGATAAGAACCTTACATTAGTTTGGAATGTATCAGATCAAATTGTGTAAAAAGCGTTCAGTAGGTGAAAACCAGTCATGCAATAAAATTTCCAAGAGAATCTATTTCAAGGTACTGGATTTCTTAGAAAAATTAAAACCTAGCTGTAGTTGGAGCTAGACCAATCAAGAAAGGAAGAGCAGTAACAAACAAGTGTCTGTGTTTCAGGAGGATCAGTACGCTCGGTGGATGGCTGCTTGTGTTTTAGCCTCCAAGGGCAAAACGATGGCTGACAGCTCCTACCAGCTTGAGGTCCAAAAGATCCTGTCCTTCCTCCAGATGAAAAACTGGACCATGAGTTCCCAGGCTGCCTCTGAGCCAGAGAATGTAGATATGAAACCCGAATGCTTCGTCTCACCACGCTATACCAAAAAATTCAAGTCCAAGCAGGTATCTTGAGTATGGCTCCGTGGCTGGGTGTGGCTGGGCTCCCATTCCAGTGGGTGCTTAGGGATGAGGCTGGATCAAAGCAGCGTTTGGAGGCCGTGCAGTACAACACTCTGCAATAGGTGTTTGTCCCTTTGCAAAAGGCCTTTTCTTCAAACTGAACACAGGGACAGGTGTTTTGGCACCTCCTCCAACTACCTGTCCTACATCCACACCCTGGCTTAAGCCACCCATGATGTTCTGCTCCTAATAACACTGTTCCTGAAAGTCTCTTCAGAGTAACAAAGGAAGGATTTTAAGGACTGCAAGTTACTGTTTGCATCTGAATCAACAGGGTCTTCCGTTCCTCTTCCCCTTCAAGTATTTCCTTGCTCTCCACCTAATTCCTTGTCCTGCTTTTGCTGTGCAAGAACTCAGCCTGCCCATCCTGAGGAAGGTCCCCAGAGCAGTGTATGGAGCCAGGGCAGTGCTGCACAAACCCAGACCTGAGACCTGGCTGTCCGTTCTGCCCTTTGCACTTGGGATGTGTCCCCAAGTGCCCTCTGTGCTGTATCTGCACAAACAGTGACCACAAAGGGTCTGAGCACACCATCAGACCTCATGATTTCTGATTTAGTGAAAGCAACAGGATTTTTGTTCTCCAGTCAGCTGAAAACTTTCTCTCTTCCTGTGTTTCCCAGCTGACTGCCCGTATTCTGGAAGCCCACCAAAATGTATCCCAGATGTCCCTGGTGGAGGCCAAGCTGCGTTTTATCCAAGCCTGGCAGTCCCTCCCTGAGTTTGGTTTATCCTACTACATTGTAAGGTAATTGCACTCTCACTCATGTTCATGCTCAGTGATCTGCAGGAAGTTTTTTGACACCTTGTTCCAAGAACATTTTATATTTTTCCGCACAGACTTCTTTTAATTTTAGTGATTTCCATACTGCTGTTTTTTTTCTATGGGAGTAGCACCCAGTGGCTCCATTCCTGGAGTGAGACTCTGCATTACATCTGCCTTGGTACAGACCTCTTGGGTTTAGCCTGAAGTAACCTCTCATGCATTTAACCCTTACTGTCACAAACTCTCCAAAATGTACAAAATGCATGACTAATTGGTGTGCTCAGGTTTGCAGGATGTGTTCACTTTGACCCTTGTTCACTGCGATATGATAAAATGCTAATTTATTTTATATTTCACTAAGAAAACAGCAAATTATCCCTTGCTAAGGTTAATCTGGAGAGCAGTGAGCACAACAAAGGTCCCATTGTGTTCACAGCAGCTTCCTTGGACACAGCAGTGGTCTGACCTGCAGCCTTTTCTCTCAACAAAACACCAGAAAGCTGAAAAGTACTGGCACAACTTGGAGGTACCTTCCTCAATTTGTGCTTAACACCCCTTCCAGGGCTAGCAAGGAACCATCTGTGGTATAAATTGAAGCAGCTGGGAAGCACACTGTGGCATGGAGGCCAGCTGGCGTGGAACAGCCCACATCTGCACTGTTAAACTCTGACTTCCCAAAGTCCAGCAGCAGTTCCTCATGTGAACTGTGAGATTGTGTTGCTCCTTGGATGTTCCAGGTTCCAAACTGTACCTGGGAGTCATTGAGAGAGCACTGCTTGTTTGGAGCCAGAATTCTCTCTGAATTCCGTGCCCAAAAATGCTCCCTGATCCTGTTGAATTTTCTGATGCAGGTACAGATGTTTTGCCCCATCTGTCATCATTAATCCTGTTAAAAACTGAAACAAACCCAACACCTAAACTGCATTTTGTAGTGGTGAGTTGCTACAAACTGCTGGGCAGTATCTCAGTGGGGCATTAAGCAGAGCACAAATTGTGTCCAGGTCACATTTTTTCCCTAAGATGCAGCTGCTTCTAAACAGAAAAAGGTTCACAAACAGGATCAGAAATACTGAAAATACTCACAGCAGGCAGATGAGATTTCTTCCAGCTTTCAGATTAAGGTAGAGGAAGGTTGTTTCTTTACCAGAGTAATCTTTTCCTAGCTATCCCCAACTCAAAAAATTCTGTCCCCCAAATATTCTGATGTTTTTGTATTTATTATTCATCTCTAATTAGAATGAAGTTAAAATGCCTTAGTAATTTTGTAATGGAATTTATACTCAAAAACATGTATATATCAGTTGTTTTTATTATATAATTTAGGTTAATATAGGTTAATATAACTAGAGAGGAACATGTTTCAACATTAGCAAAATGAAGCAACAAAAATTATTGTTGGCATTTTTTCCAGTAAAAATGTAATCAGGTTCATGCATTTGGGAAGAACAGTATTTTTTTTTTAGCAGGAAACAATTAATTGGGAAGATTTCAGCCAGATCTACCTTCCTGATTATTTTCAGTCTTACACCATGGCTCACCAGCCTACACTTCTACTTCATAACAAATCCTGTTCTAAAGATGGGTCCAAGCTCTGCTCAATCCCAGGCCGTTGTGACTTTTCCCACATTTTTTGCACTTCCAGAGGAGACCAGCTGAAATGTTTCTCTAGACAAAGATCATTGCAAAGCAAATCTGCTCAAAGGTTTTGGGGTTTTTTCAGGTTTAAAGGAAGCAAGAAGGATGATGTGCTTGGGGTGTCCTATAACAGGCTGATACGGATAGATATGGCCACAGGAGATCCTATCACAACGTGGAGGTTCTCCAACATGAAGCAGTGGAATGTGAACTGGGAAATCCGCCAGGTAAACCTGGAACAGCTCTGTGTTCAGTCCTTGCATTTCACACACTCGGGGATGTGTTCAGAAAATATTTTCAAACTCACTGAAAAGATTTTGAACATGTTGTGACATGTTGTTAAATAAGCTGTCTGCTCTTTTTCTTTGTGGAGTCTGTAGCCAAAAATCAGAAACTAAAAGATTGCCAGTTTTAAAGGTTCCTACCAAGCTTATTCTTTACAAGCTGCCCTCGATTTTGATGGGATGAAATGGAGACTCCAAGGTGAATTCCAGCATGTTGTGTTTACTGCTCTGTCAGTCAAATCTCATTTGAACTCTCATGCATCATCCTCTACATTGTGGTGGTTCAGTCTCTATTACAGACTGAGGATAAGGAACCCAGTTTGTTTTTCAAATCCCAAACTGAGATTGTAACTCTGTGTCAATGTGTGGTCCCTGCTTTGGGGTTTCAAAGCTTGAAGCCAGCTCTATAAATTGTAGATATCTGAGGTGGAACTAGTGTGACCTGATGTAAATTAAAGCAGCCTGGGAACTGTTCCTGCTTGTGAAGTTTTCCACATCCATCTGCCAGATCCAGGAGAGATCAGATACATTCCCTACTGCTCTCCTGCAGTACTGCCTGTGCCAGAGCCTGTAATTCTGGTCAGACTGTTAGGTTTACATTAAATCCCTCTCAAAAAAGGCACAATCCACAGTGATCAACTAAGCTCATGTTTGCTGCATTTTAGAACTAATGGTAGCTGGAAGCCAAAACCGGGAGCCCAAAGGCAGATTTAAGGTCAGCATATAACAATGGACAGATTATAGACAAAGAGTCACAAGTGCCATTCCTGCTCTTAGCAGTGTTCACCTTATATGCCATTGGAAAAAAGCTGAAAGATTTTGTTGCCTGCTTGGACAAGCAAAACTTTCACCACAAGAGGGCCCTGATGTAGCAGCAAATCCAAAACCAAGCAGCCAAACAGGTTGAGCATCCAGCAGGCTCAGAACTCTTGGTCAGCAGGGACAGGAAGTGCTTTATCACAGTATTTGTGGTCCAGCTGTGCTCTCACACTTTTCTTTCTTCCCTGCTTATCTCTGTCTGATTTTGGCCCATCTGTTATCCTTAGGTTGCCATCGAGTTTGACCAGAACGTGTCCATTGCCTTCACGTGCCTGAGTGCAGACTGCAAAATCATCCATGAGTATATTGGGGGCTACATCTTCCTGTCAACACGTTCCAAGGACCACAATGAAACACTGGATGAAGAACTCTTCCACAAATTAACTGGAGGTCAGGAATGAGATGAAGTAAACTCTCTTCGCACTGCCTGCTTCTTCTTATAGCTAAGACTACCAGAGATTAAACAAAAATATCTCTGATTGTTAATTGCTGGCTACTAATTTTTGCAAGTCAGTCTTGTACTTTGACTGGGACTGTTGACAGTTTTTGTTAAATACTGAAACTAAGGTCACTGGATGCAGTATGGCAACTCCATCATCAGTACTTGAGAAAATTGAATCGACTTTGTTTTCTTTTGTACAGCTCAGTGTTTTTAAATAAACAGTGTCTAGCCACTGGACAGTTTTTTAAATCTAGTATTTTTAATTGCAGCAATCTGTTTAAGCATCCAGAACAAGTAACTTGAGGATATGGTACAGTGAATTTTCTTCTCTGTTACAGCCAGGCAACTTCCATTGTTAAACTGGCCATTGCTAAAGAGCCCAGCATTTATCAGAACTAAAGCTGAATAAATACATATTTTAAAGCTCCATGGCTTGTCTAACACTTGCCCTGAGAACACAAAACATTCCAAAGTCCTGCAGACTAAGCTATTGAAACTCCTGTAGTAGTTACTCAGTTGCTCAAAAATGTAGTACCCATTCTTCATCCATATAGTCCACCTTCATCCACTGAAGTGGTTTCTTAAAGTCAGAGAAGCTGCAGAGCATTTATCTTGGCAAAACTGGATCCAAAAGGTTCATCCTTTGAGGAATACTGTGACCTGGTTGAAAAATGTGCTTTAGGAACTGTCTAAAGCTATTAAAGAGACCTCTGAGTGTTTCTATTTTCTGTCCCAGTTACTCTGTTTCACTGTGACATCTCACTGAACTGAGCTGTTCGTGTGAGGATCTGAAAAGCCTGTAGCAGTGATCTGGTGTGTGTAATGCAGAATGCAGAGTGATGCTCAGAGGGCTGGAGCCCCTCTGCTCTGGAAACAGGCTGAGAGAGAAGGGGGTGTTCAGCCTGGAGAGGAGAAGACTCTGGGGACACCTAAGAGCGCCTGAAGGGCTAAGAGAGAGCTTGAGAGGGACTTTTGCCAAGGGCACACAGTGACAGGACAAGGGGGAATGGCTTCCCACTGACAGAGGGCAGGGCTGGATCGATACTGGGGAGGAATTCTTCCCTGTGAGAGTGGTGAGGCATCAGCACAGGTTGTCCAGAGGAGCTGTGGATGTCTCTGAGGAACCAGATCTGAAGCCAGCAGCTCTGCCTGCTGGAAGGAGCCACACAAATCCACCCAAGTCAATGAAATTTGATACTGCCCTATAAAGCAAGGACGAACAAAGCTGGGAGAATTCATTAAACTACTGGACAAACCAAAACTTTTGCATATCTAAATAAATGCAGTGGACAGATGTTGTCATATCATAAAGGAATGCTGCAGAAATCACTGCATAAATTCATAAATATCAATGGAAACTGAGAGCTCTGATTTTCATGCCATGTGCTCTGCTTTTCCCCAGCCCCTGTCAGTGGGCTTCAGTGGAATCACTCCCAGTTTGTGCAGTTTCAACTACAGCTTTACATTTTGCAAAAAGAAAAAAATACATCCTGCTTCCCAGCCCTCTATTATTCCCCCTCCTCAGCACTTTTTGCACAGGTTGAGGGACCATCCAGTTTTCCTTCAGAAAGGAACTTACTCATTGACCACGTGCTTGACAACAAGCCAAATATTTTCCTCATGTCATGAGACGCACCCACATCCAAACACTTAGACCATATTTCAAGCCTGCCTAAGGGTGCCATGGGAGAGCTAAATGCTCCTGTTAGTGCCAGCACCTCTTCCACAAACAGCTGCCTTCCAGATCAGTGTCCACTTAGGCTTTGCAGTGAGGATCCTGACCATGCCTGCATGGAGCCCCTCATGTGGCAGTGAAATGCAGACTGCTGTGATTGCTCCCTGGGAAGCACAGCCCATGCTTGCCACTCTCAGAGCAGAGCTTGTCCCAGAGTGCTGCATGGAGGCCCTGCAGTTGCCACTTGCCTACGTGACCTGAGCACAGGAAAGCAGAGACAGGGAAATCTGAGCATAGCTCTCATAGCAGTGTGTGGCTCATTTCATTGAACAAGCACGTTGACTTGCAGTTCAAGCTGTCTGTACCAGGATTTCAGAGAAACTAGCAAATATTTCCATTTTCTTTCCTGCCCCTCCTTCAATCTTACCCCATGTGTCACTGCTTTTCGACTAAATCCTTTGCTGCTGCTTTGCAAGGAGGAGTTCTGCCAGCTCATCCTGGCTGGCTGTAAGCCCTATCCTTTGCCATTTTAGGTTTAAGTGAGTGATCCCCTGCTGATGCCCTCTCTCTCCATGTTTCCTTAGGTCATTCAGCTGTCTCTTCTTGCCCCACTCACTTTGCAAGGCTTTTTCACAGTAGGGAAGGAATAGGTAGCAAAGCAAACTGCTTTTATCCAGCTGCTTTGAGTGCTGCATGTGACTGCAGCTCCTCTTCCTACAAGCAGAGGAGAAGTTTCAGTGGGAAGGCTCCTTCCTGGAGAGGCTGGAGTGGGAAGGCCTGACCCAGGGCATTCCTGCATTTCCACAATTCCAGGCTGGATATAGTGGGTAGCACCTGAGAGGAGGCCTGTCCCAGCCTGCTTTGCCTGACACCTGCACCAGCCACAGCCTCAAGTCATCTTTCATCCCACCCCATGTCACTGAGCACGTCCCAGCCAGGCTCCGGACATTCCCTAAATGCATGTGGGGTTCCACATCCTCCCTTCTTTGTGCAATAACCTGATCACACTTGGCAATCATGAGCTCATCACACCTCTTTATACACAGGGTTAAAGAGCACGGGCTCAGTGGGCCGTAGAAACGTTATTAATTGCACAGTGCCAGATGTGGGAGAGGCTTCCCAGAATGAGTGAAAGCAGGACATGGGCGTCTGCCCTGAAGTTTTGCAATACAGAGATGAAATCCTGGACAGGAACGTTATTAGATGAAAACAAACCTTTAGGAAACTTGTATCTCAGCTCAGCTGCAACCCTATTGTACACGGTGCTTAATTAAACCCAAGCTAGGTCAGGGTAAAGCACTGCCGATGTCAGATGGATCCTGCTGCTCTTACATCAAATTCTGTGGGAGATTTCACCACTGCCTTCAGCCTGCATTAGGAGACACACACCCCATCGTTTTCTGAAACCTCAGGCTAAATAATCCTGTTCTTCCATTCTCTCCCCTTTCTCTGTAGGAAAATGTCTTGCTTGTGCTTGCTCTGTGAACAGACCTGTGAAACAGTTCTTTTGTTGGCTTTAAGAGCCATTCTCCAGATTTTTTTCAGGATATTTTCATTCTTAACCATCACTTGGATGGCTGCCAGTAAGAAACATTCACCTCTTAAACTTTACAGCCTGGTACCATCCTCACCTTCTCCTGCTCGCCCCAGCTCTGCTTATCTTGGTGTCACTAAGGAATGCAGGGCTCAGCCCGAGAATTCCTGCGGGCAGAGGGGCTTTGTGCAGCCCTGAATCGCCCCCGGGGAGGGGGCGTCTGCTTCAGCTCTCTTTGCATCACCCGTGTGAAAAGGCAGACAGGAACGCCTGCCTTTGCTAACTGCTCTCTCAGGTTGTCACTGAAACTCTCAGAAAAGCGGAAAATAGAATAAAAGGCGACATGAGAACAAGCCGAAGTGACTCACAAAGGGGAAATCTCTGCCTGCTGTTAGCAGATATTTCAAAGAAACTTGTGAATGGGGACTGCTGCCTGCCCTGGGAAACCTCCACCAGTACCGGGGCAGCTGCCTGAGACGCAGCACCATAGCAGAAATATTTCAGATGATCAGAGTTTGCAGCTACGCGAAGAGCTGGGAAGATACAATACCTGCCACCAGAACTGACCATCCAAAAAAGCTAAAATAAAGATGGAAAATAAAAATAACTAAAGCTCATTTTTCTAGGGGTGCTCTGCTTCTTGCAATCAGGTTCTCTGTATCACTCAAGGGAATCTTGGGCAAACAAAACCTCCACCTCCCTTCCACCTTCACCAAAAGGAGCAGCTGCTTTCCCAGTCTGACAGTCTGCTCGACTCAGTCTCAAACTGAAGTCAGTAAGGATAAACTCATTAAAATTAAGGCAGCTTTTGGCTCACCGAGTTTCCTGGAGTATTTTTGTAGGATATTAAAATCAGTAAGATAACCGATAACCCTAAAATAAGCAATGGAAACTCACTGTCTGTAAATACCGAGCTAAGGGCAGCAAACAAGCATTTAATAGCCCAGGGCAAAGCCAGGCCACCTCCCTGCTCCTCGGCTTCCCAAAGAGGAGCTCTGCAGCCAGCAGCTCTGCGAAGCCAGAGGCAAGGCAGGCTTTTCCACCGGCCTATCTGGAGCTGGACTTTCCTGCTCTTATACCAAATTCTTCAGATTTTTGTAACCTGCTCCACTTTGCCCTTTGAACCGCTGCGAGAGCAGAGCTCTGGAGGTACCTGCGGGTTCGCACGTGCCGGGCCCGGCCGCCCCGCCCCGCCCCACCAGGGTCAATGGTGGGATTAGCCCCTCATTTAGGAAACCATTCGTCTTGCCCTAGAGCCATTCCACAGGGGAACAGCATGTGCACCTCACCCAGCCTCCAAGGGAACCGCAATGGCTCCAGAGAGTCCTTCTGCAAGCCCCTATCTCTGCTCTGTGGATGTTCTGGGGTTTTTCAAGGCTCTCTCCCCACGCACATAAGGCCAATAGATAAGGTCTGCATGATGTGTACTTGCAGACTCAAGGTTTTTGGGAAAGCAAGACCTTTATCTGCACTTTAGCACCGAAGTTTACAGGTCGTTGCTGCCTTCATGTCAGGGGTCTGTTTTGTTGCCTCGATAAAGGAAAAGCACTGACTCCTTAGAAATTTTAACAAGTACTTGTCCTACAATAGCTACAGAACAACCTCCTTTTTGCTTTTACTTTGGAATAATCTCCATCAACTCATCCGTTTCTGGAATCATTTCCCTGACTTTATTCTCTGCTCTCGACCTAATTATTGTTTGAATTGTGGGAATGCTGAAAAACCCAGCTCAGGGCAGGTCCCTCAGTGGGAGATGGTTTATGTTGTCAGTTTTACTTATCCAGCAAAGGATGAGAGAAGTAGCAAGAGGGGAATTCTCCCAAGCCATGTGGCACACAGATGCAGAACGCAGAATTCAACCCACGCACAGCGGGACCAGGAGAGGCCTCCCGTGGCTGTCCCTCGGGGAGTGACATGCCCCACGCCCTCTCCATCGGCAGAGAGAATTCCTCTCTGCGGGAGGAGCAGGTGAGAGTTTCACTTTTGACATATCCTAAGGGCCTCCTTAACAAAGTAATTTGTCCTGCGTGAACTTTTGCAGGATTTACTCACCAAGAGCAAGAGTCTTAAAGAGAAATTTAAACACTTGAAGCCCCTCACTGGCGCCTAAAGAGAGACCAAAGCTCATGTCAGCAGGCAGAGCCTCAGCTTTACATCATCCTGACCTGCCAACAAAGGAACACAACAATTGACTCCCTCCCCCCGTCGGTCGAAGACGTGAGAGTTGGGACTATTGACACTGATCTTTTCCTTTTACCCCCCTGCGCTTAGACAAAGACGGACAGGAGCAGCCCTGCCTGAGCGTTGGGAAATAAGAGCCCTCCCACCCACCTCCTGCTAGGGCCAAGGGAGCGGGGAAAGCTGCCCGGAGCCGCCCCCTCTCAAAGCTGGAAGCGGGGGAGCGAGCCTGGAACAAACCTCGCTTGAGTTTGTGGGCAGAGCCGGGAGCAGGGAAAGCTGGGAACAGAAAAGAGGCATTTCACGCTGGCGGCTGAGTCACCCCGAGCGTATAAAATCAAGGCCAGGCAGTCGGAGCCACTCTGAGCGGAGGCACGAGGCACCGGCACTTTTGGACAGGTACGTGCAAGCGGATGCGGTTTAGAGGCAAATATTAAGATTAAATCTAAGACTGGAATACAGCAGCCCAATTCCTCCCATGCTCTCCCTGCTAATGTGCTGCGGAGCAGGGGATCCAGCGGCTCCGGTGACCGGGAAGCCCTGAGGCTTCTTGGCTCTCGCACGGTTCCATCTGACCAAAAGGACACAGGCAAACACAACACATGATTTTGGTGGCCCGGTGTATCCTATTTAGCTGGTCCCTACTTCAAAGCTGGGATGGCAGCAAATGATAACAGTCTGGGCAAGACCTGGCATCATTCAGGGAACAGCAAGGAGCAATTAAACTTCGGAATAAGTCTGAGATATTACATAATTCGTAGGGTTCGGTTACCACACTACACTGTAATATATTTCTGGAGAAGGAACGACAATTTTGATGCTGGGAAGCACAAAAGACAGCTCAATAAGAAGCACGAGTTTGGGGTTGGGGTTAATTCCTCCCTCTGACACAGATTACCTGTGGGGATCTCGCACAAGTCATTAAGGACACTTTTTTTACAAAGACCAAATCAGGGGTGGGTGGAGGAGGGAGCACAGAGGGAGCTGTAACACTAAATAACAAGTTTCTTGGCGCTCAGGCCTTTGGGGCCCTGATCCAGGAGTGTACTCAATTTCTGACCGCTTCCACTGAAATGTGGTTCGGGAGCTGCATTTTCAGCGCATCCCTTCCCAGCAGCTGGGCCGTGCTCGGTCTGTGGCTCTCCACTGCAGCAGGGCCCAGCGCTGCTGCTGCCTGGCAGACCGGCTGTGGGGCACTGCAGCTCTCGGGAGCCCCAAAGCGCCTGTGGGGTCCCCTAAGGGAAGTCCTTCCTAACCCAGGAAATGCACTTTTACCTGCCCACTTCATCACAACTCAGCCCAGTTTGGGCTGCTGTGCTTTAAGGTTTGGCAACTCTCCTCTGTCCTCAGATCCATTCATTTGCTTTGCACACACAACGGTCCCTTGCCCCAGGCACACTTGGCCCTGTTTTTGGGCATCACCCCACTGGAAAACTTCCCACTGTGCTGGCCAAACTGAACAGTATGCAAGACAGCCTGCTGGCACTGAGGGTCCTGGTGTGGGATTCGACTTGGTTCATGCTTCCTGCAGGAAAAACTGTTGGCACACAGACTAAGACTGCATGATACTTCTGTCCCCAAGGATTCATGTTTACTTAGGCTTAATTACAAAAGAGCTATTAACTATCACTTATCACTGTCCGGATATAATAGGAAAGGGCTTATAAAACCTGTTTTTCTTTTAAATAGTTTGTAGATGCCTGGAGGGATTTTAATTTAGCTCTAAATGTTGTTTCGTTTTCCCTCCCTGAAACAAAAAGGAAACAGGTCCTGCAAACCGCAAGGATGATGTCACCCCTGCTCATCCTCCCTCTGCTGCTGGGGACCACAGCACACGGCCCGGTGAGCAGAGCAGCGTCCAGGGATGTCACCACCTTTTTCCAGCTGGCTCAGGAAGACACGTGGGAGAATGTTAATCTCACCAGCATGTCCTGTGAGTATTGGAAGAACAGGACCTGCATCACCCTGCAGCTGAGCAACAGCAGCCTGACAGCTTTCCCCGTCTGCCTTCCGGAGGCCCTGCAGCGCTTGGATCTCAGCAACAACCTCTTGGAAGAGGTGAATGGCACAGAGCTAGCAAACCTCCCGCAGCTGCGTGTCCTCTCGCTGAGGCACAACCACCTCTGGGCCGTCAGGTGGGGATCTGAAGCCCTCAGCAGTCTCCTCATGCTGGACTTGAGCTTTAATAAGCTGTCATCTGTGCCATCCTGCCACGGCTCTGCCCTGCCTAACCTGGAGTGGTTGTCCTTGGCTGGAAATCCACTGATTGAAATCCAGCCACTGGCTTTTTCCTGCTACCCTCAGCTGCACGTCTTGAACCTCTCTGCAACACTGCTCGGGCAGGATGACAGCAGAGGAATTAGGGACTCTGCTTTTGCCATCAGCACAGATCCCAAGGAGGCCATGAACAGGACTGCAAACTCCATCAGTGTCCTTGATCTGAGCAGGACCTTTTTCGAGAAAAGTAAGTTTCTGGGTTTCCCACTGTAAACACAGGGCTTGGTCAGGCCAGGGGAGCAGAAGCCTTGCAGGGATGATGGCTCCCATCCTCTGGGATGAGCCTGGAGTGCAGGGGAACACCGCACACTGAAAGCTGCAAACAGCTGGTCCAAGCATGCAAGGCACAGTCACGTAAACCGGCCTCCCAAAGGAAGGGCAGAGACCAAACTCCACGAGACAGGACAATGTGTCCCAGTGTAGTCACCCACCTCCATCCTAATCCCACTGTCTGCTACTGACAGTCATCCCCCTGTCAGCCCCGGGATTCGTTTTGGGTAGCACAGGAGGAAATTAGTTTCTCTTTCCAGACACAGACAGGCTGCTGAAATATTTCTTTGTCCCCACAGCTACACTCAGCTTTTAGCGCTGCATTGAAGTAGCACAGAGAGAGGCTTTTTGTGCCATCCACAGCCAGCCTACTTCCGCTGAGGGGGGAGACAATCCCTGCCCCGAGCAATCCACAGGAGGTTTTCTCCCTTTTGCTGGGCTCCCCTGCCAGCCACAGTTATACCTGAGGTACTGAGACACACAGATGTGAGATGCCTTGCCCAGCTGCTCTCAGCCTGGGCCAGGGCCTTAGGGGCTCCTCAAGCTAGAGACTTCACTTGAACTCACATTAAACAGCTTCAACTCACATTAAACAGCTGCACCACCAAATTTCCTCCATGAATTTGCCTAATCCCTCTTGTGGTAGTGAGTTACCCTATTGAGTCATGGGATGGAAAGGCCCTTTTGTACAAGACCTATTCTTTCTGTTTCATGTCTCTTGGCTCTTTTTCCTGTGTCAGGAGAAATAAGTGATTTACCTTTCTTACACCAGTCAGGACCAGTCAAGACAACTTTCCTGAGCAGAGAAATCCTTGTTCATTTAATCACACCCAACAAGAAACCTATTCCATATCTCTTATCAGCTTTATTGTCCTTTTCCCTCCCGCTCTTTTCCTCTGCCCTATGACAGCCTGACCGACAGAGACTTACAAAAATGCAGCTGCATGAGTGTTTACACACTGGTGTATTGACTTTTGTTCTATTCCTTTCCCCAAAAGAATAGCTGCAGAAGGTGACAGATACTTTATATCTATGAATTCAAATCCTTTTTCTAAGCAGAAATCCACAGAAACTCTCTATTTAGGCAATAGTTGTAAATAAATATTTTTCTCTTTCAGTTCAACCAGAGTGGGCCAGGGACTTGGCCAACCTCAGCTCACTTCACCTGACAAACATGCTACGGTTAAGAAGCCTCGATGGCAACTTCTTCAAGTCCCTGCCTGGTCTCCAAGAGCTGCACTGTCAGGACTCCCATTCCCTGAGTTTTGTGCAGACAGAGGTGTTTGACAGTGTTCCTCACTTGAGCCATCTCTCATTTGAGAAGTGAGTTGGGTTTTTTTGTCCTTCCTCACATAATGCTGCTTTTGCCTCACGATGCTGTGGTGTCTGGGAGCTGAATTGAACAGTTTGTTGTCAGATTTAGGAAGGAGGTCTGGACTTTCTGTTTTTGCATCTTAGAAGCAGACAAAAATCCCATCCCTCCCACTAACAGTGTGAGAATTTAACATAGCTCCTTGTTCAGCATTAGTAAAAACAATGTTTTAGTCCTCATTCTAGGGGTTGCCCCTCTTGGTATGTCACATATCTGAAACACTAAGAGGGACAAAAGTCCAAAAGGGATTTATCAAAATCAGAGCAGGTGAAGTGCACACAGAGCAGTCAGCATAAAGGGAAAAATCTGGAGAGCACTTTGAAACATTTTTATAATACCAACCCAGATATAAGCATATCAGAAAACAAACACTAGAGCACCGGCTGAGCCTAGAAACCAGTTTCAGGAAAATAAACCCATAGAAAGCAAAAACACAATGGATTCCATCCCCCCTTGATTGCCCTACTGAATTTATACAGCACTTTCCAACACTTGCAGGAATACCAGTTCAAAGTGCTAAAAATGATGTCCAGATTTAAAGGAATTACAGTTTAAGTCCTGAAAAAAGAGAGCAGATCTGAGCATGCAGAGTGCAGGATGCCAGGGGAATATTGCTGGGAATATTGCTTTGTGCCTTAACACACGCCAAGGATATGGGATACTAAGCACTCTCCAGTCGTTGGAAGGTAGTTCAGTGTTTTTTAATTATTGCATTTGTCTTGTAGCTGTAACCTGAGTTCGTTTAACCCTTGGAACACCAATTCATCAGATGGCATCACCATCAACTTGTCTGGGAATCCTCTGCTGTGCGACTGCCAGCTCTCCTGGCTGCTGTCCAAGCCCGAGAAAGTTGTTCTGCAAAAGTAAGTGAGCTCAAGGAGATCAAGTCAGACTCAGCTTCAATGTGCAAGTTGTTCAGGGACCAGTCACCACCATTCACTAAGTTATTAAAATTCTTTGTATGTTCTTCCCTTCCACAAGAGGTAGAAGTGCAAAATAACGTCCCTTTCAGGGACAAAACAAAGTGTTATTAGCGGTGGATTCTACTTTAGGTGAGAATACTTTCTGGTTTGGACCACATTTCACTATTAGCTGAAGATACAAAATGAGCTGTATTGATGTGCTAGCGCTGGGAGCAGAAACTGGAAAGCTTTGGAAGATCTTTAACAAATCATTTTCTCCTAACCCTGCTATTCACAAAGCTTACATCACCACCAGCAGTCAACAAAACCCCTTGCAAGTAGCACCATTTCTCACCTATTGTTTTCATGCTCCCCACAGTTTTACAGGCTAATTACAATAAGCTGCAGTTAAAAGAAATATTTGCATATAAATGGTCTCTCTTCCTTTTGAAAGGCCACCAAGAAGATTTGTTATCAAATCTCTCAGAGAGCAGGGAAGTGGATTGTTAAAATTAAACAAATTTTCATTGGAATTGGTTTAGCAGTTGCATTCTTTACCAAAACTTCAGTGTCTGAGTAAATAAAGAATTCAATCTTAGTCATTTAAAAGTCCCACATCTGCAGCTGCCTAAAGCAGATGGATTAAGAATCCTGGGAATCCTGTTACATCTCTCTGCATGTGTTCCCCTTTAAGACAAGTTGCCTTGAATCCCGATGCCCTTTACTAAAGTTCACAGCCATTGTTGTACCAAAGGACACTTCCCCTCCAGCAAAAGATATCCCTGCACCTTACAAAACCGAAAAGCCAGCTCCAGCTGAATTCCACAGGCAGTGCTGTGGAAAGCTGCCTGGACTATTGTTAAGACAATCTAGTTTTCACATTCTCACTAACATAAAGACTGTTTTGACAGCAGGTCACCAATTCCAATCCAAGCAGCCTACAGAAATCTGTAATGTTGACTATTCTGGTTTCCTTCTGCAGGGCTCAGGAGACTTTTTGCACATCCCAGGAAGATTCGGGCAGACCTCCAACATCTTTTTCACTGCTGGAGCTCTACAACAAATGCCAGTCAGAGAGCAATGTTACACTGCCCGACTCAAACACAGCCCTTCCTGATCACGATGCTTTCAACTTCACCAGTGATGAGACCTCTGCTGTTGTAACAACAGACTCAGCTCTGCTCACCACGGATTTAACTCACACCAGCTCCCTGATCCAGGGGCATGTGAGGAGCACTGCAACATCCAGCCCAGTGCTCACCAAAGACACCTATACCAGCTCCCTGATCCAGGGAGATGTGAGGAGCACTGCAGCATCCAGCCCAGTGCTCACCAAAGACACCTACACCAGCTCCCTGATCCAGGGAGATGTGAGGAGCACAGCAGCATCCAGCCCAGTGCTCACCAAAGACACCTACACCAGCTCCCTGATCCAGGGGCATGTGAGGAGCACTGCAGCATCCAGCCCAACGGAGCCAATCTCAACAAAGGCCAACAGTTCCTCCCATGAGGAGAGGGCAGTTTCTGAATCCACAAGCAATCCCCCTTCCTCGGCATCTGTTACCTCCTTCCCAGCTTTTTTCCAGGAGTTCTTTGCTGAGCCCCCAGACCACAGCTCCACAAGCCCAGCTGGAACAGAACAGCCACAGAGAGTGCTCAGAACACCACACACAACATTCCCCCAGGAAGGGCCATTCAGCCAGACCACCAGTGGTTATTCCACTGGAGGAGTAGGAGTCCCACATACCACCAACCAGCCCATGCACTCTTTTGCCCCCCAGACGAGCCCCCCTGGGGTGATCTCCACGAGGAGCAGGGCCCACCCAGAGCCCGCAGCCAGCACGCCTCCCCCACACTACACCGATTCCGATGACTACGACTACGAGGCGCAGCCGAAGGAACCCCCTGTGCAAACAGCCCACGTGGCCTGTGACTACAATCCCTGCCGGCACCTGCAGAAGCCCTGCAAGGAGCTCCAGAACATAACCCAGTGCTCGTGTCCCGGCACGAGGGAAGATGAGATTCCAGACCCACCCAGGCTCAGAGAGGTGGTTGAAATCACTGACAGCTCTGCGCAGATACGCTGGTGTGCCCCATATTCCGTTGTTCACAGTTACGAGCTGGTGCTTCATGCCCAAGGCAACGAGGACAGGCAGATTGTCATGGACAACATCTACCCCACAGCCAGGCAGTACACTCTGTATGACCTGCTGCCATTCACCACTTACCACATCTGTATCACTGCCTCCAACAAAGCAGGCTCAAGCCAGAAAACAGGCCAGGAAGTTCCTGGTAATTCGTGCACTAGCTTTAAAACAAAACCCAGCTACAAGTATGTTTTTGCTGGTCTGTCTGCAGCAAGTGGACTCTTTCTCATTACCACAATTATTTTATCTGTATGTCTGTGTAAGGCATGTAAGAAGCCTCAGAGTGAACAGTATGGTACACACTTAGTCTCCTACAAGAACCCAGCATTTGATTATCCCTTAAAACTACAAACCACTAATTAGCTCTGGGTGACTCTTCTGTGCATTCAAAGTTCACTATCTCCATTGCCTTGGTGTGTTTTTGTGAGACTCTGAAAACTTGCCTCAGTAAAAAACTATGAACCATCAGATTCCATAACCCTGACATTTCTAAGGGAGAGAAAAACACCCAAAAAAAGAGAAAAACTAATAATGATGAAGGTAGTCAACCAGAAAAAAGTCTTTGGACTCCTGTTCCTGTGCTAAGCAGCAGCAAGCCTGCACACTAACCTTGAAAAGTTGTTTTTGTAATCACATACAAATAGAGTAGCATAAATTTCACAGAGTGAGAGGCTGCCTGACTAGTTGTCTGCCTCCAGGATCTCTCATGAACACAGCCAGATGAGAGCTGTAATCCAAGGTGCATTAAGCTGAGCAAGACACACTGCTTTTATTCACAGAGCAAAGCTGGGGGTTCAGTTTTTTTAAAGGTAGTATCCGTAAAAGAGAGTGAAGCTGAAAGGAGTGAGTGGGCTCAGTGACAAGGTGCTGCACAGATGTAACTCCTTTAAGTAAATGCAGTGGATGCACAGGATCAACCTGACTTCAGGAAAAAGAAAACAAAATTTAATTGTAGTCACAGATTGTGAAGGATCCTTAGGATGGGGTAATTGTTTCATTATGACTTTTTATGAGGATGGCCACAATGAGCCTCCCAAGTGCTTCCCCAAAACAAGCTTGCAGGCAGCAGGGGGTGCTTGCAGTGCAGCAGTGACCCACAGAAGAGGTGGGGGGAGTATTTTAACGTTTGCTTCCCAGTGGATTTTAAGTAGAGAGGATGTTCTGTCCCAATCATCCGTCCCATTTCCAGATTTAGCAGCTGATGATTTACCTCATACAGGGGCAAAAAGCCAAGCAATGAAGCAATTTCATGAATGTGCTGCTGAGACTTGAAAAATCAAAATCCCCTGCACTAGCAGCAGATAATTCTGCAGACACCTTTCAAATGAACCCTTGGGTGCCAATTTCTGTACAATAATAGTAACAGATACTGACAATCCCAACTTTGAGCTTGCCATTAGAATCCGAAGAGCTGTCCCAATCTGATATTTCCCCATAGGTTTCATTTCCAGGAGCTGCCTGTTCCTGCTACTGTACAGTGCCTAAAACCCCCTGAACTCTGAGGGGAAGGTGCTGTACTGTATAAAAGAGTCTCTGTTCCATTCCTTTGGGGTTTTTAATGTTTTCAGTATTACAGAAATAAAAGCCACGGAGCTATGTTCTGTTTTTTTGTTTAAGACATGGATCTTGGTGCTGTCTTTACTATCTACAATGTTTAGCCTGAGAATCCTTCTGTCGTTCTGGAATTAACCTTCAACATGTAGTAAAGAGATGTTTTTATTATGGTAGATTTGTGTTCTCTGACATCCCAAGAGCTTTCATTTTGCATGTGGCAGAAGGAAGCTTTGCCTTCTCACCACTATGGGCTTGCAGTCCTTTCCTGGGAATTTGTCCTCTCCTCAGCACTGCACTGGGAATGACTGGACAGGTACAGATTTCTGCCATGTCTGTCCCAAGTTTGGCTGAGCCCCATGACTCAAACTCATAATAGAAGTGAAAGGCAAATGAGGAAGACAGGATAGTGTCACCTTCCACTTTGAAATTCTGTTATTTTCACATTCTAGTAGTTCAGACTTTTTGCTGTTTGGACCTCAGTTTTTAAACTTATTTCTGGCTTTTCCTGCATTTTCTCCAGGATTTAGTGAACGGGTACATATGATTGTCATTTGCAGTGAGCAAATGAGCCAAAGACTCATTATCCCAAACTAGGGAAGAGATCATCTATTCCCTTGTGTGTGTACAGCACAGCTCTAGGAGACCTTGGCTGGCGTGTTTGGTTTTACCAGAAACAAAGCTAAATAAGAGATCTGTGAATACCAATTTATACTGTCTCAAAGATTATCTCCAGAGAAGGGCAGAAAAAAAGATACTGCATAAAGATTGCTCCACCTTACATATGAGTTAGTCCAAAGCAAAAGACATCATTCAAAATGAGATTTTGGGAGGATATATCTCACTACCCTTTACCACACTGTAGGTAATTACTGAACTAGGAAGCTCATCACAATTGATTTCTCCAAATAGTTCTCACTCCAGCCGCTCCTGAATTTCACAGCCAAGGGAACACATTAAAGCCTACCATTTTTATAAAGTGCCCTTTCTGGGAGCCACACAAATATACAAGTTCTGCTCCCACAATGCCCACTTGTTCTGAATTAAAAAGACCCTCAACAGCCCAATTCCGCCTGAGCTGGTGAACCATCCTGAAGCACATATGCCCCAGCCAGGTGCAGTGCCTCTCTTTTTCCTGGTGTTAACACTCAGCCCTTCCACAAGTGGAAAATGGAACATGCATGAGATGTAGCAGCAGGGTTAAACACATGGGATTTGTATTTATCAACACCTATGAGAAGTATCAGTGCTTTAAATGCAGACTTTTCTTTTTTCCTACTACCATTCTATATTTTCACCAGGATTCATTTTAGTAATGACCAACGGAGCTCTTGGAGTGCTGCTCAGAACTGGGGCAGTCAGGGGAGCAAAGCAACCCGAGGGAAACTTTCCCCATAAAGCCATGTTAATAAGCCACCCAGCTTTGCTCCACCTGCTTGTTCCTCCCCATTTCCTGATTGCACCCAACAGCAAATCCAGTTTGTACTCCAGCTACAAAGACATCAACCTTTGGCAGAGAGACTGGAATACTCAAACATCTCTGAAACCATTTCTAAGAGCCATCAAAAGCCAAAATATATAAAAAATAAAACTAATACTTCACTTACTGTTACATATTTCCACTTGTTCTGCTCTCTGAGAGGAAGATCACTTGGGGGATGTGCAGAAGCATTGGAATACAGTTTTTGAACAGTTGGTGTAGATTTCCTCTGTCTTTGCTTTCTCAGATGCAAGTCTTATCAAGGTCCTCTTCCATTCACTTGTGTGTTTTCTTTCCAAAGAACCAAGTCCAGGCAAAAGAGTCCACAACAGCCAACAGTGCCTGTGGGTGCATCCCCTGGTTGTCATGGCAGGAGTGCACCATGCTCCATCTCTAACAGCACTTGAAAATCAGTCACTGAGTCTCACAGAGTCTCCCAGCAGAATCACTCTGGGAAATGGAGCTGATCCCCTCCTTACAGGAAAGAAAAGGCTCTTTAAGGGCCAGAACTCTTGCTGGCTGTGAGGGAGCAGAGGGGGATGCTTTGCTTTTGGTGCAACGAATGCCATTAGAGAAGCAGTTCCTGAGAGCCCTGCAAGCAGGTGTGTGGGAAAGCTCAGAGCAGCAGGACAAGGGGCTTCAGCCTGATCCATCCCAGCTCCAGAAGGGACCCCACTTTCAGAGCTGTCCCAGGCATTAGATGGACCCAAGGCAGGGAGCTCACACCATATCCCAGGCTACATCAGCCTCTCCATGGCAGGATGCACAAACTCAACCATGATGCTCCCTCAGCAAGCACTGTCCTGGAACAGCCGTCCTCCTCCCCAGGGATCTCTGGAACAACACTTTTGTGTGGAGTTACAAACAAGGATGCCTCTGAGGGCTCAGGATGTTGCTTGCCAAGAAGCTTCTGATTCCTTCTTTACCTCTGAAATACAGAGAGATATAACACAGGTGAGAACATGTTTTGTATTTGCAGAAACAGATACTCATAAAAGAACATGTTTAAACTCTGGGTGCTTTTTCTTTTCATCAGCTCTCCAAAGGATGCAGACAATCCATTAATCCCAACCTCTCTAAAAAGTAATCAAGCAGCATCACAAATTAACACTGTTCTGAAATACATCCACGAGGCAATGCCTCAAAGCAAGGCTGGTGCTCTGCTGGCATCTAGAGGGAGAGGGGGGAATCATCTCCCCAGGTATTCCCACAAAGAAATACTCATTCTTTCACCAGAGAGCTTCAGCCTGCACCCTGCAGACCAAGGGCCACTGACTCACCCTACCCTGTGCTCCTGTGTGTCCTCACCCACTCCTGTGTGAAGGGAAAGGGGTGCTGAGAATTAACAGCAGCAACAGTCCCAGTCCCACAAACTTATTCAGCAGCTTGTCTGTCCTTGCCTCCAATTCCTTTTCTAGCCTTACAACCAGGAACTTCTCTTCCAACTTGCCACTGACAAGCAAAAATGTAATTTTTTTTTTTTTTTTTGTAAGAGCAAGGAGAGAATTACTGCCTAGAAAATCTGGAAAAATCAATCTCCAAGTGCAGTAAGATTTATTTTTTTTAAGTCTTGTAGATTTTAGAAGCAGAAGAGATCAGATCACATTCACTGTACAATGTTTACAATGATGCCTTAGCAGAATAAAATCCCTGCTGACAGAATGTTTTTCTTCCTCCCAAACTACAGGGCAGCCCTGCAGAACCCTCACCTTTCTGTGCTGGGTGACATTACCTGCAGGTACATGTAATAAGGTAATACTTGGATGGCACTGCATGCATTTCCTGACCCACTCCCACAGTGTGTGTCCTCATTTTTCCTAGATCCTTTGCTGAAAAGACTGTGAGCAGCCTTTCATCCATGGAAGTCAAATTAGATTTTTTAAAGGAACATAAGGGAGAAAAAACCCTCAGAAAACATTAACAAGAAATGGAGGGAGTAGAGCGAAAAGGAGAAAAACTCTTCATTATACATAGTCCGGAGCAGAACTATGGAAGGACACAAAAAAAATCAGAAGAAATCAAGTAAAAGAATCCCAAGAAAATCCATAAAAACCAGAATCCCTCATTCATTGTCTTCTCCAGGAGGTGGAAGCAGCCATGCAGGCATGTCAGGAGCTGGCAGCTCCTGCAGGGCTCAGCCTCAGGCACCACAAGCCAAAACTTCTGGCATGAAACTCCAGATAGAAGAAGAAAAAAAATATTCTCTAAGTAGAGACTTTCTTCTTCTCTGAAAAACTAAAATTTACTTGTGCAAAAAACTTCATGCTGGGAAGATTTGAGTGTTGCATTTATTAAATGTTTAGGAGCTACTCACTTTTATCAGAGCATGATTAAAGAACGGTACTTAATAACTTACCTAAGGCCATGAGGTGAAATGATGTCAGCCTGTTTCCTCCATTTCAGGAACATTGTGCCAGCAACAAACATCCCCAGAGGGCTGAGCTCTGTCCTCAGTGCAGCTCTAAATAAAAATCTCTCTTCTTCCTGCAGCTGCCTATTCACACAAAGTGAGGAAACAAAGTTTCTACCACGTTCAGTCAAAATTAGGCCCAAGTTCTATTTGAAGGACAGAGTACTAAGCACAAAAACTTTTTTTTTTTTCCCCCTAAGAAACTAAGCTTAAAAACTCCATTACAACCCCAGGATCTTGCATGGGGGTATTTACTGTGAGATTTTTTGTTTCAGTGCTTCTTGAAGAGCCTGGAAAAGGTCAGAACAGAAATTATGATAAGAGGGTAAGGAGAACAATATAAAGTGCAGGCAACTCCAAGTGTAAACTCAGCTCTTAAGACAAATCCAAAAGGCTTCAGGGAGTGCTGGCTTTAAACGACCAAATGAGACATTTGGTCCTTGGGTGCCCTGGCTGAAAGGTCAGCTTCACCCTGACATGGCAAGTCCTGAACCACAGAGCCTGCTCTGGGTCAGTCTCCACCTGATGCCACCTCCACACCTGCAAGATGAAACCAAACCATGGCCAGGGAGTGCATACTGGACACAGAAGGGGGAAACAAAAGTGGATAACAAAACTCTCTTAAATTAGCCAGACAACTCTTTTTAAATCCAGTACATCCCTGAAGCTCAGCTCCAGGGAAGGAACCCTGCCAGACCAAAATTGTTAGTAAAGAACCCACTGACCACAGCAGCTCTAAACTTAGCTCAGCAGCTTGCTGCACACCAACTCAAAATCCAGGCTCCACCCAGCAATGGAACAAACTAACTCCAAATGTTCTCAGCACTGGAGGAGCTGCTTTTGCCAAGCACAGAGCCGTGTGTAACTAGGTGATTGGGACAGCAGCAGCTCCTTCTTTTCCTTCAACAGCTGGAAAATCCTTACTCCCAGCCCTAGGGCACCACTGAGCAGTGTGTGGTAATTGCTGGTAACAGCACACAACCTGTCTCTGTTTTCCTCTCAGGTCCTTTATGGCAAATCCAAATCCAAAGCCCAGCTCAGCACTAGAGAAATGACATCTGCCACCACCCAAATTACCACAATATCCTCAGGTGTAGCTATGCCACTGATTATACACACCCAGGAGGAAGTGGGAACTTCCTGGGATAGCACAACAAACTCCAAATGATTCCTAGCCCATGGTAACAAAGTGACCAACCACAACCTAAACCTTCCTCAACAGCTCCTTTAAAAGCTCACCTCTTCATTAACTCCAGCCAAACATTGCATTAGTGCTAAATACCCAGGACTTGGTACTGCTGCCATCCTTGCTTGGTGTAATTTAAGAGCAAGGTCAGAGTTCACACTGATTTTGGACATTTGGGGTGTGTTTGGATAATTTTAGGGGTGATATAAATCCAGATATATCCAGACTATTTCTAGGTAGACCTTTTCCCTAGGTGTGCATTTCTCTACCTCTATACAAAAACTGGTCTCTCTGCCTGCTGAATATTGAATATAAAAAGGCAAAGATCATCCACTTCCAAATCCTCTTCTCAGTTATGTTTCAAAGGTGAATAAATCCAGCAAAAAGGATAAAACCAAAAGCAACTGCTAAAAATGGTTGAAAGATTACAGAGTCATGTTTTCCCTATTTCTTCATTTTGACAACTGGCCAAATGCTGGGTTTTGGTGTCTTACCATGCAAAGCTGTTGCTGGCACTGGGAAACTGCTCACCATGAGGATGTGTTTCACTTGCAATGAGCTCCTGACACAGGTGTAGGTGCTTGAAAATGGAGCTCCCATTCTGCACCTGTTTCTTACACCTTGCTGGTGCAGGGGAACATTTATTGGGTAATTATCTTTACACAGGAGCTCTTTAAACCCTGGCACTTCACACCCAGCCAAAGATATGCCATAACAATTACAAGGTCTAGGTATTATGTGGGCATTTTCCTTCCAGTCAGAGCTCTTTTTTGAGCTGCTGTGTTTTACTGAGAAGACAATACAAAATGAATCCACTTTGTGGGTTCGAGGATGTGTTTTGCATCTAAACTACATTACATTTGTATTCTGTTTAGGTTGAAAAAAATAACTTAAACAGCTATTCAGAAAAAAAATTAAAAAGCAAAATAAAAAATAATAAAAAAGAAGCTTCTTACAGCAATGCAGCAGTTAAGTTCATCCCAATAGGTACAAGCTATTTTTCAGGCTGTTACAAAAAATATACCTTGTATCTGTTGTTCTTTTCCTGTAATTCCTAAGTTTACCTGTGACAAAGCTGCTACTTTAACGCCTTTTTGGCAACGGGTTCTGCAAAAAAACAGGGGATCAAAACCTACCCAGGACAGGTAGGATGGCACAGCAGGTCTTAGCAGGGAAAAAGTTGCAAGGTGCCACACCGAGATTTATAAAAGGGAAAGGCTGGGGCTGCCTGGCGTTGGTTGGGTCAAACCATCCCTCTCTCAGTTCCCGGCTCCCTGAGGCACGAGAGCGGGATGCCGCGGGCTGTGAGCTCCATCCCTCCCTCAGTTTTCGGCTCCCTCAGGGCTTAGGGCGGGACCCTGAGTACTGTGAGCCCCATCCCGCACCATCTCTCCCTCAGCTCCCGGCTCCCTCAGGGCTGAGGGCGGATTCCTGGGTGCTGTGAGCCCATCCCGCACCATCTCTCCCTCAGTTCCCGACTCCCTGAGGGCTGAGAGCGGAATCCTGAGTACTGTGAGCCCATCCCGCACCATCTCTCCCTCAGCTCCCGACTCCCTGAGGGATGAGGGCGGAATCCTGGGCACTGTGAGCCCATCCCGCACCATCCCTCCCTCAGTTCCCGACTCCCTGAGGGATGAGAGCGGAATCCTGAGTACTGTGAGCCCCATCCCGCACCATCTCTTCCTCAGTTCCCGACTCCCTCAGGGCTGAGGGCGGATTCCTGGGTACTGTGAGCCCATCCCCCACTATCTCTCCCTCAGTTCCCGACTCCCTGAGGGCGGAATCCTGAGTACTGTGAGCCCATCCCGCACCATCTCTCCCTCAGTTCCCGACTCCCTGAGGGATGAGGGCGGAATCCTGAGTACTGTGAGCCCACCCCGCACCATCCCTCCCTCAGCTCCCGGCTCCCTCAGGGCTGAGGGCGGGACCCTGTGGGCTGTGAGCCCACCCCGCACCATCTCCCTCAGTTCCCGGCTCCCTGAGGGCGGGACTCCCCCTGAGCCGCGCCCTGGCGCCCCCTAGCGGCCACGAGCGCAGCGCGAGACAAGCCCGGCCCTACCAGGCGGGAAAACCTCCCCTAAGCCCCCAAGCCAGCGCGCGGCTCCTTTATAGGCGTCCGCGCCGTTCGCCGGCAGGGAAGTGGAAGGGGGCGTTTCGCTTGCCGGTTGAGCAGCGCGCAGGCGCGAGTTGGGCAGCCCCGCCTGACGCGAGGCCGGAAGGCCCCGTTCTGGAAGCATCCCGGGCCCATCCCGGTGTGTCCCGCTCGGCTCGGCCATGCCCGAGATCGCGCCCGGCAGAGCCCCCGGCGGGGCCGGCAACAAGGCCAAGGGCGCCTACCAGGACCGCGACAAGCCCGCCCAGATCCGCTTCAGCAACATCGCCGCCGGCAAAGGTGCGGCGGCCGCGGGGGGAGGCGCCCCGGGGCCGGGGGGGAGCCGGGCCGGGCCCCGCGTGCGCCGCGATTGGGGCGGGGGGCGATGGATCCCCCGTGCTGGGCACCGCCCGGGCCGTGCCCCAGGGATACGAGCAGGAATTCCATGGGTTTGATGGCTGGGAGCTGCCCGGGATGGGCCGGCGTGTGCAGGGGATGCGGTATTGGGCACTGACAAGAGCCCCGGCGCCCTGCGTGCTGTGTTCCGTTCTTTGTCATTCTCCAGATTTAAAATGGCTGCAATCAAGGGGTCAGATACTGTTTGTTAAAAAAAAAAAAACACGTGGAAATCAGGCCTGATACTACAGCATTTTACATCATTCCATTATTTGGGATCCTTAAGTCTGCCTGGGAGCTGCTTAAAAGTGGGAGGAATTTTCTTTTAGAAAACATGATTCAATGATAGAGTGTTTATAGTTCTTTAGACCAGCTTGCAAACGATTTCTTCTCTTCCCAGCTGTTGCTGATGCAATTAGAACGAGCCTTGGACCAAAGGGAATGGATAAAATGGTAAGCTTTGTGTTTTAAATTCTCAGAATATTAGGTAATGTAAATTTAACGTGTCTTACAGAGGATGCCACCTTTCACCTTAATTCTTTCCGCTGTTCCGGGTATTTAAGGGAAAGTGGGAGCTAAATGGTCGTCTTGGTTTTTAAAATGATGTTAAAAAACATTTTGAGCCTGGAATGAGAGATTTGCAGCTGCTGATCAGAACTGTGCTCCTGCCCTTTATTCCCAGATTCAGGATGCTAAGGGAGATGTGACAATCACTAACGATGGTGCCACTATCCTGAAACAAATGCAGGTTCTGCACCCTGCAGCCAAAATGGTGAGTGGGTTTTTTCCATTTTTCTGGATTTGAGGAGCATTACCTAGGATAGTGACAGAGCAGGAAATTTTGTGCATTGTGCTCCAGGAACATTTCTTTTCATCGTGGCATGTGCTTAAGAGTTACAAACTGTTATTTGTTACCCAGTGTTTCTTATGCACAGTCCCTCTGGACATGTTTTAAGACATAAGAAAATGTAGCTCAAACCTTCATCTGTCATTTGAGAAGGAAAAATTCATGCCCCAAACCATTGGAGCAGAAGGGAATGAAAGAATGGAATGAGTGAAGGTATGGTCAGGTGGTCTGAGGAGACAGTAGCTGGTCCTTTGAGATGTTCAGTGTTCATGGATGTGGTTGTGGTTGGAGATGGAAATGAGTTTCCTGTCACCCTCCCCCAGGGAGGGAGAAGATGAACCTGTTAGATAGGTGTGTTCAGTTTTAAATTTGGGGAAAAAAGCTTTGCTTCTGGAACTGACTTACTGTACCATAAATGTATTTTGGCCAAAAAAGTGTCTGGGTATAGGTAAACAGCACTCTGTATATTCATTTTTTGTCATAATTTCTCTTTTAGTTAGTAGAGCTGTCAAAAGCACAAGATATTGAAGCTGGTGACGGCACAACCTCTGTTGTTGTCATTGCTGGAGCTCTTTTGGATGCCTGTTCCAGACTCCTTCAGAAAGGTAAATATACTCATTTAACATGCAGAAACTTTAGGTGCAGAAGTCTTTTGTCCTCTTGCATGTGTGGGATGAAGCTTAAGTAGCTGTAATCAGTTGGAAGTATAAAGAGTGTATCCCACACTCCAGGGAAATTGGGGAGTTTCATGCAGGACTGTGGGAAAAGAGTTTTTGGAAATCTGAAATTTAATCAGTGTCAGCCTCCTCACAGGCATCACAGCTGAACAGCAGCAGCTTTAGGAATGCCAAGAGAACTTGGAGCAAGTGTTTCTAGGATGTCAGGGATCACGGGGAAATGTGCAAGACTTGTCTGTGAGGACAAATCACTTGGAATGTTACAGCTTTTTCCCTCAGTTTTAATAGCAGAAAATAATAAGGGAGGCCATACACTGGTGAAGAACATTCTGCTGAAATGCCTTCAGTTTATTCTGACCTGAGTATGGTGAAGAAAAGACATCAAAAGACAAAAAAAAATCGTATATTTGAGCTGTGAAGTGTCTAACAGGCATTTTTTGTGCTCTGCACAGGAATTCACCCCACCATCATTTCAGAGTCATTCCAGAAGGCTCTGGATAAAGGTATTGAGGTGCTGACCAACATGGCCCAGCCTGTGGAGCTCAGTGACAGGGAGACCCTGCTGAACAGTGCAACAACTTCCCTCAACTCCAAGGTACAGCTGCACTTGGACTGGCAGCTCCAGCCCAGCCAGGCCTTTCAAGTCTAAGAAAGAGCAGTTCTGTTCTCTGTACAAGCCTGAGTGTGGGTTTTCCCCCAGAATCGCTGCTCTGTCCTTGCCATGGAACAGATAATTCAGAAGATGCTTTATCAAGACATCTTGGCTTCAAAATTCTGACACCAAATATTGAAGCACAATGACAGTATTGTGGAATTGCTGTTCACCAGTGTGAACTCTCTCACCATGTTTTTTTACTGTTGCATCCCTTAGGTTGTGTGTCAGTATTCCAGTTTACTTTCTCCAATGAGTGTTGATGCAGTGATGAAGGTGATTGACCCCAGTACAGCCAATAGTGTGGACCTCAGAGATATTAAAATTGTTAAGAAGTTGGGGTAAGAAACAGTTTGTAATTAGACAGATTTTGTCTCTGTGAACTCAGTTTCACAGAGACTCAGTTTTGTCTCACTGAACACAGTGCTCCAGTGATGGGTTGTGTTTGTTTCCAGAGGCACAATTGATGATTGTGAACTGGTTGAGGGACTCGTCCTGACTCAGAAGGTGGCAAATACCGGCGTAACCAGAGTGGAAAAAGCCAAAATTGGCCTCATTCAGTTCTGCTTGTCTGCTCCAAAGACAGATGTAAGTTAGACTGTGGCTAGAGCAAAGCCTCGTGCTCTAGGACTTGGGACAAGAAAATAGAATAACAAATGCTTTTTTAAGATGCTGTGATGTCAAGTCTATGCTACAACTAGAGCAAAGGGCTGCTGGGTCCTAAAAATAATTACATTTGGTGTAAAGAAAAATTGTTTAAATTATAAATTACGTTTAAATTATGTTAAAATTGTTTAAATTTAAATTGTGATACCTAAACTGTCTCTAATACTATTTTACTGTTGTGCTTCTTTGTTTAGAATTACAGCATCTTACATTAAAGAACGTGGCACATTTTGACACTTGTTTTTCTCTTTTTTTTATTTGAAATAGATGGACAACCAGATTGTTGTTTCTGACTATGCTCAGATGGACAGGGTGCTGCGTGAGGAGAGGGCCTACATCCTGAACCTGGTGAAGCAGATCAAGAAGGCTGGGTGCAATGTACTGCTCATTCAGAAGTCCATCCTGCGGTACGTTAATGCCCAGGCACCCGGCTCTCTGCAAGTGCTCAGGGCCACAGTTGGAACTGTTGAGGAAACTGAAGCCAAACAGCCACACTTGGCAGAGTAACAGTGGCTGTACCTTTAGAAAGCACCAGCACTGTCTGTATTTTGAGTTTGATGACATCCTTGCTTTGTACTCTGAAGAATTGAGCACTGACACCTTCCCTCTCGTTTTCAGGGATGCTCTCAGTGATCTGGCCCTCCATTTTCTGAACAAAGTTAAGATCATGGTGGTTAAAGACATCGAAAGAGAGGACATTGAGTTTATATGTAAGGTAAGGTGGGTCATATCAATGAGCAGTGGTGCCCAGCCAGGGCCAGTTTATTGTGACATTTTCACAAGTTTCATGTTTTGACTGTAATACAAGAGCAGACATTTCCCTAAAAAACATTTCTGCTCTGCTCGGCAGTCACACTTCTATAGAAGGATTCAGGACAGATGCAGAAGGCACAGTCCCTTCTGCATTTTACTCTCATATGCAGAAGGACAACATGCAGTGTTCTTGCTGACTTTGCAGTCAGCCTCTGAATTAATTTTTTCCCCATTATTTTTTCAGACAATTGGAACTAAGCCTGTGGCTCATATTGACCAGTTCACCCCTGACATGCTGGGCTCTGCTGAGCTGGCAGAGGAGGTCAACTTGAATGGTTCTGGGAAACTAATAAAGGTGAGTGAGGGGCATAATGTTAATACCTGCTTAACATCTGTCTGTTATTTTAATTACTGGTAGCTTTTATGTTTTTTACTGTGGAGCTTATTACATTTAAGTACCTACTTCTGTCTGAGTAGCCACCAACTTTGGCAGTGCAGTGGTTTTGCTTGGCCAGAGATCAGTGCTGTTAAACAGTTTGAAAGTGCCAGTGGCAGTGTCTTTTTGTCCCAAACTTTTATTTATTCCCCAGTGTCAGTATTTGATTTTATGTTTTAGATTACAGGCTGCACAAACCCTGGGAAAACCGTGAGCATCGTGGTCCGTGGGTCCAACAAACTGGTTCTGGAGGAGGCCGAGCGCTCCATTCACGATGCCCTGTGTGTCATTAGGTGCTTAGTGAAGAAAAGGTAATGTCTCTGTCGGGTTAATGAGTAGCACATGAAGGCTGAGCGTGTGTGCAGTGCTGTGCAGTGAGGTTTGGTGGTTTCTGTGCTCTCAGGGCTTTGATTGCTGGTGGTGGAGCCCCGGAGATTGAGCTGGCGCTGCGGCTGAACGAGTACGCGCGGACGCTGAAGGGGATGGAGTCCTACTGCGTCCGTGCCTACGGGGATGCACTTGAGGTCATTCCCTCCACCCTGGCTGAGAACGCAGGGCTCAATCCCATCTCCACAGTCACAGAGCTCAGAAACAGACATGCCCAAGGAGAGAAAACAGCTGGCATTAATGTCAGAAAGGTAAAGAGGGGTTAGAGTACCGGGGTGTTACAGGGGAATGCTTAACCTTAGGACTGGACTAGGGAGAGGGCAAGGTGTTGTCTCACAGTGGTAGCTTCCCTAAAATTAGCAAAGGGAAATTACAGCTTGTTCGCTCAGAAACTCACCCTGAGCATTGCTAGTAGCAATTAAATGCTGTACCCACATCTCTACAAAAGTGTTTCAGCTACAATAGCTCCATTTAGTATGATCCATCAGTAGGATCTGCAGTGGAAGGTAGGAGTAGCACCTCAGCTTTCTCTCAACTGGCACTGTTGACCTTTTCTGTTGGCTGATTTTGACTGGATCTGTCATATGCTTGGGGAGAGAAGATGTGTGCTGTAATGCCCCTGTTGCAGGTGAAAGCCCTGTGATAGTCTAGGAGTTGACTGTCCTCAGGATTCTGCTGAAAGAAAACGTGCTAAGTGTGACTGTCTTGCACAAAGTGAAGGCTCCTTGTTCCCCTAGGGTGGCATTTCCAACATCCTGGAGGAGCTGGTTGTGCAGCCTCTGCTGGTGTCCCTGAGTGCTCTGACCCTGGCCACAGAAACCGTGCGCAGCATTCTCAAGATTGATGATGTGGTGAGTGGTGTTGGCATCATGGTTTGGGTTACCCTTCCTTCACAAGCACCAGGACAGTGTCAGTCGTTTGCTGTGCTTCAGAATGCAGTGACTGTATTCTCAGTTTGTGTGCTGCTTTAAGACCATTCAGCCTTTCAATAACTGCAGCTAAAATTAAATGCATTATAAATACTGCACCATAAAACAAGGAGTTAAGAGTCACTAAAAGCCCAGGATCTTTAACCAAATAAGGAATTGTGATATGTCCTGTGATTCCTTCTGCCTGACTGTGTGCCCTCCCTGCAGGTGAACACTCGAGGATAAGCTGAGCAGAGAGGTGAGGACCATGGCGTCGAGCTCCTGCCCTGTAGCTGGAATATGGATTCCTCACCAAAAGCACCTGTGTGAATTGTCTTAAACTCCACCAAGACTGATGTACTTTGATCAGGTTTAACTTAAAAAACAGTTTGTTTTCAAAAAGAAAATGCTGTTTTATCAATAAACATGCAGTAGTCTACCTGACTTTGCTGTATAATTTTGTTAGAATGTGTTAGGTTTTGTTATATTTGTTTTTCTCTATGGCTGTAAGGTTTAAGGCATGCAATCAGCTCTTGTGATATATTCAGAAAACACCTCTGAAGTTCACTCTAGTAACACTTAGCTAGCTTTGAGCTACTTCTCCCAAAACTTTCCCTAAGTGAGGGGTGTTAGTGCCCTCAGTGATGCCAGGCTCGAGGGGAGGAGGTTCTTTGCAGTGGGAGCAATGTCCCATTCCTTGCTCTCCTGAGCTCTGCAGTGATTCCTGATGCCAATCACATGATCCTGAGCCCTACAAAGGCTGTTCTTCACATGCTCTCTTTCCCCTGCCTCCAGAATAATTGGTTTTCCCAAAGCTGTTGAGAGTTCCATAATTCTGTAATAATGCAAATTAACTTTCCAACTTCTAATTCTTAGCCTGACTTAAATTAACCCTTTCATCTCCATTATTGCTATATTGAAACAACCTGATTCATCTTAATGTTTAAAGGAGTGTTTAATCCATTTCTTCTCACATTTCCATTCATGATTGGTTGGAGCTGGAGCTTCTGAGTAAATTTCCACCACAGTGTTGACCTGCTGTTGTGACTTGCCAAGTAGAACAAACAGAATGACTCAACTGCTAATTAATAAATTAGACAATCTACTTGGGCATAAATGCTCTGCATGAATTATTAATTGCCTGTTTAAAATTGCAAATGGTGCCTTACCCCACAGGGTCACATCCAACAATGATCTCTTAGTTAGGGTACTATGATTAAAGCTTTCATCCCCAATTATCACAGAGTTCCAATTCTTGACAAGAGCTACAACAATTCTGTGTGATTTCATCACAAAAAGAATTTGTAATTTCACTACAGCAAATAGGTGCATCCAGCATTTATGTGGAGAGGCAGAAGGTTCCCCCTGCTCCTGATTTAGGACAGAATATTCCTAGGATGGAATGTTCCTAGTTTAGGATATAATATTCCTGGGACAGAATATTCCTGTTTATCATGGTTTAGGATAGAATATTCCTAGGGCAGAATATTCCTATTTATCTTGGTTTGGGATAGAATATTCCTAGGACAGAGTGCTCCTGCTTATCCTAGTTTAGGACAGAATATTCCAAGGACAGAATGTTTCTACTTATCCTGGTTTAGGATAGAATATTTCTGGGACAGAATATTCCTGCTTATCCTAGTTTAGGATAGAATATTCCTAGGACAGAATATTCTTGTTTATCCTGATTTAGGATAAAATATTCCTAGGACAGAGTGTTCCTGCTTATCCTGGTTTAGGATAGAGTATTCCTGGGACAGAATATTCCTGTTAATCATGGTTTAGCCTTACCCTGCAATTACTTACCCGAAGTACAAACTTCAAGACGTAAAAAGCTTCTTTAATAACTTGGGGGTGCAGAAATGGTGGGCTCTGCAGTGAGAACCATTTGCTCCGGCTAGAACCCCGCAGAAAGGCACCCCAAGAGCCGCACGGGCAGCGGCAGCGGCGGGGCTCGGGCCGGGCGTTAACGCCGCGCTCCGGCTGCGCTCCCGCCCCGGGGCCGCCTCCGCGGGGCGGAGCGGGCTCCGCCTCTCGCTGCTCGCTGCCCGCTGTCCCTGCTCGCTGCCCGGCATGGAGGACGCGCACCGGGCCGCTCGCCTGGCCGCCCTCTGCCTCCGCACGCCGCTGGACCCGCGCACACGGGCCCCCGCCGCGCTCTACGAGCGGGGAGCGCCGCAGGTACCGCGGGCACGGCCGGGAGGGCGCGGGCACCGGGCACTGCTCGGCCAGCGGGCTGTGCCTCCCCCGGCACCGGGGACACGCAGGGGACAGCGGCAGATGGCCCTGCTGCAGCCCGAGCCTTTAATGAGCTTGTGGCACCGCGAGTGTAAGAGCTGTGCCCGGCCCGGGAGAGGCTGGGATCGTGAAAAGAAACTGCGTTTATAAACGTTTATAGACCAGATATATACATACGTGTGTATACATGTATATATGTGTATATATCTGGGGGCAGCAGCAGATTCAGGGAGGCAGGGGATGCTGTGGGCGCTTTAAATTCGCTGCTTCCATCCCCTAATTCCCATTGCATGAGGTCACTGCTGGGGTGGAAACACTTAAGGACTTTTGCAGTGAAAACCAGACAAAACATAAACAAGTTTGTTTTGTTGTAATGTCAAAGCTTATTAAAATACCCCTGTGTGGAAAAGTAGTACTCCAAATTTTTTTTTACAAAGAAACTGGCCCGTGACTTTTTGAAACATGCTGCTTAGAACAAAATGAAGCTTTTGTCATGCTGACTAACCTGGCTTTAATAACTTCTCTGACTTGTATAAGCTTTAAGAATACTTAAAGAATATTAACTGCGCACAGCTGCAAACTGACAAACGGTATTGGAAATATAATCTGTGCAGAATGCCTGTCATTTCACAGGAACCTATGGAAATGGAATAAGCATTTATGCACCACATCTCTAATGACTTATTTTTAGAGTGGTTATGGAACTAGGAGGTTCTGTTTGCTTGTAAATAAAGGCATTTTTAGAGCTGCATAGTAATCAAGGAAAAATTACACTTTACAAAATAGTTTTGGTGTTTTTTTCCTTTTGATAAGTCCTTTTGATCATATCTCCTGTTATAAACATATTGATTACAGGGCAGACCTGGGAATTATTACAGGCTTTATATAGGACCCTTAGGATTTAAATTAATATGCAATAAGATTATTCCATGTACTTCTGGATTAACTTTTGTATACAGATATCAATATTTTGTGTTACTTTACCATTCGTTAGACTTAATTAGGACAAAGCAATATTAAGAACCTTGTTCCCCTTCCTTATAACAGAAAAAATTTACAAACATCTCTTCTAGGATGGCTTTGACTTGTATTCAAGTATCAGCAGAGAGCAGACCTCCCCTCCAAAGAGAGACTGTGACAATTGGATAGACTTTTCCAAAATGTACAATTCAAATCAAGAGTATTACTTGAAGCTGGAAGAGTTAAAGAATGCCCACATGGAGACCATGGCAAAACTGGAAAGTATGTATCGGAACAAACCCTATTTAAAAGGAGTACAAGCCTTTGATAAGAGAAATGACACCTCTCCAAAGTGCTGTAGGTGAGTTTGGGGGCACTTTTTAGCTGAAGATTCCCAAATGCTTTTCAGGGTGTGTTTCTGGCCTGGAAAGTGTTACACTCCCCATCTTTCATAAGCAGATAACCAGAGAAGAGTCAGTTTTGATAATGGAAATGCTCATTACCTTGCTAATGGTCTCTGAGGTTTAGAGGTGGGTGTGCAGCAGGGATTGGGCAGCACATTTAGGAAAGCACAGGGCCTTTCCCAAGTCAGGAAATGGTGACTTGGTGATCAGCACTAAAACCAGGATCTTTGAGTGCCCTGTGTGCTGCTCTTTTCCCTTCCCTCCCCCCTCAGCCCATTCATTTTTGTTTCTAGCAATGATTCCTTAGAGTGGAAGGAATTTCACTTAAATACAAATCACAGGCTTTGTGTCATTGGCTCAAACCAAGTTGTTTTTTTTTCCCTCTTTATTTTCAAGGCCAACTTGGGATAAGAGCTCGTATCAGCCTCTTAACCTGCACAAATCCTTTTCAGACTCAGACTTAAGTGATCCCTTGAACTCAAGTGTATCCGACATGTCTGAGGTAGAATTAGTGTTTGAAGAAAACAGCAGTGAGACTGGATCATCCTCATTTGCTAGGCAGCAGATTGAAAAAATGTGGGATGGGTTCTCTCTGAAAGACTACATCTCCCGTGCCAAGCACAGCTTGCCCAGCTCACCACCACCCTGCAGGAAGGTGCCCAAGAAACAGAAGGTGTGGTCTCCCAGAATCACCGTGCCCAAGCCCTTCCAGATGACCATCAGGGAAGCCCAGAAGAAAGAGCAGAACGTCAAGTCCAAGTCAAGGATTGAGCTGGAGAATCACTTGCTGAAGAAGCAGCTGGAGGAGGAGGCCGAGTGTCAGAAGAAATTCCGAGCCAACCCCGTGCCCGCCGCCGTGCTCCTGCCGCTCTACCACGACATCGTGCAGCGCAACGAGGAGCGCAGGAGGGCCGTGAGGGAGAGGAGCAAACTCAGGCTCCTGGCTTCCCAAAAGCCATTCAAATTCATTGAGAGAGAGAGGCAGAGGAGAGAAACCAGGAACATGCAGTTAAAAGATGTTTTGCCGCCTGAAAATCAAATGAAGGTGTTCAGAGCGAGACCGGTCCCAAAGTGTGTTTATAGCCCAGATTACAATGACAAGCTAAAGGAGAAGGAGCTCTACAGGGAAATCAGGATCAGGATAAGAGCAGAGGAGCTGCTACGAAATTCAAGTGTACCCAACAGCAGACTGGCCTTAAAAGAGACCAACAAAAACAAGAAACACAAGAGCACTGAGCACAAACCCAAAATCAAACCAAGCGTTCCCGATTTTGAGCTCCTACATGAGAAATTCCAGGAACGCCTCCTGCAACAAAAAAAAGTGAAACCCCTCACAGTCTGTGAGCCTTTCCACCTTTTTACTTCCTACATTCCCTCAAACAAGGACAGGATCTTGAAGGACATTGAAGAGGATGAAGAAACACTGAAGGAAACACGGTGGCCATTTGCCTCTCTGAGACGGAAGCCTCAGATGGGGCAATCAGGGGCAAACCCACATCTCCTGAGAAGAGGAAAATCCAAATTTCCCAAAAACACAGAAGCCACAAGACGACGGCTACAAGCCCTGAGGTGCTTAGAGATGCTCTACTTTATATATACTTGAAAAGTAGATTTTTTTTTTTATGTTAGTATATATTTGGTATTTTATTTGGTGTTATTTTTGGTATTTCTATATATGCAGTTAATTCTTCCATGCAGTGAATATAGGATTTAATTTTTTAATATAAGGGCTTATAATATAAATCTTCAAATATTTAAATATAGGACTTCATTAATATTTATTATGTTAGAGGAACACTAGTGCATTTATGTCAGCATGTCCCTAAAGAGAAGACAAATGTGTGCTGTTTCCCAGGATATCCTGAATCCCTTAAAATGGCACATACCTTGTGTCCTCTCATAGCAACACTGTTTTCACCCTGTTTTTCTCTTTGGAATCATCTTTGCCAAAGCTTCCTCTGAAGTCTTGCTCTAGATTTAGAATTAATTCAGCCTTAGTTTATTTTCCTCACCAGGAATTCCCTTGAGGAAAAGAAAAAGCTGGAAGAACAACAAAAGAGGAACAGAACCAAGCAGAAACAAAGAACGAGAAAATTCCAGAAAATTGTGATGGCTCGGGCTGAGGCCAATGACCCACATCAGAGCCTAGCTCAGATGTCTAAATCCAGATTAAAAACATTCAGGTATTTTGTTGCATTCCCCTGGATACTGAACACCTCATTCAACAGTGAGAAGGAGAGGTTCGGGATTGCACTGTGTGTTAAACATACAATGTGTAAAAAAATAGCTTAGTCTGAGTTTAGATACTCACATGTGGTGAATTAATTTTGGTGCAAGCAGCTGGTTAAAAAGTAGCCAAATTTAGCATTTCAACTGGGAAATTGTTGCCAACCTATAATGAACTCAGAGTATAGAAATATATAGCCTATAGAAATATATATATATATTCCACAGTAGATTATTATAGATTCAATAACAGGAGAGTCTGTGTTTTTTCCATTGATGTATCAGCTGAAGAGGAAAAGGTAATAAAAATCAAAAGAAACTGTGTGGATACAGAATATCCTTGCAGAACTGGATTCTGCACTGGTGCTGGTACAACTTTGGTGCAGCAGTGAACATTTCACAATTCACTTCTTTGTCCCAGCAGGCCCCCACTGAAGAGGGACATTAAAGCAGGAGTATTTTAACTTCACAGTGTAACAGCAGTGACTGAGGAAACTGCTGGTGTTCAGGAGGAGTGGGATCCAAGGTTCCCTGGAGTAGAGATGCCATGCAAAGGCTGTTTGTGTCTGACAGAGCACACAGGGAAGAACAGAGAGCCTTCTTGGAGTGCTGTAAGCTGCCACATGGCTCCAGCTCTGACACAGCTCTAACCCCATCACTGCTGCCTGGCCTCGTGTTTGGGGCTAATTTAACCCTTTCTGCTTTTCTAATGCTAAAAAGCATTGATCCTGTTTGAACAAGCCTTTGGTGAGGTTTGTGGTCTGGCCTGGCACGGTGGCTCTGCTGCAGTGTTGTGAATTCAAGGTGCTGTTACATGGGGATGGTGAAGAGGCACTGACTGCTCTGCCCCTATTGCTTCACTTCTGGGCAAGATTCTTGGGCAGCAAGCACAAATCCTAATTTCCAGTAACCTGGCATAGTGTTAATAACAGGAGCTTTGTAATCCCTGTGTCCTCGTGTGTGATCTGCTGACTCTGGGATAGCAGCAGAAAACAACTGGAGCCAGAGTAGGTGGAGAATTAAGAGAGACAGTACGTGATTGTAGATGTGATTTGAGTTCATTCAACAGCAAATTTCACATTGCAGCTTGATCAGATTTCAGGAGCTCTTGTCTGGGTGTAAAATGCTGCTGTTGCAAAGCAAGATCACTTCCCTGGTGCTGGTGCAGAGGCTGGTACAAGTGTTTAACCTGAAAATGCTCATTTCAGCACAGATGGCCAGTAAGGTCTGGCAGGGGCAGTGCTCTTTCCAAGCAAGGAGCAGCAGGGAAGTTCACTTCCCAACATGGTGAGGAGTTCAGAGATGGTCAGGGAGAAAGGCTGGAGGAAGCAGAGGTGTAAAATGCCCCCCCTTGGTCTCATCCTTGCCCTGAAGTGTCTGACCTGCAATGCCAGATCTGCTGTCCCACTCTGAGGAAGGGTTACAACCCATTCCACCTGGATTATCCAATGTTCCCTGTGATCCCAGAGATCATTCCAGTTAGGAATCAACAGTTTCATTATCCTGCTCTATTGACTGGGCCCTTGACAAACCAGCTCAGGAAAAAAATGTTCCACAATCCAGAACGTGGCCACCTCTCTCAGATGATCAGCTGCTAAAGTAGCAAGATTCTCATCATCAAAAGTACTGATTTTTATTTAATGCTCTTAATTTCCTATGGTGTAATCTGTTTAATTTTGCTTAGAACAACTGGAAAATCTGTATGAAATCAGCATGTAAAAACCCCTAAGTATCCAAATTTTTTTTACCAAAAAACCCCAAGAATCCAAACTCAGCCTCTATTTAACTCCAGTAGCCAGCACCTGGCTCTGCTTAGCCAAAGTGACTCCTTCAGAGATGAATTGTTCAGTACCTTTTATGTATTTTGAGGTATGACAACATTTAATTTGTTATGAGCAATTTAACTGCTGTAGAAAATTGCTCCTTGTGCTATAAATTAATAATGATTTCTCTTGTACTCTGCTCCCTTTAGGAACAACGAGAGGCAGAGAAGGCAGGAATATTTGCAAGAACTGCAAGAAATGGAAAAAAGAGTAAAACAAATGCCATTGCTTTTTGAAAGAGTCGCTCAGGTTGCCTTATTTCTGAAATACTAATTAATGATATACTGAATAAGACATTTGTAGTCTGGCATTTTTAGAAGATACTTCAAAAACACTTTTCAGGGCATTATTTGTCCATTTCAATCTCTGTTTCCCCATCTCCATATAAATATCAGTAATTTTTGAGATATGCTTGCACAGGGAACAGAGAACTGTTGTAAATATGTGTGGTTCAGTTACAACATGAGTAACTGACCACAACCAAATATTGCTGGTACAAAAAAGTAAAATCTGGTATAAAATTTTCAAGTGTTGTTTTGCCATTCTTACCTGCAGTGAATAATTGTTTCCACTTGTCAGCTGCAATGAATGAATCAGAGGGTTAATATAAATAAAAGTACCAAAAGCCAGGCATTCAATGCATTAGATAACATTTAACCATTGTGGTTTTTCTACAGAAAAATGCCAGAATAGCTGCAGAAAAGTATTATTCAAACAGACTGAGAGAACTGGGGATCTGCCCAGAGTTTGTTTCAAAGAAAGGAGAAGCAGCCAAATCACTGCAATTCTCCAAAGCTGGAGATTCTACCTCTGTTGCTGTCAGAAAAAGGTACAGATGACTGAAGGCTTTTGCTTTTTACCCACTACATATCTAATAATTAGAAATTTTTTCATGTGTAGATGTAAGGGTTTTTTAATGATTCTCAGTATTTCCCAGGGAACTATTTGACTATGTGGTATGTTAGCATTAGTATGTATTTTTGATTGCTTTTCCTAAATTAAATGTTATTTAATAAAATAGAGAAGAGCTGCTTAACCAAGCTGGTTATGTTATATAATGCACTTCAAAGAAAACTGAAGAAAAACATTTCTTGTTTATTCCTTTCATCAAAAATTCTCTCAGGTTGCTGTAAGTCACTACCTTTACGTTTTAAATTTTTTAAATTAACCTTATTAAAAATAGTTTTTAGTACCTATTGGGTGCTATGATTTAAAAGGGAACAGAATTTTCTTAAAAATTGGAATATATAGGAAATAGTGTTGAGTTACTTTCTGGCATGAAAAGAGACTCTTGTGTCCCCCCTTCCCTTTTCCTTCCCCAGTTCCACCCCAGCCAAGACTACCAGGCTTTGTCCTGGATGACATAAAGGTGGTTTAACACCTCCTGGAAAGCATCTTCCCAGAAAATAAAACCCCACATGCAATTTGTCTTTCCAGAATCATCAAGGTTAAAGCAAAAAAAGGGGAATCCTTTGAGGAAGCACCTGGTGACAATCCCCAGTGTGAGCAGTCCTGGGAGGTGGAGGAAGAGGAGGAGAAGGGACAAAGTGTCAAAACCTCCACCCCAGATGAGCAGTGCAGTGATCTGGAGGATGAGGCCAGAGCCAGCCCTGATGTCCTTGAGCCTGAATCCAGCCAGCACAGTGATGAGGAGGAGGAGGAGGAGGAGGAGGAGGAGGAGGAAGCAAAGTCAAGCCCATCACTTGGTCATTCCTGGGAGGAAGAGGAGGAGGAAGCAAAGGCAAGCCCATCTCCTGATCATTCCCAGGAGGAAGAGGAGGAGGAAGAGGAAGCAAAGGCAAGCTCATCTCCTGATCATTCCCAGGAGGAAGAGGAAGAAGAGGAAGCAAAGGCAGGCCCATCTCCTGATCATTCCCAGGAGGAAGAAGAGGAAGAAGAGGAAGCAAAGGCAGGCCCATCTCTTGACCATTCCCAGGAGGAAGAAGAGGAAGAAGAGGAAGCAAAGGCAGGCCCACCCCTTGGCCATTCCCAGGAGGAAGAGGAGGATGAGTCCAGGCCCAGCTCTTGGTCTGGCAGGCCCCAGGAGCAGGAAGAGGAAGCTCAGTCAGACCCTGAAGCTGAGGGTGCCTCCCAGTATGAGGATGAGGAGTTTGAGGGTGATGATTCCCAGGAGAAGCCCAGTGATGAGGAAGGGGAATGACAGGAAGGGCTGGCACTCAGGAACCTCTTCCAGTGCTGGCTGTGGAACAGACCAGAAAAAAACTTGGTGCTTTGCTACACATCCAAAATTCTGTGAGTTTTTACCTCTTAGTTTAAGGGACCTGCCAGTGCAAGAATTATGCTTGTTTTCCAGTAAGAAAGCTTGAGTTTGTAGTTTTCACCAAGAAAATAATTTCCTTTTGTGTCACTTTTCTTCATTGAACTCTTCTGACATTAGTGCACCTCTGTTCTTATAATGAGTTGCAACCTCATTGTTTGATAATGAATTACACAGTGTGCTGTGTAACTACTGAGGGCTCATATCCAGCTCTTCCCATGGGCTGGCAAGGCCAGGGGAGATTTTGGAGCAGGAATTGCCACTTTATCCCTGGAAAAGGGGGATCTTTTTACCTCAGGTAACTCTAGTTGTATGAAACTATGCAATGAAGTGCTTTAATACCTCTTCTTACACACTGGCTACTCAAGACTTCAGCTACTCCACAAAAACTCTCAAAATAATATTTGGGATTTTTTTTTTTTCTTATATCAGTAGCACCTTCTCCTACTATTACTGACTTCCTTGCTAAAAAACCTGTTACTATTTTTTCCTCCTTATTTTGTTACACAGTTTCTCCGTGTTTGGAAGTTTTTTAAGCATTCTTATTTATTTTGGACGTGTGAACATAACTAATGTGAATTTGAAACTTTTTTTAAAACTTGAATTAAATATCTGTGAAAATATTAATCCTTGCTTCACAAGGAATTTTGCTTGTAGTTGTCAGTGTTCTGTAATTCTGAAGAGTTGTACAATTGCCAATCACATATAACTGGTACTTGTCTCTAGGAAATCAAATCCTTTTCTGAAAGAAGGCAGAGGAGCTCTAAATTATTCTTTCTCAGATTATTTGAAGTGGTTTCAAAGGAAAAAAGTCAAATCTCTTTCTAAGATTTGACAGCACTCAACTAAGTATTCTAAAAGAATAAATATGTAATTGTTGAACTACTAAATAAGGGATTAAAAATACCACTAAAATTCCTCTGAACATAGAGAAAGTAGCAAAACCAAGGCTTTTTAAGGTTTTAGAAGGAATTGGGAACCTGTGTATAATTTAGATTGAATTTGTCACTGAGTTTTTAAATATTTTAAATATAAACCTTAATAATGACAGAATTTAAGAACATGATAAATATGATATAACCAGGAAGAGTTAGGATGGGTTTTGGAGGTTATGCATCAGCTTTTTTAGCATTTCTGGGAAAGAAAAACAGAACTGTGTGGACTAAGGAGATCCAGTTGATTATGGTTGCCCAAGATTTCCAGGAAACATTTCTAGGACTTTATTGCTAGCAAAGATCTTAAAGAAACCAACCTTTTTGTAAGAAAAGAAAGATCCTCATGAATGGGAGATCAAACCTTGAGGTATTAAAGGAACCACTTAGGGAAATCACTTGGAGCAGTAGAGCTTTTCTGACAGGGAGGATAATGAGATTTAAGTCCAAAAAGCTGTTCAGAAATTGCATTACAAACATAAAACGATAAACATTCCAAGAAGGAATTAAAAAGCAAAGAAAAATCAGAGATGACAGAATGGAAATGGAGACAGACAGGTCAGGGTGAATTAAACCTTGCAAAACAAAGTACAGAAGTAAAAAAAAAAAAAAATATTTTAAACAAAGAAGAGCCATGTACACCTGTCAGGAGATGAAAAATAATCTGGCCTAAAAACCAAGTCATTATTTAACCTCTTTTTTTTTTTTTTTTTTTTTTTTTTGTTTGCAAGGAAGATGATTTAAATGTAGAGAATCCAGAATAAATAACAGGATGAGAGCACTGGAAAAAAACCCCAAAACTATATTAAAAACAAAACAAAACAATAAATGTAAGATGAAAATCAAAATCCAAAAGTGATGTAATAGAAGAATTTAAGACACAAAGCTCATTAGAGGAGAAATGCTGATGAGTTATACTTTCAGGGAACCCACCTAGCAGGAGGGAAAGGAATAGGAAAGTTTCTCACAGATTACTGAATATTCTGTCTTTAATATTTTAATTAATGGCAGCACAAAAGTAGAAACACGTTCAAAAATTTGCAAAGAAAATGAGATTGGTGTATCTGAAAGAAGGATTAAAAATACCACATGGGAAGAAGGGGGTAACTTTGCATGTGAACTGTAGTATGAAATAATTTTGAAGTGCAGGAGTAGTGTTTCTATATAGTAATTATATTTATATTCTGAAATAAGAAGCCAGGAATTTGTGATATTGTGATTTTGGAAGCATTTTTTGTATTTACAATGTTGCTTCCTCTAGCAACCATCCCTTCCTGTACATAGTTATCACAACAGCAAGCAGGTTATGTTCCCTTTTCCTCTGAGGAAAAAATTATTGCAGCTGCTCCAGATGAAAAGAATAACAAAAGAATTAAAATTCTTGAAGAAGATGTTTAAAGCCATCCCTGTTTTGAAATTAATTATGCTCTCATGTAGATCCTCAAGGCTTCTCTAATGGCAGCAAGCAAAACATTTGCCTGAGCTTGGCAGATGATATTCACTCTAAAGATCAAGATATATTATTAAAAATTATTTCTAACAGTGTGTCTGTCCCATTGCCTACAAATTGAAGTCAAATATGAATTTTGTATACAGAATATTTTTGTCCAGGAATACTGTCTAGTACATTATTACAAGATATGGCAGCTGCTGGCTTACAAACATTAAAATAATGAAATTAGATTAATTAGCTAAAATGAGGTAAAATTAAAAACTGTTTGGTCTCTGTGCTTCTCACCCTTCAGTGGAATTACAGTTTTACCTCTCTTTTGGTAATTACCTGGCTTTAGGGAAAAAAAAAACAACAAAAAAACAAAAAACCAATCAAAAACCTTTGCATACTCCAGCCAAACTTAAAATTGCTTCTTTCTTCAATAGGAATTCTAAGTATTTGAGTAATGAACTAAGACTTACAAATACTATCAGAAAAATTCCTGCCTCTCCTGCCTACTGAAATCACAGCAGTCAGATGGAGCAGAGAAATCAGGGCAGAGAAAGCAGGGACAAGGCAAACCACCCAGAGCTGAATGAAGGTCAGGAGGTGACAGGGACAGCAGGACTTGCCCCCCATCAGCTGTGGCCAGTGATGATCCCTGTCCCATGGAGCTGCATCCCAGGATTAGCCAGTGGGACAATCCCCCACATGCTTACGTGGCTGTAGCACAGAGGGGCAGATGTCAGCAGGCAAGAAATACTCTTGTTTTCTGAAAATTAACTCTCTGAGATCATGCTTAATTTCATAAGCACAAAGGCAGTTGTCAACAGGACTGAAACAAGAATATTTGCACCTACACAGCTCAAAACTTGCTACTAATAGTCAGGGCTTAGTGCCATAAGGAGATTACACAATAGTTAGGCAGGTTACAATAAGAAGGTTAGTAAGATTAGGCAGGTTGCTGATTAACTGTAGCAACCCTCCACCAACACAGCCAGGAAATTCTGGTTGTCAGGATAATGGATTGTTACAAACCACATTATTCAGATGATTTCAGACACAGCTTTCCACACCTGTAGGTGTGCCTGGTTCTCAGGTTAACCTGCTGTGCTTTTTCATGTGTGTTCCCTGCCATCCCACGTTTTTTAAGATGAATAAAAGACACACAGATTATGCTTGTAATAAGTAGTAAAAGCAAACCATCAAAAATCAGCTTTTGGTGTGTGTCATTCTGATTAAGCTCTGCTCTGGTGAGCTCCATCCTGTAACACCCTTATCCCCCAGGTACTGGAATTGCCAAGGGCATCATCCCAGCTACTCAGTGATCTCTCAGATCTGGCACTGGAGGGCCACACAAACAGCTGAGTGTGAGGCAACAGCCCTTGAAAAGGACCAGTTTGGGGGTTTGAACTCTGAGTTTCCTAACCAAAAATGTGACTGCAAACATTGCACAGCAGAGTTCCAGCCCCAAGTGCTGTGGCTCATCTGACTGACACACAGGGGCTGCTCATGGTGCCACTGCAAAACATCCACTCCTAATAAACACCTTTCAATGGGTTCATGAAGTCTGTGATACTGCAAAACTGTGAGACTTCCAGGGCACTGAGAGTTCCCTATGTCCCTTGCTTGTTAACCAGACTCACATTTTATTCCTGAGTGAAACCTCCCTTCTCCTGGCACTGTGCTAATGCTGATTTAATTCAGGCCTAGCAAGCTGAGGCTGAGTTTAACTCTGCTCGTGGAGCTGGCTGGGTACCTGTTTGCCTGCTCCAGCTTGTTCCTGACCCTGAGAACTGGCACACAGCCCCTCCTGTTCCCACAGCTCCCTTCCCTCCCTTTCCCACTGAAAGGCAGCTCAGTGCTGCCCAGAAAAAGCCCTCCAAGTTTCCAACCAGCCACACAACTCCTGGGTAATATTCAACTTTGTGTAAAGGGTAACTTGGAAAAAGCTGCTCAGTTCCATGCAACAGTCAATTCCCCCCCAGACACCTCACAGGCAGCACCACACCCAGCTCAGCTCTCTAATGCAGAGCCAGCAGCTCCAAAACATGGAAAATTCCAAAAATCCCATCTGAGGGCACATAGCACTAGTTACCTGTCACTGCACACTAAATGACAGTAAAATTCACCCTGGAAGATGTTTCTGTAGAACAGAACTCTTCTTTTAGAGTCAGAGTTCCCACATCCCAAAAGAATTTCCATTCCCTGTTACTGCTGGCAGCCAAAGGGGCAGGGAAACCAAGTGGGGAACATCCAGGTACACAAGGACCTTCCAGCACTCTCCCTACTTTCACCCTGTTCTCTCAAGTGTTGTGCCTTGACAAGGGAAACTCTACAAAGTCTGTAAAAAGCTTTGAATTCCTCAGGCAAAAGAAATTCTGGAAGGGCCAAATATTAGGATAAAAGAGCCAAGTCTGGCATCTCTGGATGAGATGCCTGAAGCTTTCTCAGATCAGAGGATAAAATTATCCAAAGAAGCTGCACATCCAAATTTGTCTACTTACACAAATCATCTTGCAATAACCAGGTAGTTTCCATGAAGGGGTTAGATTTGGGGATTTTTCTATAAACACCAGTTTTATCAAAAGCTCAGTAAAACACATTATCTAAACCATGGCACAGAGACACTGAAAATCTGTTTCCCTTTTATTTGTGAGTTGTGCTCCATCCTAACTCACTGCCACAAGCCCCTTTCATACATCACCCACTCAACACAAGCCTCCAGCTCTGCTGTTTACTTCAGGCAGCACTCTGCAAAATAATGGAAAAGATCATAGCCTGATAAATTATTTGCAATTTGTGCATAGATGGCTGTGGATACATACATGAGAACAAAGGGCTGGGTTTTTTTATCCTTTACCAATGTCTGGCTTAAAAGAACTGCTTGAAATGAATTTAAAGTTTGTTTCAGGTGACAGGGAGCAGTGCCACTCCTCTCTCCTGGCTACTTACTCTTGAACAGGGTCCAAGGTTTGTAAAGTCCAGATCAAAAAGTCCTTCTGAGCATCCAGTAACTCTTCTGAGCTTGCTGAAATAGTAGAAATAATCTCAGGAAAACACTCCAGACCACAACAGAAGTTCTTTCCATCCATTTTGGTGAGGATTAGTGGAAGCAGAAGGGAAGATCAGATGACTGCTAATAAAGATGGGGAAGCAAAGAATGAGAGGAGCTGTTCATTTGTCTCAGTGAGAGCACACAAGCACAGCCCAAGTGTGTTTCTTATTTTCTGTTTAATATACATAAATCAGTTCTCAAATGCACAGAGGGATCTGACAATCATTTCCCCCAGACTTCTGTTTTAGGCCTAGCATGCATTTTTTTTTACAGTTATTTTGGAACTATGACAGTCTTTTTGGTGTTTTATTTGTTTGGGTTATAGCTTTTTGGAGGGAGTGAGTGGGGGATTGTGTAAGGGTTTGGGGTTTTTTTTAGAACTTCCTGCAGCATAATCTCTTTGGACTCTGTATCCCAGACAATTTGCTGCAGAACATCTACTTATATCCCAGACACACAAAGAACAATCATAACAAGAAGCATTGTACTCTCTACTATAAACACTGCTAGAACAAAATAGTAAGATTAAGGGGAAAATAGTTAAAAATAGAACTCTTTTCTTTCTGAAGGAAATAACATGATTTTCACCCCAGCCTCTCTTGTCATTGTTACAACAATGGTCCATTTTAGGCCATATCTGACTGCACTTGGAATCAGGAAACCCTGGCACAAACGTGCTACAGCAGCTTGTGCTTTGTTTGCACTGAATGCTTGGGCCAGCACTGCAGGTTTCAAGAGACTTGCTAGAGGTTGACAGAGCTGTTCCAGGGATGTTTTCCTAGACAACAATTCCAACCATATCCCAGTGCTCCAGAGTACTGGAGAGCTCTGCAGGTCAGGAAAGTGAGGGTGACTTGTTGGAGCACCTCAGCTCTCTGGATGAACTTGTCCATTTTGCACTGGGGCAGATGTTCAGTGATCATCTGCTGGTCAGGCCTGGATCCCAGCTTTGTAAAAGAGGGATGTGTGGCAGAAAAGCACTTAGCAGCACGTTTCCAAGCACTTATTCCCAGGGAGATCCTTACTACTGACTCTACAGGAATTGCAGCTCAGCTCTCAGGATCTGTCATGTTAGTGTTTGGGGTTTTTTTGTTTTTTTTTTAATCTATCTATTCCCCTTAGCCCCAGACCAGAAGTGTGACCTGCAAGCTGACATCCCTGGAGAACATGGAAGCATTAGGATCTCTTACCCATATCCCCAAAATTCATCTTCACTGCCACTACCAATACAGTATTTCTCTTCACTTCACAGCAAACACAAAATTCATATTGAGGCTGCTTGTTTCTTTCCTAACTAATATGATCCTTTGATATTCCTGCTATTTTTTCCCAGTAAAAAGCTAAAAAGACATTTCAGGCTGTTTTCAATATCAGCAGACAGTAAGGGAACACCTCTACTCCTGCAACATTAATGGTGCAAAATCTGCCCCCACAAGTCACCTTTCTTCCAAATATTTCAAAAGTCAAACTACCTCAGAGGAAGCACAGGAGCTGGAGAGCAAACTGCCCCACCCTGGCATCACACATCCACATTTCCTCTGAAAAGCAGCTTCTCATGTTCCAGAATCAAGATTTCTCCCTTTTTCCATTTCTTTGTCCTTTTGAGCTCGTATTTTTAACTCTTACATTTCAGAAGAACACCTGGCTGCATTTCATGTTGGTCCTCTGGGTTTGCATCTCCTCTCCATCCAGAACCCCTTCCAGACAGGCTCTTGAGTCCTCCAATTTAATTAATACTCTGCCCTGGGAAGGGGGAAAGACATCACCTGATAAATGTTCATTTTGGAAAACAACTTAAATGTTTTCTGCTCAGCATCAGGAGTCTGAGCAATTGTTTGAAAAAGTGAGGTGGGAAGTTGGGTCCTTGCCAGAGAAGTGGGCGCTGGTACAATGGAAACAGGGAGCAGGATCTCACCCACATCTTCCTCAGGACTCATTCTGAACACTGAAAATAAAGGTTATAGCTGGGAATGTCCCACAAGGAAGACACCAGAGTCCCCCAGCAGCTGTAGCAATTTGCTGTATTAAAGCTGTACATTATCTTGTCATCATGCAGAACCCTTCCTTAGCCAGTCCATTCCTGCTAATGAAATCCCATCCTGTTTCCCCATCCCTGGCTCTGCCCAAGTGCAGTGCTGCTTCCATTCTCAAGTGAGCTGTTGGCAGCCACAGCACTCACCATGCCAAGGGCTGAGTGCCTCCCCTTCTCCAGCTGTGTGGGATATGGAACAGATCCATCTTTCTCCAGGTCTGCAGCAAAGTTCCATGCTCAGGGCTCTCTGTATCTCTCAGCTGAGGACGCTGGACACTGTAGCTCTACACTTCTGGTTTCTCCCTCAGGATTCCTTCCCAACTTTTCTCTTCCTTGAAGCTGTAGGGGAATATTCTGACCCAGAGAATACTCTTCTCCCCAGTCTTCCTGCTGGGATGGTTTACAAGCATCTTCAAACCACTGGAATTCTTTAAAATGAAAGAAAATTTAAACCATATTTCAAAAACCCAAGGCTGACTTCACACTCACTCCAACCACTCCCTTAAGGAATTCCAAAGGTTGGAATTCATCTGCACTGGAGTTCTTCCCAGCTGCTTAATCACATCTGCAGTTCTGGCAAATGCTTCCCAGGCAAGGGGAGCCTGGAGTTCATTCCTGTGTGGGGATCCCCACAAAGACATAAAGCTCATCAGCTTTTGAACAAATGAAATTTGTGGTGAGAGACAAAAAATAACATCAGAGAGTATCCAAGACTGACTGCTTTAATTCTCTTCATGTATTTGAGTGATGGAAGAAATTAGAATAGAGTGGTGTGCTGCTTAACTGAGCAGAAATGAGGGAACTTTGGGGATGATCAGTTGTTTTCACAACCAGTGTTTCAAAGCACCAATGAGCAGTGGCTGTACATTGACAGCACTGTGAAAAAACACCAATTTCCTCCACACTCTCCACCCAAAAAGTGAAGTTACAGGTCAGAGTCACCTTAGCAGGACAGCAAATGCATCAGCAGGGAGAGGAATCAATCCAGTCAGTGAAGGAATTGATACCTGTCTATAGTTAGAAAATGCCTCTTACATAACAAGCTGTTCCTTCTGGATCATTGAGAAATGGCAGAGTTTTATTGGGTTTCTAAACACATAGCTACATGTATAATTAATATTGTCTCACTGCCAGACACCTAGAGTGTCACAGGATTTTAAATGTCCCTCTCTTTTGCTGCTTCCTTCTCAAGAGTGGGTCTAACAGCTATGGGGTGAAGAGGAGATATGGAAAAGAGTTAGGAATTTCCTCTGTAATGAGCAGGGGGCTGGTATACAAAGTTTAAGGTGGTGGATACAGTGACCACTCTGAATCAGGAATTACTCAGAGCAGGAGAATGGGATTCAGGCTCCTCTTTCTGACCCACTGTGGGGTGGCAGGTCAGTGACTTTGACTTTCTGCTTCTCCATCCCTAAAGCAGAAATAACATCCATCCACATTCCCAATGCTCACTGAGGTTGCTGGGCAGACAGGCCCTGCACACGTGGAGTGCTCTGGAAAAATGCAAACTGGATTTGTTTTGGATCAAGCCCGCCAAGAGATGCATCCCGACCACTAGGGGGAAGCTGGTCCCAAGGACTAAAGGGCTATTCCAGAGTAAATCCCTTGAAACATGGACAGGCTGAGCCTGTGCCACTGAGAGTTCCCCTCTCCAGGCTGCCACCCCTAAAGGAGATGCAGGTGAAGCTCTGGAACAGGCACAGCACAGCGTTAAAGAGGAACACAGAGTGGGGATAAAAATGCTTAAGCTTTATGCTGTTGGCTTATTCTCTTTTTGAGGAATTCAAAGCTGGCACCAACTGTGCAGGAAGACTGACTTTGGTGTGATGGAGAAAATGTTTTCTTAAGGATGTAAAAGCTCACAAACATTCCAAGAAGGAACATGCAACATTCACTTCACCTGTTCCTTGAACAGATATTTTATTAAGATGGGATTCCCAGCACGAGACAAACTCAGTGGTGTTATTCCAAGTAATCCATTTTCTCAGCAGATCAAATAAATAATGAGCTATGAGACTTTTGTTACCACTGATGTCATCAAGAAGTGAAAATGTTGGCAAACTGCCATATTTAATTCTCTGAGAGTTATCTATTAAAAGGTAAAAGATACCTAGAAGATATAATCCATACTATCAATACTATATTCTCTTAACCCTACATCTCATCTCAAAAATAATTAAAAAGTGGGATTTTTGAAGTGGGTAAATAATTTGGGGTTTTTTTTCTAGCTTACAGTCTTTAGTACTATCAAAATTAAAACTTCTAAACACACAATTTTAGAGCTCTTAGGCAGTAAACCTGTTTTTCTAAGAAGCATTCACAGAGTAACAGAAGAAACAATGATTTTTCCTCTTTTATATATCAACAGATAGCAAGTATAAAAACAGAAAAGGAAATATAACGCTTAATTTTTGAGGAGAAGATAAAGGAAACACTAGAATTTTTGTAACAGATGAACAGAAGCAAAACAAAACAGAAATTAATAACCACCAGCAGAATTGAGGTGAATTTTTATGCAGTCTTGTCCCTCATGAGTAACAAACAGCCTCAAATGTACTCTGGTGTTATAGAGCTTTTATAAATCTCATTTTGCACCAGTAAAAGTCAGTTTGAAATGAACAGAATTTCACTCTTCAGATGCAGCACAAGCTGCATGTCAGCACGTGCCCCTGCTTGCTATTTCTAGGAAGAACAAAAGGCAGATTTGGAAACCACAATTTAATTACAATTAATGTAATGGCAAAAACTTGGCTTTATGACCTTTCTTTCATTTGAATTTCCAAGTAATCCCTTTTTCCTTCTTGGATCCTTCTGAGCATAAAGTGCACAGTTTTTCTTCAGTCAAAAGAGAAATAGCAGAAGATCAATACAGGTTTTCATCAGAACAATAACAACAAAATCCAATATGTCTCATGGAACCATAATTTATACTCTCCACAGAAGTGATTTTCTATTGGTAAAGTAAGACTTCCTTCATGAATAAGCTTCAGTTAGGAATTGGGTGAACTCACCTGGAAAAGCCACCTGTCCATCACAAACCTGTGAGCTTTCGCAATTTGCCATAAAAGCATTGCCAGGAACATAGGGGGAAAAAAAACCCAAAAAAAACCAAAAACAAAACCAAAATATTATACCTGACAAGCACTACCTTGAAACAGGAAAGTCTCCAGAGTCTGATTGTTGATCCATCTCACTTTACTGACACACCTTTGTACTCAGAAAAAGTGATAAAAAGAAGGTTCCAGGTTTTGGTACTAACAAAGGCTGCTCAGCATCATTTCAGGGAATACAGAGCAAGGCACTTGCACTCTTTTCAAACCCCTTCCAAAGGTTTGTTTCACATTAAAAACATCCCAATGTCAGCAGTAATGCTCACAACACAAATGCTGGGATTAGTACACTAGGAAAACCACCCAGAGCTGAGAATGCTGATGTGGAGAGGTATAAATGATATTATTATTGCCACAGCACTTCCTAGAAAAGCTTTAGGTAGCCCAAGGAATGGAGCACTTCAATAAAAACTGTTTTGTGAGGATCATCAGTGGATCATCATCCAAGAAACAAGTTCTGCTTCCTTAATTAAGAGATCCCAAATTCTCTTGGTATTTCCATGGGACTGCTACTGACAGCACCCCAAGCAGGACTGGGCTCCTGCTCACTTCTGTCCAGAATTTTATTCTGTCAAATAAAATGTTTCTGGAGCCTTAATCCAAATTCTCATTGCTGTGTGGAAGAGGTTTGCATATGATAAAATGACCAGGATTAATCACATCCACAGAGCAGAAGCACCTTATGAGCCCTGAGCCCGAGGCTGTGCTGGGAATTACAGTGCAAAATTAGTTCCCAAGAGTTTATAATCTAAGTGGTTAAGGCAGAAAAAGTTGCATTCTTATTAAAAATAAGCCTTATAGGCACAGTATCATCTATTTAAATAATGACCTAGCCTTGATTCCAAACTGATTTTATCAGTGTTTTTACCTTCTGCTTCAGAAAAATACTACAATGTGACTAATTCCCTCCAGGGAAAAAAGAAAAGGAATTAAGAACAGTACCTTTCAACAGAAACAGCACCTCTTAATCAATGCTTTAATGTTTTAATAAAACTCCTGCTATTAGGGAAATGGCAAAGCCCAGATTCACACATTACCTGCAGGTCTCCTTATTACAATATGGCTTTCAGTAAACAAATAAGCATTTTGAAGTTTTCTTTTAATATAATTAAAAAATACATCCTTTGGGCCAGCAATATCCTCTGTCAAACACTGAGGTGTTAAAATTGTATCAGTAATTTTCTGTCCAGCTGTCTGGCTGCCAAGATCCAGGTGCAATTTAGGCCTATGTGAAATTAAATAATCTGAATAAATAAAATTAAGGATATGTGAGGAACAGCTCTGCAATTAAGAAGAAAATTAATGCACCTAATATTTATAACATAACCTAAAGAATTCCTACAGTCAGAAGTAGAAAGCTTGGAATTTCCTTGAATAAAAATTCCTCTCTCAAGCTCGTATCCTCAACAAAAACAGAACAAAAGTGTAGGTAAGTGTCCCAGCCAAATGGATATTGAATCTTAATCCAATATAATATAACACTAATTTGTAAAAGGCCAGTTCTCAGCTAACCAGGCATGTGCCTTTGATTAGATTTATTTTATTACCTATATTTAGAAGAATCACTTTTCTCATCAGTCTAGACTTCAGGAAAGCACTTCAAACAAGGAGCTGGTTAAAATGGAGACAATAATACCCCTGTAGGATGAGACACAGCAAGCCAGGGAAGAGAAAATTTGGAAAGCATTAGGCTGAGGGAGGGCTAAAACTGATTTCATTCAATAACCTTTGAAATGAGCACTGGAGAGAGGGAAGAAAGGCAAATGAGAGAAGGAATGGCCTGGGAAGACTCAGAGCTAGCTGGTAGCAGCTGGTCTTCACACTGCTGGCTGCTAATTTTTTGGATTTGGTACAGTTGCCAGAACAAAGTCATGACAAAATAAAATAAACCATAATTCCTTGCCCCTTCTAAAATGAATTGACAGGGTTTTTTAACAGCTTGTAGATGTCTCCCAAAACATCAACTCTAACTTTCTATAAACTTTCCATTATTCTGTGGAAACAGATATTTTAAGATGTCAAAAAAAAATTACTTACAGGTCATCAGTTATGAGGAGGTAGATTAATTTCTTGTATTTTTTGTGGTGAATCTAAACACATGGAAGCCTGAAGGCTGATGCTCCTGGACACTACAATGAAGTAACTTGGGTACAAATTCTGCCCCTAGAAATGAAACAAAAGCCAGGATTTCTGGAGTCCTACCCAGATTCAGTTATTAAGGCAGTGTTAAGTGACATAATTAAAGAGTTCCCTCTGATAGCTGATATTCCTGGTTGCAACAACACTGCAGACAAAGTAAGATTGCAGTGTTCAGAGCAATTACTGCTCTTCTGGAAGGATAAAGTGTTAAAACACAGAGAAGCCAAATTGGTGTTTTGAAGTGCAATGAGAGGAGATGACACAATCACTCCAGCCCATCTGGGAGGAAGAACACAGAGCAAGAGATGAGCCAAAATCACTCCTGGGATAAAAGAAGAGAGTTTCACTGACTTCAGGAAATTCATCCCAATGTCCCTACTGCAGATTAAAATTACACACTCCACAGTCTAGTAGAGGTGAAACAAGGCTAAAGCCACAAAAACTGATGAAACATGTTCATTTAGGGCAATTTATTATTTTCCCCACGGGTATGTCTGTAGATGCTAAAAATCAAGACTGTGGCAGGTACTCACATGGATCAATATGCTAAAAAAAATTGGCTATTTCTGCAGAGGTAAGAAAGAACATATGGTCCTTATTGCCTGCTAAGGGTTTCTTTTAAAACAATTTTCCTCAATCTGATTTGCCTCACAATTACCCTAAATCCTGCCATGATTGCTCTCAGGGAGCATTCACAGAATTTGGCTTCCCTTGAAGATGTATTTTCCCTTCCCCTGGTGACCGCCTTTACTATTGATTTTTAGATAATCCCCTCAGTTACTGGAGAAAGGTTTTGGCAAGTTTCCCTCGAGGCTGCAGACTCCCATTACCTTATCAACAGAGCATCCTTTCTCCCCTGAGCCCCCAGCCTGTTTCCCTGTGCACACTCCATGCAGGGAGCAGCAGGGAGAACAGAACATTCAATATTCTCTCCCTGGCCAACAAGAAAAGCCACAGCTGCCAGCCCCAGCAAACCTGTCCTGGAGAGGGGCCTGGCTGGACACAGCTGCAGAGAGCTAAGAAATCCCCTTTCCCACAGCAAAATGTGCTGGCAGAAATTTGGCCCATTTCATCCTCTTATTGGAAGGAGATCAGACTTATTTGAAAGATCCTTTTAACCAATGCAGAACTGTAATCAGAAAAGTACTGTCATTAACATCAACACCTCTGACAAAGAGGTTGTACCAGAGAAGGGGGGGTTCTTTTGTCAGAGAAATGACAGACTGAATATTCTACTAACAAATCCCTCCTCTGACAGGGCTGCCAGCATGTAAGCTGCATTCTGAGATCCCAGTGGCTAAACTGAGAAGAAAAGCTTAAAGAACCTTCTTTGAGCTAAAATCATAAAATTTAGAACTAATATCTGGCTAGAACTGCCTGTGTGAACAGCCACTATGGTTAAAGTATTTATTTTAGAGTAGTTTGTGGGGTTTTTGTTTGTTTGTTTTTTTGTTTTGTTTTTTTTTGTTTGGGGGGTTTTAACTGAGAAAAATGTCAACTGTGGATTTTATTTTTTTGGTTGGTTGGTTGGTTTTCTTAAGGCAGAGAAGGAAGAATTGGATTACCATTATAGATAGAGAAATCATAGAAATATAATCAGAAAGTGTTCTGGGTTGGAAGGGACCTTGAAGTTCATTTAATTCCAACCCCTCAGATTTTCCTCCGAGTGGGTGCAAAATCTCAGAAGCCATAAGGGAAACACAAGATTGCCAAGACCTATGAAATACTAAAGAGACTACTAAATAGAACTGCATAGATTACTAAATAGAACTAAATAGACTACTAAATATAATTACAACAGACTATATTAGACTCTTAAATAGAACTTCATAGACTACTATGGACTATTAAATAGAACTACACTAGACTACTGAAAAGAACTACATAGACTACTATAGATTACTAAATAGAACCACAACATTATTTTCCTTTTCTTTTTGGAATTGGCTGTCTTGATGAGAAGAGTGAAGAGGTGGAGAGAGTGTTCAGGGGTACAGAACACTGGGCAAGAGCTGTGTCTTTGCCCAAAACTGGGTAAAGGCTCCTTTAAAGACGCTGTGCTGTGCTGGGTGTCCAGCTGCCCCTCAGCAGCAGGGACAGAAGCTCAGGGTGCAAACTTCTCCCCTCCCTCCCAGCCAAGCAATCTGGAGATGAGCTGCCAGAAGCTGCAGCCGTGGCCCCGAGGCAGCCCCTGCCCTGGCAAGGCAGCGCTGAGCAAGGCTCGTCCCTGTCCGACAGCAGTCGCTGCAATCCCGGCGCTGGAGCTGCTCCTCCCTGCAGGAAGCTGCTGCTCTCCCCCATCGGGAGCTGGAGCTATCCGTGCTCTGCCTGCCTCTCTGCCTGCCCCGGCTTGCTGAGCTGTTTCCATGCGGAGCTCCTGCTTTATCCCGAGATGGAGAAAACTGCTGCACAAGCACACAGGTGTGGGCTGCTCCCTGCCTGGGAACAGGTGATGGCAGGGAGGGTAACAGAGTGCACGCCTTCTGTTTTGGGGGTGACCAAATGACTGATTTCCAGGCGTTCAGTAGGTGCAAGAAGCTGAGTTATTGGTTATGGTGGGTGCCCAGGGCTGAGCAGAGCCACCAGAACCACGACAGGCACTGAGCCAGCCCACAAGATCAGTGCAATTCCCACTGCTGCTTCTCCCTGGATTCACATGAAAAACGAGAAGGGAAAAGCCACACAAAACAAACCAAAAACAAACCACAAACCCAAGGGGAAAAAAAAAAAAAAAAAAAAATTAGCCAACCAGCCCAGGATATCAAAGAAAGCCAACCAGCCCAAGATATCAAATATATAATTCACCACACCCTCCACCACCACCACCACCACCCTAGTAAAATTCTCAGTTAAATTCTTAAAAACACGTCGAGATTTACAAAGAGATGGAAACAAAATAATCACTGGTGCCGGAGTTTTGTTTTCTGCCTAAGATATAAACTAGAGTTTTGCTTTCTACCTAAGATATGAACCTGTGGCTCTCAGGGGGATTAGGAAGAGAAGGGCTGACAGATGACAGATTTAACTCTTGCAGCACAAGTGGTTTCACCGCAGTGTGATAAGGCTGAAACCTGATGCCAGTGTGACTTTGACCCACCAGAATGTGAGTCCTGCTACTACCACATACTTTAACTCTAAACACCAGCAGTTAAAGTGGCAGCTCATTTCCACGGCATATCTGTGAAAAAAAGCCTCACTCCAGAAGAGGCTCTTGGTTTATTTATAGGCAAAACAGCTGCCTTGTGCATTCCATGGTCTAGGCTGAGGTCTGCTCCCAGCCCTGCACCTTACCTCGTGTGGAAGCAAAACATGGAAATCTTTCCAAAGATTTATTTTTCACGGGATGAGACACCTCCTGTGGAACACAGCTCTGCTGGAGATTTTCTTTACTCATAAGAAAAATGGTAATTTTTGATGGTGGTGACAGACTAACCAAGACTACAACTTAGGTTAGTTCGTATTAAAAAACAAAATCGTTTTCCCAGCTACTTTCCTCTCAATTTCCCTCCCGAAATGCTCGTTAAATGTACAACAAACAAAAGTAAATAACAGCCTCCAGTCAAATTAATAGAGGAGATGAAGATGTTCCTCACCTGCACATTGGAATGATTCCCCTCATACCCCCCAGAACTCCCTACCACTGCTCCTTTTCTCCTACTTTGTTGTGCATGTGTCCCTGCAGCTGAACTATAAAGTACTTTTCGTACTTTTGTTAGTTAGCACTGGATACATGGAGTGTGGCAGTACAAACAGGCATAAAACTCGCCCACGTTATTACAAATACAAGTGGTGAGAACTTTTTTCACATTCTCCACATTTGCTCTCACCTGATAATATTCATTGCAACTACAAGTTTCCAGCTCTCTCTAAATATTTCATCTTGTATGGATTCACACTCTTAAATCACACCACTGAAAACAGCCTCTGTTTCTACTTTCTTATGTTTTTATGATCCTTTTAGAGGAGTTCTGTATCATTTATTTAGATTCATTATTGCTTTTCTCCCTTAAAAGCCACTTCATTTAATGCAGCTACCACTTCCATTTTTCAATATTTGTATAAATGGGGTGGGTGTGTGCATGCTCTGACATCATGATCAGCATTTTGCCAAGCAGCAAGCTGCAGATTCACTAGTCTCATGCTGGAGGAGAAATCAATGACAGATTCTAGATCCTTTATATGCACACAGACAACAAAACGTCAAACAAACATAAGCAAGCAATTCCTTTTCCCTGGAATTCCAGTCCAGTATCTTTGGCCAGTTCCCAGAAGTCAACATAAATCGAGAAAAGACTCAATGATCAAGATACAAAAAGACTTCCTACTACTTAGAGAGTTTCAAAATGAATCTCTGCAGTCATGAATAATTCCAAATGAACTGTCAGCACGACACACTTCCCAAAACAGAACATTTACACACACACAAAGTGAAAGAAAGAATGGGAAAAACTGGTAATTTAGACTCTCCAAATACATTCTGGAATATTCATCAAACTGGTTAAATCTGCTTTGTAGTTTACCGAGACGCACAAAAACTCATACAGAGCACTGAATGCTTGCACTCACTCAGGTATTAACATCAATTCAAATGATCAGTTTAATTAAAGCAGGCAAGTTTAAGCACAGACAAGCCCTGCAGTGAATCGCTGCTGAACACATTTAAAAAGAGGGGGGAGGAACCACTAAGCTGTAACTTTCTTTTCCCCACTTCTTTCCCCAAACACACTCAGCCTAATCATACACAGTTTGTCCAAACAGGAGCTCGGTGGGGCTTTCCCTTCTGTTTTCCCTGCTTTCTCAAAAGCTATAACAACTCCTTTTATTTTCCTACAAAGGGACTCCAAACCTGGCAGGCAGCAGGCACAAGCCTGGCTGCAAAGCTCGGCTTTGCCATCTCTTTCTGCAGGCTCCAATGCTTGCAAGCCAAGCAAGGTATTTTCCTTAGGTTTATCTGCTCCATCTTAAGCAGTAGGTAAGATAAATTCCTTCAGAGAGGATTCCAGCCCTCCCTCAGGTGATTCACGCTACGTGAAAGACTTAAAAAGAGTTTTTCCTCCCTAACACTGCCGGAGTTGCAAGGGTATCATGCACACAAACCCCATGCTAATTTATTCAGCTCTCTTATCTTCCTCCTTTCACTCTCTCAGCTGATACAAGGCATGCCAGGTTCACCGTGCTCCCCTAGTGCTGCACTGCTGTTCCCTTCCCCTTCCAGAGGGAACATTCTCTGCACCTATTTAGCAAGATGGCTTTTAAAAATAGGAACACGAAATCCAGTGCTGCGTTCAGGATAGTTATGGATGAGACACAGCAGGTGCAAACATTCTCTTACACAGCATTTTCTGATGGTATGACAAAGGAAAATTTTACTTGGTCGTAGAAGGACTTCCCAGGATAATTTTCATCCAAGTGTTTTCCAGATATGGTAACCAAAATCCCTTTCAGCCTACAAGTACTGGAAGAATGTTTCAAAAAGCCAAATTTTACCAGACAAGAGTGAGCTTCATGAAGAGGGCCAGAAGGTATCTGTGCCTCTTTAGTTGCATGGTGTCCTCAAAATTCCCACTTTCATCCACTTATTACTGTCACAGAATTCCCAGTTAAAGATACAGAATTTAAAGGCAGCACAAGTTCAATATATGGAAAAAAATTCAGAACAAACACCCTCAATTTAACACAGAGTTTACTGAAATTTGGAGTTTGGCCCAGACAGAGCCTTGCATGCAGATACAGCCTTGTACTTGGTGTGATGATTCAAAAAGTCAGCTTGTGGTGTTCTTGGACAAAAATTTTCTGGATGAGAAAAAAGCTACTTTTTAACCTGGATTTTTTTCCCCTCTCTTGCCTGATGCTGAACACATAGGGGTTAACTGCAGATCAGCTTTTACTTCTTTAGGCATTGCAATTTTTCTGTGTTATTGAATTCAACATACTAAGGTGGCAATTGGTTGATTCTGCTGTATTTTCAGACCCAGCCCAGGTCAGCCTAAATATTTCCCCAGTTTGCAGGTACTTCCACACATCCTTCTGATTTTTCAATGGCAGGAACAGTGGGGACTAGGTTTGTTCCCTGCAGAAGCAGACACGAGGGTCAGGCAGGATCCCCAAGGTAGGGGAGGGGCAGTTAAACATCCACGAATCCACAGGAGTGACAAAGTGAAATTTAATCTCACTGTGAAGCACTCACACCTCAGCCCATCCCTTCAGAAGGCAGCACACCGATCAAATGACCTTTTGCACTCCTGCAGGAGCATCTTTTGTCCTGTCCTGGGGTACCCTACAAAGAGCTCCAGTGCTGACAAGATTTGAGGGTGCTTTGAAGGTGCTTTGGAATTGGTTACAAAAGGTTTTCACAGGCAGCAACGAGCTGCTCGAGGCTCCTGGTTGAAAAAAAAAGAAAGCTGGGAAAAGGCAAATTATTTGTCACTGAAGTGTGAAAGATTTTTACCATGAAACAACAAAGTTGGCATTTTCAAATTACTAAACAGTACCTCAGAATACAATATAAATGCTATGAAAGGCTACTAGAAGGAGAAAAATAGTTTTCTAAGCATTGACAGTGATTATAAGTCGTTCACACAGCTTTTCCTTCTAATTCGTCCCCGCAGTTTTATTTTCAAAGACCTCACACAACTTCTTGCTTCAACATTTTAGGAACAGGCATCTCATCTACTCCAGACCGAAAAAGCAACAAAGTCAAGCTCAGCTCAATTTATTTTACTATAAGGTACAATAATGCTGCAAGTCAAAAATCTAACGGCAGGTTTTGGAACTAAGACAACGCCTATTTAAAAACAATTATTAATTAACTACAGCCTAATTATGCAATTGTTTCCACAGTTTTCAGGATTGCAATCTGTCTTCTCAGTCTTTTTCCCTCAAACTGCACCAAGCACTAAGAAGTTCTTAGTGGTATCTTTCAAGCTAAACACTCTACACCAAAATGCTCTCAAACTACACGTTTTTTAAATGACAGAATGATTTAGGCACATCAGTGATTTTCACTGTTCTTAAAATATTCTGTTGAACTACCCAGAATTCAAGAAGTTTTAGTGATGCTGGTTTTACTGATGCTGACAAATATGGCAAAAAGCCAAATCTGCCTCCTCCAGGCTCCAGAAGGTCAAACTGGAATAAATGGAGCCATGAATCAGCCCAGAAATTTGGGATTAGAAGATGTGCAATCAAATCTTAACCTCATTAGAGTCATTACAGCAAAACTCCCATTGAATGCCTTCAGTGGGCACAGGAAGAACACTTTCCACCTAAAACATCCTGATTAAGGCATGAACCACTCCAATTTCCAGTGCTGCAAAATACTAGATCTCAAATCCAGCAGGACAAATTACAAAATCTTTCTTCAGGGCAGCTCTGCTTAATGTTGGCAGGCAGCATGCCTGGAGTATCAGACATTTCTCCATCTCCCATTCCCTTATTTGACTTTGCTGACCCCAAGTGAGATATGGGGAATCACATCTCATCCCCAGGCATGCCAGTCCTGCCCAGTCCTCACTCTCCCAGACATCCCTGCTGAGGTGGGGGGTTTATTTACAGGCACAGCAGTTCTAAGAGGTTTTGCACCTTTCTATTAAAAACCAGATTCTCTGTAACCTGCAGGTACTAAGGCCATTCTCCTGCAGTTCCTGCTCTGCTTCATGGGCTACTCGTGCTGTGAACTTGATTCATCATTTTGTTCACAACTGGAAAACTTGTATAATCTGCAATTCTACTCAGCTATGGACAGAAATGTCCCCAAGAACTTACAAGTCCAGTTTCACAAAAAAACTCACAATTATCACTGCAAACTCATCAACAACAAATACAGAATATGAATTTAACTTGCATGCTGCTGAAATAACCTGCTGAGCATTAACATACAGGCAGCAAACAGTGGCTTAAGGGATATTTTCTTCCTCTAACACATCCAGTAGAAGCTTAAAATCCTTTTGCTACCTAGCAGAGAGGCCTTTTTGGTGTTTAAAAATAGCACTAAAAGAAAAATACTCTGATTCCTCAGCATCAAGTGCTTAGGTTTGTTTACAAGAAATTGATAAAGCCCAAGAATCCAGTGCAACACTTTGCTGTTATTTCCAAGCAGTTACAACCAGAACTTGGAGAAGCAGCTTTTCTGGTGTGTTTTTTATCCAGCTTTTTACAATTCTTCTCACAAAACCTTGGTGTTATATAAGAGGGAGAGGTCTGATTCCCACAAAAATCTTAATAGCTCCCCTAAAACTGGGATAAATGATACAGCTGGCCAAGCAGCCCCAGAAAAAGGAGGTTTGTGCAATGAGTTTCTCCAGAGTGATCCCAAACACACTGTCAGATCTGCCTTTGCTCAGGAAGGGAGAACACTGGCAATTTCTCCAAAATACACACAAGGCCATAGGAAGGGATCCCAAGCATTTGGATCAGTTCTGTGAGGCTCTGAATTATGGAGGGACCTAAAGTCAGTAATGAACCAAAAACATTTCAAGGCTTCCTCCTCTCAATTGTTGTTTTAACACTGGTAGACAAACACCCATATTACTAAAAATACCTATTTTCTCCAGATGCTCTTCTTATCTTTTGAATAATCTCTTGAAAACAAACAAAAGAACTATATTTTAAGGATGAATAAATAAGTTGTTATTATTATTATCATCATACTGTGTTATGTCCCACTGATGAAGGTAATAGAAGAGTGTCAGGAAAAATGAAATCTCAATAGCTACAGGAAAGGTCCTTTAAAATGTGAAATTGATCTGTGCACAGGCACAATTCAAAAATTAAAGCAACTCTGGACCAGTTTTAAGAGTTCTTACCCAGAATTTCTGTTACAGATGTAGCAGTGATAGCTGCAAGTGTTTGGAGAAAGCAAATTACAATTTTAATAAAATTGCTGTGCATGGGTACTCACTAAGGAACAAGCAGAAGTACATTTATTCAGTGCAGGGAAAGCTCTCCAAATAAGGACAGCAGATAATTAAAAATACACAACCCCCACTGGAAGAGGCACTGCAAAGAGCAACAGGGCTCACTGTGGACAAGAAGAAACATGAAGATGAGTGAACATGCAGACTCTGGAAAGACTAAATCACCACAAAAGGAAATTGGTCAGAGAACAGAAACTGCAGACATGGGGAGGACATGTATTTGTACAAATTTTACTGAAAGTTTGGTTTCCTACTATGACCTTGGTTGTTAGCTGCTTTAGTTGCAGTAGCAAAATAAAAACAAAACAGGAAATTCCACAGTTGTCTGAATCAAAAAGGACTCAGAAAAAAAAAAAAAGGAAATTTGAATGATTCTGGCAGAAATTCAAGCAGAAAAATTGAGTCCATTGACATTTTTGTGATTTCTTTAAAAACCTCTTTAAGATATTTTTCTTACTGGCATTTTATTTGAATGCTTTGTTGAGAGAATATCTTGCATTTACATACTTAAGCATAACATTTTATCTTTTGATCACTTAAAGCAGTTGCTGATAGTGTTTAGCAGTGGTTTCTCATTATTTGGTAACTTAAAACTGCAAAATCTCAATGAATTCCATCCACACTGAATGTGTGACAGCACCTGTCAGCCTGAATTAGTTTTGTTTTGGGATCATGCTGATCAGAATATGCCAACAAATGCATCAAAAAGCTTCAAAGCAAAAATAATCACCTCTGAATTAGGAGGCTTCTTCCCATCATTGGCTGCTGATATTTCCTTGAGGACTGGGCAGGTGGAAGCCTCACTGGGCTGCATTTTTTGTGTGCACTCATTGCCTTCAACCAGGAGCAACAGAACCTGAAACAGGGAGCACAGAGGGGTCAACACCTGTGCAAAACTCAAATGGAACAAGCAGTAAAGCTGCACGATGTCTAATGACTGCAAGAAAATGTCCTGTATTCCTCCTTGGTGTGTAACTTATTTAAGCACAAACCTGAAGAAAATTATCAGCATATCTTCTAAAAATGTCTTAACACTGTTATCACATATAATGTGTCCAAATTAGTTGTTGCATGTGAGTTTCACAAGAAATAAGTTAAATTACTATCTTAAGTTTCCATGATGAGCAGTCAATGCAGCACCAGGGAATTGGGCCTTTTTTATTCTCCCAACAAAAAAAAGAGAAAAAGATGCTTCTCTGTAAAATAAAGGCTGGTAGATAAATCTAAAATATGGCAGAACAAAAAAATATTATCTGCAGCTGAAATATGAGATGGAGTTAATGGGGGGGGGATAAAATCTAAATCTTCCTATTTGAACAAGCACTTGTGTGCCTGTGTTTCACCTGCCAGCTCCAGCTGTGCACAGCAGTTCCACACACTCTACTCACAGGCTGCTCCTATTGTCTTGGGGGACTTTTGTTTAGTCTGTGGTAGATGGCTGCATTTAAAAATAATAATAGAAGAGAACTCTGCATTATCAGAACTCATGCCAAGCAACTATAAAGAATTTTGATGGCTCTTTCATTTCACATGAGGCTTTAATCTGCCACAATTACCTTCTTCCAGCATGTGTGTGTCCCCCTTTGTGACTGACAGGGAATACAAAAGCCAGGATAAGTGATACTGGCTACAAGCCACTTGGATATGACCTTTTCATGGAAATGTTTAAAGCACTGGCTGCTCCTGATCTTTAATCCTCAGTTCCTCACTGGGGCAAAATGCTAACAGATCTGGAATTTTTTCTACAAGGATTAATTGAGGTATTTATTTCTGCTCCCTTGCTTTCCCAGGCAATATGATCACGTGTGGCTGACTTGAGCACAAACCTTCATGAGATCAACAAAAAAGAATCAGAGTTGCAGTAATTTCTATATTTCTTTCATGCCACAACTTATGATTATCAGGTAGGATGTAAAACACCTGGAGCAGAGTTAACACACTCCAAATAATGCATGATCCTTTACAAAAAAATTCTTCCAATAAAATAAAGAGTCCTTATGTTCGTGTTCACCATAGGTCCACTATTTTAACAAGATTATTTTAACAAGATGTCACTGTAGTTATTGTGTTGTTATAGTAACTTCTCAGGGGTTTAGATTCTTACTGCTTTAAAACTGAAGAAGTAAATTAGCATAAGAGGGAAAAAATATTTTACTGAGACAATTCAGTGCCCATTACCACAAAGTAAACATTCAATAATCACTTCTGAATGACCACTATGTGCCATTTCCAGTTCATGGTTGATTTGTGATTTTTTTTTTTAACCTCTTATCCAAATGATCCTAGACATCCTTGGTTTCTGAGGATGCTGGAAACCACAGAATTATGTGGAATCCAAGACTTCAAACAAAGCTCTTGGATTGATGTGGCTGTAGATATAGGCAATAGCAAAACAAAAGTTGATGGGCTTGTACATCACTGATAAATATCCCTAAAGAACCCAGAGAAACCCTGACCCACCAGTGCTACCACCTGTGGGGGAAAAACATGTAAATGATATGTTAGAAAATAATTGAATCTCTACCTGAACTCAAAGCTGTCATTGAAACAGAGACAAGGTGTTCTGGAGAAGTCTCTCCTTCCAGGATATGAATGGCATCTGTTCTGTTTGCAGGGGAGAGGGATTTTGTGCAAATGGTTGCACTGGAGGGAATTTTCCATGCAGTTTTCACAGGCAGCAGTGACTGACACTGCTGCTGCAAGCAAAAAAGGTGAAAGTTAAGTGTTTGCAAGAGATGCTAGGCCACTGAGGCAACCCTGCAAAGGCACAGACCTTCAGCCAACAGCAAAATAAATTCTTTTGCTGATCAGCAGAAGTCACAACACCTTGGTAGATTTCTCTATTTAAAGACCAAAATATAAAGAATTATATATTTGAGGTATTTTTGTCTTATATAAAAGTTCTGTAACTTAAATAGATGCCTGCTCTTCCCAAAGGAGTCTTCCCCATCAACAGCCAGAGGGTGGTGTGGCATAAAAATGCCAGGGGGAATCAGATCAGGGTAAGATTAATTCTTCAGTTTTAGAAACAAGTGGTGTTCCAGCTACCACAGTTTAATTTTATTAATGCCCATTGAGTAAGTGACACTGCAATGAGGCCAAAAGGGACACAGAGCTGCTGCTGTTGGTCCTGGTCACCATTCTCGATGCAAAACTTCCTCTGTAACAGAGCAGCAGCTCCTGAACGGGGCTCTCGCAGCTTTTCTGAGAAGCTTGAGCAGCACAAACATCTAACGGGCTTCTGAACGCTCCGAGGCGGTTTTCACATCCAAAACAGTGTGACACCACCCGGCTTCTCAGCAGCTGTTCCAACCTTCAAGTTTCAAACCTCTGTGGTCTCCTAAACCTGCTGAAGGTGACAGAACTGCACAAAGGCTTTGCTAGACCATCCTAATACAATGAAGCCTTAAAGCTCAGACCCTTTCCAGTATTTCAGATAGGCTGCTTTGGAGTGAGGCAAATTGGTAATTAGCAAGTCTATATGTAGCAAAATATATGTGGGCTAACTGTTGAGCAATTATGTACTCAAACCTGAATTCTGGAATTTCTCAAAACTTCTGATGTTTTCCTGTGGCTGCTCTGGGAAAAGCAGAGAAATTATCCAAAAGCCTCCTCCACAACAAAATGCAAGGAAGTTTTCATTACCTTTAACCAACCATTCCTGCCTGCACCTTTCAGCTGTGCTGATATAATCAGAGAAGACAATTCGTTTCTATTGACCATAGAAATCACACCCACGAATTAAGGATAGTGCTAAAAAGCCCATTTTGTAAGTAATTCTCAGCCTCATCTTCTAAACAAACCTGTGATCTACTGCCAAAATTCCTTACAGCTTTGGTTTAAAAGAGTTGGAGGCCGAAAACCCTTCATGACTTATTTTTAGTGCACATTTTTGTACAGATGCATTATTGTTTATAAACACTGTCAGTATAAAAGGACAAATAACAAATGCCAGATACATGGTTTGGGGAAAAAAAAAAATCAAATCACCAAATTCCTGTATCTGCAACTTTAATATGAACTCAGTATTTTTAGCCTTATAATTATTAAAAAACCCCTCACAAATTTGGTAATATTTACCAGCACTTACCATCTCTCGTCACTCTACAATTAATCAAAACTCTGCAATTAATTATCTTGATGGAAATGAATCTGGTAAATGTGCAAACTGTCAGACACACCCATGGACAGGGTGAGAAGAAGGTTCTGCCAGTATTTTATTCACTTCTATGAACAATCTTTAATTTAAAAACACATGTAAATGTAGGATACTGAAATAATGAAACAGCTAACAAACTGTAAATCAAAATATTCAGTTTTTCTTATCAATAATCCATTTTGCTCATGTAATGGTAAAGAAAGTATTACACCCTAAAAGATGTGTCAAAAATTTGAATTTTATAAACATGACCCCTACAGTGAACAAAGTTCATGCTGACATAGCCTGGGGAAGTCTTCAGGTTCATATTTATTACAGACAAATTTCAGGGGTTTTCTGCAAATAATTTATTTTGGTGCTCAGAAACTCCAAGTGCTGTTAAATAAACCCAGGGAGTATTTCTGCACAGGAGCCTAAATTAATTTGAGAGCTCCTCTGTGATCTAAAGCAGTGTTCATGTCAGTCCTGATAGAAAGGGAAGGACTAGAGAGTGGTACTCAAATTACACCCATATTATTTACTTCCTCCTCAGGATCCCAGCGAGCAGGGAAGTAAACACTGAATTACTGAGCTCAAACTGAGAACAAGTTCTAACAGCCTCACACTCTCCAACTAAACAGGGAGAAAGTCACTAGAATTCAGCTGCTCTTTTCTCTCAACAGGGGTTGTTTTCCTTGCAGCAGAGAACAGACTTGGACATGGGAAAACATTCCAAGTATTAAATCCTTCTGGAAACTGAGGTGTCTTTCTGTGCCTAAATAGATCCCAAAACGTGACCACTGAATTCCACTTCTAACTGGGCCTTGGACAAAATCAAACAGGAAGAAAAAAAGGATTTTTAAAAAAAAGTTATATAAAAAGTTATTTATTGCAAAGTGATAATGAAAGTTGGCATGTTGGGGTTTTTTAGGAGAAAAAAGGATGCTCAGCACCTCCATACCTTACAGCATAAGGAGCCAACCTCCAAGTGATCCTTCAAAGATGTGCACACATAGAACACCAGCAGAACCTCCTGTGTGAATATCTCCCTTAAACTGGTGTTTAAGAGATATTACAAATGGGGAAATACTAAAAATCCCAAATCCAGTTCTGGCCACATCAAAAGTACTGACGTTGAAAATAACACACTGACTCCAAGTGTATTCTCAAGAGCAGTGCCCTGTGTATAATGATCACAAATACCCAACACTGGGTGTGACTGCTCACATTTCTTTTGTTTTGATGTGTCCTTGACAGCTCAGGGAGAAAAACACTCTAATATTCTGTGCCATTACTCATCTCAGAAGGGATTATCTGTTACAACAAGGAAACTCCAGCCATGCAAAAACCAGTACTAGTAAAGCAAGCTGGAGGGAACCTACTGCTCATGCTATAAAAATGTGTATATAAAATTTATAAACTATATGTGCTCCAGTTCTGAATGTGAAAATAAATTTCTCATCAGGTTTGCAGGCTCAGAATCACAGAGAAAGTGAAGCATTAAACAGGTAGCACAGTCATATCTGTGTATAATGAACATCTCAAGCCAGCAGTATGTTTTCCCCTCCACTGAACATCCTTTTCCTTTTCTCTGCTGTCTGACAAGAACTAAAATAAAGGATTTAGAGTTGATGTGCACAAAAATTCCCCCATTCTCTCACCCTAAACTTGTATATAAATGAATAGCTAACAACAAACCCCATTTATTTTGTCAAAATAACAGCACCTGAGGACAAAGTTAAGACCTGTATGAACCAATGTGGTAGTTGGTAACATCTGAAAATACTTTTTTATTACCCAGTTGTGTCAGAACTATGCTGCAGTCCCAGTCAAGCAGAAGACCAAAATGAAGGAATTGCAGGGTAATGTGAACAAGCAGCAACATTTACAGCTGGGTGGCACAACCTGACAACAGATAATTTCCTATTGGAGGAAGATCCAAGGGGCTGATTGCAGATCCATTCCACAAGAACTATCTGGAATCACACCATTTCCTCAAAACCCACTTTTGCCTACTAGGTCACAACATTATTTTGATGTTTAAGCACCAGACAACCCCTTAACCTACTTTAAAAGTGCCCAGTGGAACACATGCTCCAGTTCTACAGGGGGGAGAAGGGAAAAAGAAATCACAAGCCTGTTTACCTGAGAGAATGGATGTGGGCACAGGGAGCAGGAGGCAAGAGGGAAAAACTAAGCCCAGCATTCCATGTGCTCCAAGAGCATTCCTGGAAGCACAGCCCCACCCAGGTGTCATCCTTACTGCTGCAGAAAAGGTGCTTCTGTAAATGTGAAGCAGAGGAGCCAGATGATCCTCAGGACTCTGGATTCCTCTGCACTTCCCAGCCCTATCCCAAAGCCAGCCCCAGCAGCTGCTTTCTGAGCAGGGAATGCAACATTATCATCCCCATCGTTCAGCAAAACCCCAGCTTCTCACAGGATTGGGAGCCTTGAGGCCAAAATTTTATTGTGCTCTTCTTTTTTCTGTGTTGAGCAACAGGTCCCAACCTTCCAGTGACTTTCCCTGAAGGGTAAATTCAGCAGCATGAAAACTTTAAGGTTTAACACTTTCAGGTCCCACACCAAATGCAAGCATATTCCAACTCAATTGGTCAGCAACTGCCACAGCACATTTGACAAGAAATTTGCCTCATGCTAAAAACAAAGAAATCCTTTTTTTCTAATTATTATTATCATTCTCAGTAGGATCCATAAGATGCCAAGCACTTTCCAAACACCCTGTTCTTGCCTTGAGAAGTTCACAGCCTGCACTAAAGGCCAGGGGATAAGGCACACCCACAGCACTGGCCTTGAGCAGAAACACAATAATTCCATCTGGATCCTGTGGAATTCTTTCCTTCTGCATGAAATGGGACCACCAGTGTATCCCATTCTCCTGAGCAGAGGGATTCTCCTCTCTCCTAGATGCCCAAATAAGATTTGGGCAGTTCTGTTGTGACTAACTTTTACAAAGATGATCACTCTTCACAAGTTTCAGTCATGGTGAGTCAGGCCCATCACCTCCAGTAACTCCACTTAAATGTTCTTCACTGTGTTCTATTGTCCAGACAAAGAAATTTAAGGAGACAAAACAGGTTAATAAAAAATGCAACACTGCAAAGAAGTGAGTAGTCCCATAAATCATTTCAAGTTGAAGCTAATGTAGTTTTGATCTTCAAATATTGTTTATGTTTGGGTTGCACCTGAGGTCAAATGCCTATCATTTATCTAAGGTACAAACCCAAATGCTTTCTTTAAACCAGCTTGAAAATACTACTTGAAATGTGTAAAATAAACTAATCTTTCCTAGAAAGAAAAAAAAAAAAAGTCATGATTCAGTCACCACCCTGCCCTCTCTAATAACACAGGTGAGGTTATGCAGTGGATTGACACTGAGCTGCAGAGTCACAACTCCATAATTATTCATAGCAATTCATAAAGAAAAAAGAAAAAATCATGAGAGAAACGTTCTTGCTGCACTTTGGAAGTCATGGGAAATGTTACATGTTTATCCAAATGAAATAAAGCCTCTGAGCCCTTAGAAAAAGGTTTATTTCTAGAAAAGTATTAATAATGCTGAAACAGGCTCAGAAAGCTCCATGCAAATAACCCTATTGAGATGTTTTCCCAGTTACCTACAGCTCACAAACATCTGAATCAAACATGAGGCAAGAACCTGCCATAAACCTTCCCTCTGTGGGTAATAAAATATAAAACAGTGCCTCAGTTCTAATCAGATTATCACATGAAAGGGAAAACTTTAAAAGGCAAATTACACTAATTTAATCTGTATTCCTCTTTTAGAATTATATTAGGATTTTATCCCAGGAGATCTGTGACAATCCCAGCAGATCAAGACTTTTAAATAGCAAACACCAACAGTTTGGTAGTAAAATAGAGACAGTTTCTTCATCTGTTTGGATGAAAGAGTTGAATCACTGAATCAGAAATTGTCAGGTGATTTTAGGCTAAAAATAACAATTGTTTCAAGGAAATTTCTTGTTTAAGAGGAAAAATGCATCATATGACAAGAGCAGGGTAGAGCCAGCACTTTGGTGCCTGTTGGCAGAGGGAACACAGCTGTAACTACAAGGAAAGTCACCTTGAAGTGTAATGCAATTCCCAGACCATCCCAGGTCCAGAAGAAATCCATTTACAGCTAAGAACTATATAAATATCACAGCAAGAGAACACCAGCACAGCAATGTGAGAAGGTGGGGAAGGAAAATGGACTATTAAGAGAAGGGAAATGAGGAAATACAGCTCAGGGATTCTTTGGTTGGATAAGAAAGAAGTTGTGAATGATGCCTGATGTGGGGCACTGTGCTTTGAGATGTTCCTCAGAGGGTCAGGGAAGAGATTGCAGCACCGTCTGGAATAAAATAAAACTATTTTTAAAAATTTCTTGCTTTTGATATTTCAGGATTCCAAATGGAAACTGGATCTAATAGAAGGTCTTGTAAATTTAATCTTAAGTAAGGGAGTCAGCAGCAAAAATGATAAATGGTGGTATAAATGAGAACAGAAGGTTTTCTTCATAACTAAATATTTAGCTGGATAATCTTCAAGGATTCCTCCAATCCCAGATAAATTCTTGCCTGGCCCAAATCAGAGCACCCTTCAAGCTTTATATGTACCCTTCTGAGAATTGCTCAAGATGCCAGGGACCTTCATCTGTGCTCTGATCCAGAAGAGCCTCACCCAGCCCTCGTGAACTGGGAGAAAACAAGCACAGGGAAGAGAGGAAAACACAGGATATTCTGAGAGAGCACCACAATAGCTCCTACACTGCCTCACTCTGTCCTAATTCCTGGAGACTTTTGCCTCCTGCCAGAAGTGGCTGCAAATAGAGCAGTCAGCTGGGACCTGGCTGTGTGCACCAACCCCCAAACCTGCAGGATGCCAAAACTTCCTCCAAAGCCAGGGGAGAGCAGGAATTGTCAATGGAGGGGCAGCTCTTAACAGGGCTCTTCTCATCAGCCACTTCTTTGTGCAGGCATTTTTGATTCTTTGGTGTAGAGAACTAAAATTAATTCCTTTTGGTAGTTTTACAACTTATCAAGTTGGAGGAAAATTCCTGCAACATCCCTTCACAACATAACAATTTTCATATAATTCTCTGGCCCTCCAAGCATTTACACAGAAAGATTTTAACTTTGTTGTAGCAAACTCCTGTAACAAAATTCTGTATGAGATCTTATGAAAAGGAAGATGGTATTCATTTAAAAATAAATGTGATCACACTGACTTTAGTCAGTGGAACTCTCACTCAAACACTCACAAGCACAAAGAATTCTCTATCAGAATATTTTATGGCTCCAGTTCAGGTGCCCCTCTTTTTGACACCTCTATTTAGGTTAGTTCCTCCTCTTCATTTGAATGAAATCACATCTGGCACTATTTAGCCATTGACACACCTTCCCACTTAAGGCAGAATCACAAAGTCTGCAGTTTCCTCTGCAGCCACCACTTCTTTTCCCCCATTATCATTTTAATACAGCTTTACATAATTTCAATGAGAAAAAAATCCCCTACATGTCAAGTTTCAGAAATAATTATAGTATTAGAGCTACAAGCAATTGTAGCTGTAAATCTTTAGAAATTGGGATCTACGAAAAAATCAGCAAATTCTCAACATGTTATTTGTGATGTGATCACAAAGAGCACCAAACTGTTCCTTGTTTAAAAAAAAATAAAAAATTAAAAAAATCTTATCTACTAAGCACATTTATGTCTTAGAACAATTCCAAACATGTGACATTGTGCAAAGAAAAAACCCATGAATAGTATCTACCAAGGCTGACCTCTGTTTTCTAAAAACAGAAAGAAAAGATCCTAAATTTGTTATTAGGGGGGGAAAAAAGCCAATCTTGCTCAAAGAATGCACTTCTACAAACATCTTATCAGAACTGTAGATACAGTGTCTAGCAGCTACACCACAGAATGTCTAATTGATTTGCTTGGTCCAGATCTTCTAGTGAAAAGCAGTAGAAATTAATTTTCTGTGAGGAATAAATCCTGACCAACACTTAAATCAGAGTACACAGCAGTGCCAGCACTCTGTCCCAGTAAGGACACCTGACATGCAGATTAGTCCCAACAGGAATGTTTTATTGATTATAGCCTGTCATATGACAGTCCCTTGCTATTTATGTACAATTAGCATCAAGTTTCATCCTGGGCCACTGCCACTTTGGATTTAATTTTCCTTGGATCCAACTACATGCACAGAAATGGGTCTCCTGCAGTTGCACTCCTTGGTGTGGGAGCTGTTTTCCCATTAAATTGCTGGGATGTCTTTTCAATAAGGGCCTAAAAATGCTGCAATTTTGAATTTGGGCCTTCAATCCACTGCTTCCAAAATGCACACACCACTAATCTCAGGCTCAACAACATTTCAGGCTAGGACATAGACATGAACTCAGATTAAGGCTTTCTGTAGCTTTTCACCTAAAAATGAAGTTAATGGATTACAGCAGTCATTGGTACCTGTGTTACAGCCAGCTCAGGAGAAAGAGAAGCTCACTCTGCCAGAGCCAAGAGTAATCTCAATAAAAAATTCCCTGGGTGAGTCAGGCAGCTATCAGTTTAAATGCAGGGAGCAGCCCCCCTGACCAGAACAGCATTTTCTCCTAGGATGTTGAGTCACTCAATGACCAGAGCTGCAGAAACACCAGCCCTGTGCTGAAAAGAGAGGTGGCAGTAAAGCCTCACATGCAAAACTCTGGATTTCTTCAGAATTCGCAGAAGATTTTATGATGGTCTTTTAAAAAAGACCAAACAAAGCAACAGCAACAACAAAATTCAAAATTCCCACTAGTCCTGTGTAACTCTACTTTTATTCAGCTGTTTCAGAGTTTGCTAGAAGTGGACACATGCTACAGTTAAACATCAAACTCCAGAGTCATGTGGGGATCTAATACTAAAATTAACAGAAAAGTTTCAGCTGGCACCAGCAGTTAAAAAGGAGGCAGAGCCCAGGCTTTTCTCCATGCAGAGTTAATCAGGATCCTTTTAATCACTATCTCTTCCATACAGGCTTTGTGTCAGGTTTATCAATGCACAACATGCCTGACCTTTCTCTTTTTCCTTCACTGCCCTACAGCCACCCCAGTGTTAAGTTTGAGGGTATTTAGAACACCATGGGACACACTGTGACCCAGTAAGCTCAGGGGACAATAAATCCAATTTCAATACAGCCATACACTGCTATGCTACCAGGGGACTAATATTTTCTATTCCTACAAGAAGCTCTAACTGCATGAACCAACTCTGAATTTCCTGGAACTATGGAATTGGCTCTGAGTACATGTATTACAGTTGGTTGTTTTAAACTACTGAAGTTAAGGTAGCAATTTTGGAGTCAAAAAAAAAAAAAAAATTAGCAGCTCCTAAAACAGTAAAGAGAAAAACTTGTGTTTTCTTGGTGCAGGGGTCCAGTTTAAAAGACAAAGTCTTCCATCCAAATCCATATAGCTTGTTTCTGTTTGTTTGTTTAACTTTGAAACAATCTGTTGCCTTACACAAGATTTCCCCAGATCACTGGCTGACTACAGGGATAAATTCAATCCATTTTTAACAGTCTCCAGCTGAGCCTGATAGTAGATCCCTTCTGCTCTCCCAAGTAGGTCACAGAGCACTCCTAATCAGTACCAGTGTGCCCTTCTTTTAATCTATGGCCACTTACTGGACAAGGATGGATTTTAAGTACAAGTCATAGCCAAAACATAGCTCTGTGAGCTGCAGTGGGTTCTGTTAGTGCTGGAGCTGACCTCCTGCAGCCCCAAGGAATGCTAAACAAGCCCTACAAGTCATTGCCACCCTGCCAGGCTCACACTGAACAGCTCCAGGGACACTGATAGTATCCAAGGCACTCTGAGAGCAGCCTGGGCTAATATTGGCTCTGCAGCCCCATTGAGAGAGGCATGCCAGAGGTCACAAAACATCCCTGGCAGCTCGGGGGGAGTCTTACACCAGGAAAAACAACACTCACCTACCTGCCACTTATTTCTTGTCTTAAAGGCATCTAGAACTGTTCTAGCTTTCAGAAAGGCTTTGCCTTCTCAGAGCCTGGCCCAGGTATTCTAAAGAGCAACAAAAGATCATCCTCCTGCTAACCTTTATTAATGAACTACACATTCATGTCTCTAAGTGTTGTATGCAGCAAGTCTGACATATCTTCCTTTGTTCATTAATATCACACAAAAGTTGTGGTGGTGCTGCCAGGTGTACCAGAATTGAGAACTAGGTTTTCAAATAGAAGAATAAATTGGCTGTACAGCGCACAAAAGAGAAGGATGTCAAGGAGGAGATTCCTCTCTTTGCATTTTAGCCATTTGGTTGCCGAGCAAAAGTAGTCTTTGCACGTGAGGTAAGTGGATGGCCTGTTAAAGAACAGGATTTCCACACAGAAGGAAGCTTCCTAAGTGCAGAACTTGTGCTTGAACTTTTCTTGCCCTGCAAGTTTCTCAGAAAATATACTTTCCTGAACCTACTGAGATGTGATAAATGTCATCTTTACCTCAGACTTCACGAAAAGAGCTTGATTAGATATTTAACTAAATGGGGACACAGATCCAGCTCAGAAATTGCTTCTCTCTTTTACTAATATGGGAATAGAACTGTCAATGTTCAGTTAAGTGGTCAGGAGCAGGCTAGAAGGTGGGTCACAGCCCTTTTTCCATGTGGTCACTTCCCATGGACCTTATCACCGTGGCATTTTATGGAGCAGTTAGGGAGGAAGACCTAGGGCTGAGAATTTAATGGGGAGTGCAGATCATGGATAACAGAGTTTTGGAGCTGGATTCCTGTCTAGAGGGTCTCTTGCTCCCATTACCACAAAGCTGGGAAAGCACTTAAACCAGCCTGCCTGACTTCCTGTGGGAACAGCTCATTGGAAGCACAAAAGCATCAAAGCAACATTTGAAATGCTGCAGTTATCGAATAATTTTGTCATTACTGAATAGAGTAATTCTTTGCTAGATTCGGTGTTAACACACGGCCTCTCACAGTGAAGGGATGTGCAAAACAGCAGCAAGCAGGTGCTAAATGCTCAGTGGTTTGCAAGACACTTGTGGGGTATATTGCCAAGCTTATCTATATAGTTTCATTTTCGTGGCTGCTATCAGTTTGTTCTGAGCAGCATTATAAATCACATCTCTAGTGATACTCTAAACTCATATTCTGAATTGTCTCTGTGCAGTGTCAGTGTTCAGTCATCAGTGAGTGATGCAATTCCTAGGACTCACAACCACGCAGGTTACCCTGTATTTTAAAGTCACCCTGAACTGACAACATGCCTTGTCTAATAAACTTTGAATTGCTCTAGCTCTTATCTTTCCTGATAAAAGTTTCTAGAGACATGCTGGTACTTCAAACACTAAAAAATAGGTCTATATTTTTGTGTGTCTCTAAGTAGAAAGGCCAAACCATGACAGCCCTGATTACTGCTGGTTTAGGTCTCACAGGGTGCCCAAGATCAACAAGCTCCTGATCACTTCCCTGTCTTATCAGATTTTAGGCATTATTGAAATATAAGCAGAACAGCCAGTTTATAGTAAGGAGAACATCATCCTTTCTAAATAACCAGACCCAAAACATACTGCATGACCCACAGCTCCAGCTAAAATTGCAACATGCATTTTAAGAGTTTTTTTTTCTCTATTTCATTTTCTTCTGGAGATTCATATTAGCTAATGAAATCTTTGTAACTCCAGCAGGCATTGGGGAATTCTTACTTCACACTGTTAAACAATTCACTGATTTGTTTACAGAAAACCTGTGCCAAATAATTGGACTGTTGTCATGAACCTTCACCCAGATCTTTTTTATAGAATGTGATGTAAAATTAAATTCAGCAGAATTGAATGAGTTCCTACCAAAAGCAGAGAGAGGAATTCCATATTACACCCAGCAAATGAAATTTGGACTAACAGCTCTTTCTTGTGGATGAAAGACAGTTTTACACTGGGATTTACCACTGATTTCCACTGCATATCCCTGTGAAGCACCAACAGCTACTAGCAAATATTATTGCCCAGCTGTGTTCATGGGCTCTGATACAATACACAGGGGGAAGGACTAAAGACAGGTCAGTTCTTATCAAATACCATTTTATTTTTATCCATCACTCTTCTCATACTGAGTCATGATTACTATTACTTTTATGCAGAATTATGCTTGAGACTACAATAGTTTTCAGTGAAGAAAAAGTGATAAAACGCAAATATTTGCAATCCCTGGCCAGTATAAGTAGCAGATTTAGATTAGGGGGATTAAAGCAAAATTCCTCTAATAAAGATACACGATAGATCACCCAAAAGTCTCTCCTCTGCTCAAACGAGAGGAGCACTTGGAAGAGGAGCACTCAGCCTTTTCCACAGGGACTCTGCCGGGCAGGTATCACATTTCCCAAGGAGCAGAGCAGCTCCTGCAGGAGCTCAGGGCTGTAACTTTCCACTGCCCAGCCGGCTCCTCGCTGTGCCCCAGGCTGGCCTGACCTTTCCCAGGGCAGCCCCTCGCTTTGGGCCGTGCACATTCCAGCAGCCAGGGTAAAACCGGGAGAGAAGCCGCTGAGACAGAGCGAGTGAAACTTCCAACAGGAGGAGAAATCAGGGGGTGATGTGGTCTGCTACACAGTTACTGCTGCAAATAAATGAGACCCTGCTCTAGTTTGTAGTGAAATTTGTGTTGCATTTACCATAAAGCAAAGAGGATCAGGCTCTTAGGCTGTTATTTTGTCATAAGCACAGAGAACACAGAACAGGCATTTTTCATCAAATCTCTGACCTAACTGACACATATGGACCTGAAACTGATTTTGCAAATTGGGACCCTAAGTATAAAGCCTCTGCTGAAAGGAGCAGCAATGTCTTACCTCCACACAGGCTTTTTAAAATAACTTCTCATTGTTAACTTGAGGAGGAGGGATACACATACTTCTCCCTTTCCTGTTGTTCCTACCCCAAACTTTCTCTTTTGACCTGTGAGAAATCCAGCTCCTGCTCCCTGCCCTGCCAGACCCCCAGGAGCAGCAGCCAGCCTCAGGCACTGTTTGTACCACACAGAGGGTTTTGCTCTCAAGTCCAGAACAAGAGAATCAGATGTCTGCCTTGAAAAAATGCTCACTCCTTTGTGATCCTTCACCTTTCAACAGAAAGAAACCTTCCTCAGAAGCACAAAGGGCTGGACCCTGTGCTGAGATCCTTTAAGGTTATAAACTCTAGGAGCAGAGAGAAGCCTGACTCTGAGGTTGCTGGGCTTTCAAGGCCAGCTGTCAGCTCCTTTTTGTCCTGGAACATGGAAAGGGGTGGCAGTGCCATAGGAGGCATGTGAAAGACCTGGCTGGGTAAGCAGGAGCAGAAGCCATAATGAGGTCAAAGGAGGAGCTTGGATCACTCCTGCACTGGTGCTAAAAGCAGGGCTGTACAGTCAGTACAGAAGGCAGCAAAAAATAAACTACAAGTTTCACAGTGGAGGGATGGAGGAGTTTGCTCCTAATGTGCAGAATATCAGGGCAGACATCAAGACAGAGAGGAGAGTTTGATGCAAGGCTTCAGGAGGCTGTCCCAAGCTTGTTAGGCCCTAGAGACTGAGCTTTTTCTTGGTTTTATTTACAGTAGAAAAGTAACAGATTAAGCTCTAGTGCTTTGCCATGACCAGTGTGTCGCCTTCTCTGTGTTCTCAACACAAAACATAGAGATGAATTCCATTTGATTTTAGTTACAGCCATGAATGGCTTACTCAGGGGGAAAAGCACAAGATTTCCTGCAATCCAAGGTTCTGCCCATCCTTTCTCTCCAACAGAGTTCCTTTAGGATGAACAACACCTGCCAAAACCCAGAGTTTTTTCTGTGGTGGAACCCTTGCATCCAGAGCAACTTTCCTAGCTCTTAATGATCAACAATAATTAATGAACTCTGTATCACCAAACCCAATTGTTCCCATAATGCCCAGCAGTGTTGATGATGTTCTCAGGGCATATTTTCACCACTGATAGTAATTTCTATTTTATACCAATATTATCCAATCATCTGTCCTCCCAAAGGAGATTTTCCTTAGCTTTTAACCTCATGACTAAATGACAGAAGGTATTAAGAGTCATTCCAATTGGCTTTGATATCCTCCTGCAATATCTCATCTTGTCTCCATCATGATGCCCTCTGAAGAGAAAAAAACCTGTGTGCTGACTAATCTAGGCCAGCAATTGGTGGCTGTTACTTCTTTTCTTGTCTCAGCAGGATGAAAGCCTGCTAAGAGCCACGACTCCTTCTGCAGGTGATTTTATGGCAATGGGGCCCTGCTGCTGGAATTAAACAGAACCTGCCAGTTCCTGTCACAAAGAAATATTTACTACCACATTGTCTTGAAATGAATCAACTTACCTGTGTTGGGAACAAAAGTAAGACAACTGTGCTCTGCATTGACACAAGCCCATAAAGGATGGGATTTGTATAAAAACCTTACCTTTTAAAACCTAAAAATATATATATATAGGTACAAATGACATATGGAAGCTATGGGACTTCTGCCAGTTCTACCAGTGACAGCAAGGTTGAAATGCAAAGGAACAGAAAATATATTTAGAATTTAGGAGAAACAAAATTACTAGTGAAAAGCACTCCTCATTTGCATAAATTCGTTAAAAACATTACTTTTAATTCACTGGGTTACAGTAGGATCTACTAAAATTTTATGTATAAACTTGCAAGCATTAGAACATCCACATCCATTTTCTCCTGATTCCAAGAGGTTGCAGACAAAGAGTTTAGTATATTAAAGAAGGTAAAAGTTTGCTTCAATCCTAAGCAGTTTGCCCAGAGTAAAAGTGTGTTCTTTACTTCCACCAATACAAAGTAGGTTAGATTTAAATTCCTGTTAAAGCCTACAATACTTCCCACTGGAGTGGATCTAACCCAAATTCACAGCCTTTTACTGATGACAAAGAGTGTAAGAGTAGTAACAACAGTCAGTAAAAAGGGAGTAAGAAGGAGCATAGAAATCAGGAGCGTCTTCTGGTTTGAACAATGAACATGTGAGATGTGCCAGAGTCTTGTGGGAAACATTTTCAGCCTTGCTCCTGATAGGAGCTGAGGACACAGAGCTGCAGCAGTTTTCCCCCTCTAAGCCTGACAGACACAACTTGGTGTCTTTCTAACAATAATATAAAAACCCTCACAGCAAATTCCAGCAGACTTTGAAGGGAAAATAACTAAAGAAAAATTAACAGCTCTACACAGGAACAAGAACATTGGAACCCAGCTGACTTCAAACAAATTACATGGACAATTATATGCTTCACTTGCATGAGTCACTTCTCTGATCATAGTAGCTGTGCTGTTGCAATAATTAACTATTTTTCTCTCCCTTAAAAATTCATGTTAACTGTGCACTTACTGCAGTTTGTTTCCCCAGGCGTAACAATCAGTCACAAAAAAAGCAAAGATGATTCTTTGGGGCATTTACCTGCAAGAGAAGAAAAGATTGAAATATTAAAAAGCTGTGTATTTTAATACCTTTCTATATCCTTATATTTAATCCACCTGTTCATACTTGGGATAAAATTCTGCTTTTCTGAAAGCCATGCTGTTTTTGCTTAAATTGGTATCTGCACTTTGAAGTACAATTTAAAATCAAACTAATTTACTGCATTGATTTTGTACCTGTACTTGTAGCAGGTAACATGCTTTAATACATACATATGCATTTAGATAATTCCAAAATAAAGAATTTTAACATCCCACCCATCCAACTTCTCAAAGTATATACAACTAGATCACTAACTACATGTATCAGAGACAGCACAAAACACATTACAAGCTGTTTATATAGCATTTTTAACCAAAAAAGCCCTTTGCAAATGAGGAAAATACCTCCCTTTTGGGACAGGGTAAACTCCTTTACTTGAAGCAGACCCAAAGAATCCTCATTTCTAGGCCAGGTGTCTCTCTCATTCTCTGGGAATGAGCTTTTGAGTGTGTAAGCAAGTGACATCTGGACACTTGAACATGATACTGAAGCACACAATACTCTAAATTGTAAAGGGTTTGGGGGTTTTTGGGAGGTTTTTTTTTTTTGTTTGTTTTTAGGTTTTTGGTTGGGTGTGGTTTGTTTTTTTTTTTTTTTTTGCTAATAATTTCTTGGATTTTCTCCCATTGAATAGAACAACCATAACTAGAGGGACACTGGAGCATTTGTGGATCTGTTCTTTATGCCCTCGAGAGATATATAAGTAAAAACCAGCAAAGAAAGAACAAATAATATTTACAATCACGATGCACATCAAATGTATTAAACACACCAGTGATAACACTGATGATACTGAAACAACCAAGAACTGAGTGTGACATCTGATCCTTATAAAAACCCCAGAATGGTACAATAGCCTATTATGAGGCTGTAGGATACAAAGAGGTTTCAGCTAAAAGGCCTTATTTAACCCTGCACTGATTTAGGTTAGGCTGGACCCTCCCATCCCAGCTGCTTTATAACTCCAGGCTTAACCAGGGAACAAGCATCAGAGAAAACCCAAAAGGGAGAATGTTTGGAGGAGTTCTATTTAATTATAGGTGATTGTGACATACATTGTAATTAGGAATTATGACAGAAAGAGTAACAGGTCTGGACAAACCCTGCTCACACTCACAGCACACTCCACTCCATCAGCTTGAACTGTTCCACTCTGTTAAAGCATGACTGACCTACCTGTAAAACAAAATGTTTCCAAAGTCTATACAAATGGGGATAAAGATTTAGGCCACGGTTGGGAAGGCAGGGGTGGGAAAAGGGTTAATTCGTGAGTTAATTAGCACGAGTTGAACATTAGTTAGCACTTAAAGACATAAAATAATAAGCAGCATTCTGGCTATTTACAGAGTTTCCCTCTTTTCCCACACTGCACACTTGAGTCTGTCGCAGCTCCCACCGGCACCAGTAGATGGCACAAACCATTTATTTCACTGTATCCTCATTTCACTGCGCCCATCGCCACAGTCATTGCCGTGTCTCAGAGGCAGAGGATCACCCATCAGCTTCCAAACAGTCCCGTGATACATCCCTCTAACCTAAGAGTTACAATCTTTTAATTAATAGCTTGTTCTAAAAAACCAAAATATATATAGCACCGAAAAAAAATTATATACCTGTAGATATGTTGCATGCCTTCACAGATAAAAGTAAATATAATGAAGAGAAACACCAGACATCAATTAATCAAAGCAGTTGCTAAAATATCCTGTGCCTTAGAAAATAAGAAAATAAATGAGAAGTATAGAAGTAATACAAATCAGGTTAAATTCACAAAAAGCAACTATTTATTTTAGAACCAGATAAATATTTAAAAGAAACAACAAATAATCAAACCAGTCAAAGACTTTAAGAAAATTTGACAAGGAAAAAAAAGAGGAGGATTAAATATTTGTCTAAAGCAAAAAACTCCAAAACTTTATGATGAATCATACACTATCATCTATGAAATCCACATGACTTCTAAAGAACAAGAAAAATAGCACTAAAATAAGATTTATTGTTTTAAAAAAGAATATGCACACTCCATGGACAGCTGCTTTGCTGTTACACACATGCTGGAAAACCCCATTTCCTAGAAAGAGAACAAAAAGGGAATTACACTGAAACACAGGAATGGGGAAGCAGCTCATGATCCATAGAGCACAAACCTTGCTGTTGCACAGTTTTGACAAAATTCCTGGAATACTACAACAAGAAGAATCAGGCTGCCTGACTCCATTTTTAAAGCTGCAAATATAACCTATAGCTACCTAATTATAGGATTTAATGATATTTAATTTTGTATTTTCAGAGAAATATTATGACATCATGTCATTTTACAGGGCAAACCACTTAGCTTAATAGCTGCTATTCACTGCAGAAGAACACATTAAAAGCTATGCAATCATATGGTAAATTATGCTCACATCTCTTGGTCAAATTACAGCTTAATAACATGAGAAAAAACCATAAATAACACGAAGATTCATGGTTTAATCATTTTAATAGCAAGTAATGTATCAAATAATTATGAAAAATAAAGAAGCAGCCAGGTCTAATGGGCTGGAATATGCAAGAAACATTTTTCTTGCATTAAGCCAGAACTCCTGGACCAAAATGTTTGTAGTGAGAACATGTTAATTTTTCCTCCAATCCAGGACAACTCCCCCTCCCACCCCTCACGAGACCCAGTGATTGTGCAGATCAGCTCAACAGGTTGATCTGAAAGGCAAATTTAGTTTTGCCCTGCTGATCCAACCCAGGCTGTGCCACATGCTCAGATGTGATGCAAGGGGAGAGCAGGGAATATGCAGCCAGCAGTGGAAGAAACTGTTCCACACCAAACTCTGCTTATCCCAGATTAAGGTGTAAGGCCCAACTGATTAAATTTGGGACAATTTAGTCTGGGACATTTGACAAGACAATGTTTGGCTGGCAACAATTTTACAGGTAAACCCAGAAAAAACAGTTATGCCCACCACCCTAAAGTAACCATGTTAACACAGCTACATGACTTAATGAAATTTAGTGTCATGCTTCCAAAGCAATGTTGTGACAACATCATTTTGCAGGGTGAATACCCCAGTTTTATTGCTGCTATGGACAGCTGGACTGTTTGCATTAATTCCTGAGCAGCTCAGATATCCACAAGGGGAAGGTGTTGCAGCCCAGGGCAAGGGGTTGGAATAAGATGAGCTTTAAAGCACCTTCCAACCCAACCTGTTCTGTGATTCTGTCTGCAAGTGACAAGTGGAAAAACATCTCTTGTGATTGTTGGCCACATTTGCTGCTAGAGAAGTGAGACCCTGAGACAATCTGGTGGTGGCAAATTCCAATTATATCCTTTGTACACAAGGTTTTTTAGCTCCTTGTCCCCTTCTCACTGCACATCACCTTAAAACTCACCATGGAAGACTCAGTGAATGGAATTGCTCCTGCTCTGAAGGGCTGGTTTGCTGAGGAAGGCAATGATAGCAGCCTTCACAGTTTTGAACACCCCACAGAGGTCTGAGGAGGGAATCAAGAGATAAAGTGAACAGGAAGCCAAGGCAAATATCTGTCTGTCTCCAGGACATGTGAACTCCCAGCTGCCCAAAGCTCTGTGCTGCCTCTCCACCCCACTCACAATTTCTCTGTAACACATTTCTGCTGAAATGAGCTGCACTGAGTATACCTGGGCTGTTTATAGTAACCCACCTCCATTTGACTTAAACATACTAGAGAATGATCATAGAAAAAGCTTAAGTTTTCTGGGGAAAAAAAGAAAAAAAAAAAGAGGGATTAGTCATGCCTGTAGCCAAGATGGAACAGCACTGATAGCCCTTCATGGTGGAACCAGGCAACAGTCACTGTGCTTGCCCTGGAGATAAGAGAAATGTGTTTCCAGACTCAGCAAACTGTCACTGCTCCTCTCCACAAGGGTCACACAGGGCTGAGGTTTTGCTTCTAACCAGGCATCCTGTCAGTGGTGATTTCCTGAGGGGGACAGAAAGCAGAGCACAAACCAAGCCAGACAAACTGGGCATCTTTAGGAGTCAAGGGTAGCAAAGGTAGCAGTGGACATTTCTCTGAGGGCTGCACCAGGAGTATCTTGGCACCTCATGAAGATGTCCATATAAACACAGAAATGAATTGGAGCATGGATAACCTGAAAGCACTCAGAGTACAGGAACACCTCTGCTAGGCCTGCACTGGGATTATAAACCCAAATTTACAGGACAGACTTGGAACTTCATGGACCAGGATCCTAACACTGCTGATAGAGAAAGGAATTGTAAAATACCAACATCTCCAACATTCCTAACCCCTTACTTCAAAGCACAAGTTGGAATTTTGCATGGGTATAATCTAAGGGCAAATTTGCAATAGGTGAATCTCCATAAACCAGACTTCTTTTCTTTGTTTTTTCTAACCCCAAAGGAGGCAACTGGGAAAAGATTTGAACAAAACTCAAATCCCATTGTCAAAAGAAGGAACATACTGGATCTGAAATAGACCAAAAAGACAACCTCAGCAGGAGACAGGAGGAAGATTAACAAGTGAAATTGCTATTTGACAATGAGTGTTGCTGAGATGGAAAGCACAAAGGACTGGCTGACAAAAATAATTATTAGATTCACAAGTGTTTTAGACACAAGATGATGGAGCTGATGATTTATCTCAGCTCAGCAGTAAAATACTCTTCTTGTCTGTTTAATTGCAAACCTGGCTGAACAGCCCTCTCCAGGACAGAATTTATGACAGAAATGTCATAAATTAAGATCTAGTGGGAAGTTTTCTTTCAGTACAAGTCATGTAACTACTATCCTCCCAAAACTTCAGTAAAATTCTCTTGATTAGAATTGCAAAGGGAAATTAGTTAAAAAATAAAAGCTATTCTAGGTCTCTGAGAAGACTTCAGAGGTTCAACAGAGAGTTCTCCAACACTGGGAGACAGAAATAGGCTTATTGAATTTGCAGATTGGTCAAGTTCCAAAAATTTTCCAAGGTCCTTAAAATTTTATTTTCTGAGGCACAAAAGACACAGCCTTTATTGCTGCTGAAATTAGCTTCCCTGGGTCACAGACTACTATTCAAAGAGTGATTACAAACTAAAGAGCTTTTCTGCAGTCAAGGAAGGGAAATAAATGCCATACTTACAGTATTTTAGCAACTCTTGCCACTGAGACTTTATTGTGTCAGAACAATGAAAATAAATGCAAAGTAACTCAATTGATAAATGCTGGCTACAATCTGCAGAGGAAAAACAACCACCCCAAAAGCAGAATAAACCTATTTCTTTGGAGCCTTGCCAGCTTCTCCCTGGAACACTGATTTTGGATGTATTCCAAGGCCACCATCTCACCTGTTATTGCAGTGGTCTTGTAGAAAACATGTTTGACTTCACAGTTTCAGGTCAAAAATATTTCTTCCTCAAACATGAGCAAGTCAGAGTCCAGAGACTTCTCAGCTCTCACTTGGTGGGGATGTTGTGAGACTTTTTTCCTACATTGTCTTCTGACTTGGTCAATTTTCTGGGGGACAGGTCATCAGTCTTTGGCTCTGAGTGTGCACTGTGCCTTCAACTACCAGGGCCTAAAATTTCAATCACAGTTAAAAAAATTATAACTACAAATCATACCTCAGAGGTAGAAATGCTCTTCTTTTCCTCTTGTGGGTAGCAATTGCAAAGCTACAATTAACCTCAATTAATAGGAAGGGTAAACTCTCTACAAAGAAGATGCTGTTCAGGTGTTCTCCGTGAGAGCACTTGGCACTGCTTCATCTGTCTGTAGCAGGGAGCTCTTGTGGGGTGAAAATTAGTGGCTAAAGTTTAATCCAAGTGCAAAGTAGGCTTTTTTCCCTCCTATAGAAAAAGCAATCCTGCCAATAAAAGCTACCTGGAGAAGTTGAGAGTCTGTTTGCATCCTGAGTGCATCACTGCCCTGAAGAGCCTTCCCTGAGATGCCCCTCCCATGCTCTGGCCATTGATTTCAGCTCAGGCTGAATTCCCTGGTTCTCCCCTGAGCTCTGTGCTCAGTCCTGTCCCTGCTGTGCCTGACTCGAGTGGCCTCCCTGGATTCCTGACCTCCAGCCTGCCTCATCACCACACATTTGTGTCACTTCTGACACAGTCATCACATTTCTGCTGATCACTGGGCTGCACCCAGAACCTGTGAGTGCCACCAACCCTGCCCAGCTCCTGGAAAAGTCATTTTCTGCAACCCTTACCTTAGGCAGCAATGCCACAATTAAGCTCTTTTGCCTTGCTCTCACCGTTCCTTCCTTCTCTTAGAGGAAGAAATAATCAAAAGTGCCAACCTCCACTCCACCTACAAGATTGGTGGAACTGAGAGAAAAAGATCAAGGTCACTAGAGAGAAAAAATTGGGGAAAATTACTTGTTCCTGTACAGAACTGTCCCCTCCATGGTTTCTACTGTATTAAGATGACCATTTTCAACACATCACATCTCCCTCACATCCCCTGAGATACATTTTATATTCTATATCCTAAAGCTATTTCCTATTGGCTTTTTCAAGTGTTACAGCTGTAGTAATAATGAAAAAATAGCACTCAGGCATGCTGCATGGGTTATGTATCTATCCCATAGACCAGCAATACATACCCTTAGTTTTATCCTTATGCCATCTTTAGGCTGCTAATTACTTAACTATACTAATTAACTTTTAAACAGTGCTACTCAAAGTGGAATATGCTAGACCATGCATTGTAGAAAAAAATAAATTAAATCCCTCGAAGTCAAAGGTTTTAACTTCACAATTTTAGATTTTTAGTTTAAAACCTCCCTGTGCATCTGAAATTACTTTATGTGTATATGGATGTAAATTGGCTTTTTAGCTGTATGTGAAGGAGGGAGAGCAAACACCACATCACTACCTGAGATCAGGTGGCCTTTGCTTTGGGAATATCCTCACCTAACCTAAAAAGGAAGGTACAGCAGAAGATTTGAGTAAGAGGCTGAAAAGATAACAAGTTTCAAAAGCAGGGGATACATTTCATTGTCCTTTTTTCTCTTCAATTTTTTTTGTATTCCCAAGTTCCAGAAATATACCTGTCCTGCACCTCCTTCCCACTTAATCCTAGCTCCATACTCATCCCTATTGGAAAGAATGTTTTCTACAGCCACAGTGCTCCATATCCAGGTTAAAACTAATCACATTTTTCAGGTGAGATTTCAGTGCTGGCTTAAAGCCTATGTGAAACTATGGCCTCATTAATCAGCAAATATTATCTAATTACCAGAAGCCACAAGGGATGACCCCACTGCTGTAACATTTCACAGCTCCCATTCCCAAACTTGATGGGCTGTGTTGTCCCCTTCCATCAGGCTCATGACCCAAATACCAGCACACATGAACAAACTCTCATCCCCCTAGAGACCCAGTTTAGATCTGCAATGGGCTCCAGCTCACAAATAAATGCTCTTCTGCAGAGTGAGCTCTTCATAGAAATTTCTCCTGGCTTGGCAGCCCTGGCCTCACATGCACCTCATTCCACCTGGGGTCAGGGGGAGGTGTAGGATCAGGATGGGGAGATGCAAACACACCCAGGCTCCTCTTGCAACCCTGTTCCCTGATCCCCACTACAGGCAGCACAGCTGAGGAGATGCCTTTGTTTCCCATTTGGAAAATCTGCTCCATTGAGGATTTCAGAAAACAGAACCATTTCATTCCAGCTGAACTCCATGGCTTGGTTTGTGCTCCTCTGACAAGCCATTAATCTATCTCACATACACAAGGATCCATATAGGAGAGGAAAAGCCTTGCTTCTGGACCACTTGGGAGACAACACAGGGCTTTTACAGGCCCTTATCACCCACCCAGCAGAGCAGGGTTGACAATGGCACATTTTCTTCTAGAACAATCTACTGCAGCCATTTCCCCCCTGCTAAGAAAACAACAGAACTATTCTGAAAGGTTAGAGATTGGACTACTTATTTAAAATCTATTTTTCATCTCTTTTAGTCTTCCCATTACCTGTTTCCCTGAGAAAATCCCCATGCTTGCCCCAGAGTTCCCCTTTTGTGTCTAGTCTAGACTATCATAATAGATCTGACAATTGCTTTTATTACATAACTTTGGGAAACAAACAGACTCTGAGAATTTGGTTATTGGAAAAATTTGGCTTTGAATAAGATAGGACAATGTGTGGCTTTTAAAAAACAAACCATGAATGCCTCTATTGTTGGTTTGCTCTCAAACTTGATTTCTCAGTCTAGAAAAAAAATCAAAAGCTATTAAATATATTCTAGATTGTGCCAAACAGTAATATCCATAGGAAGATTTCCTTTTCCTACACTTCTTCCTGTGCATAAGGACATAGTGAAATTCTTGATGCATGGAAAAAATAGGATTTGACCTTAATGACAGTAAAGCGATAACCCCAAACCAACACTAGATACAACTCATGGTCACCAATTCACCAAGTTAATATTAAATCATCAGGGCTGGACATCCTGCCAGTCACTCACAGCTGAAATCTCTGAAGTACTTCTATCACCCTCAGTCATGACTTGCTCCTCCAGGCTGGATACAATCCATACTTCTCCGAGGAGTGAGGTGTAATAAATCTCTGTAAAGCAGTTTTGTTGCATTCACGGCCATGGTACTCCACTATTTACTGAAGAAATGCCCTCACTGTGCCTCTCAGCAGACACAGGCAGCCTTACAAGACATTCTGTATTAAAAACAAGGCTGATTTGGATGTGGTTTCTGCTAAATACCTTTATATTAAACTTGTTTTTGGTGCTGTTTTCCTCCACAGTTCAACCTTTCAGATTACTTCTGTCACGCTTTACCACTTGGAAGGGATGGAAAAACTTGTTAGTGGTGTTAAATGGAACAGAGATTGCTGCTAATGGATTATTGATCATACTTGAGTGATCTTTAGAGTATCACAAGCACAATGACTTTCTCCCCTCTGTATAAGAATCTAATATTTAAAATATTAGCATTACATGCTGATTATTTTCACGAGGGAAAGCATTAAGCACCAAGCACATCTCTGCTATAAGAGGTGGCATCTCTATTTTTAACCAAAGATTTTATAGGGTATTTCACCAAACTTAAAGAACTCCTTCATTTAACAAAAAAAAAAAAAAAAAAAACCAAAAAATCAGTATAGAAGTTCTCCGTTACTCGGCCATAGCCACGAGCTTGTCTGGCTGAAACACTTCACAAAGTAATTTGCTACCTCCACACAACACCAATTTAAACAGAGCAAGAATGAAGGACTTGGCAGATGAAAATTGCAATTTTATTTCATGTACATTGTCCTAGAAACTTTTTTCAGCTCTGTGGGTCATTTCTAACAGGCATCTTGAAACCAACCCAAAGTCCCTTTCCATCTACAATTCAGGACATATTAGATAGGTTTGGGTTTAAGGCTAATTTGCTGTTAGGTGACACCTAACTAAACTATAACATTTCTTTCCTACAGCTGAAGTTGAATGCTAATATTTTAGTTTTACTTTTATAAAGTCAGTTTTCAGAAATAACTTGGGCAACAGGCTGGTCAAAAAAATATATGTAAATATAGATTTTAATCTAAGATCCTGCCAGAGGAAAAAAATCATCAAACTGGAGACCCTATGAATAAAACCCCCCTGTTTTCAACTAAGTGTAATGTGGTTAGAATGGTTAAAGGCAGTCCAGGTTTGCATCTGCTGTCACACTGTGCTAATCCAGCCTTTCACTCTGGCCCAGACAGACTCTGGCTCCCTGGAACACTCAGAGCACAACACATGCTTCTAATTACCCATTTTGTCTGCGCAGGCAGCTCTCAGGACCTGCATTTCCCAAATCCTCGAAGCCTAATTCCCCAGGAAGGAAGCACATGCAGCATCTTTGCTGCAGTCCTGGAAGGAAAAAGGGATGACAAAAGGCCTGTCCATCCACACAGACAAATCAGTCACCTACACCAGTATCTTTCACATTTTGGGAAGTAACTTGGAGGTATTTGGACCCAATCTTACCTTGCAGAGGGAAATGAAGCTGGCTTTTGCCATGAAAGGTGTTGCTGACATGCCCCTCAGAAGTGTGGTGACCTCTGTGACACCAGGAATGGGTGGCAGTTTCTGTGGTTTTCAGTCTGTGATGTCAAGTTTCTCATTCTACCACACCTATAAAATTGCTTCTTGCTACCTGAATATAGAGCTTGCAGGGAAGCTCCCTCAAATTCTCCAAAGGATGCTCACAAGGGAACAAGGGTTCTAAGGATAGAAACACTTTTTTTTTTTTTCTTTTTTTTAGTTCTAATTTTCCCTTCACAGTGGAAAAGACCAGCCACAAAGGAACGTGATCAAAGACTAAGTTTAGTCACAGGTATGACAGAAGAGAGCAGTAGTTTAAAAATACAGCTTGCCAAAGGCTGAGCAATAATTTATGGACTGAAAGAGAAAAATGAATGAAAAAAAAAAAGTAAAGCTTAATCAGAAAATGAACCCTATACCTAAAATCAAGGAGTTCACCATGAAAACGTGAAAAAATAATAAACAAGAATCCTAATGAATTAGAAGATGACTGTGTACATACTATATATATTCAAAAAGCTTGGGAAGAATGTGAGGGCTTGTCCTTCAGCACAGTGTTATTTGCCCAAAACTGAAAGTTGCATTTTCCTGCAGATTGTTTCTAAGTATCACCTCTCCAAGAAGAGCCTAAATAGCGATTTGGTTTCTAGTCTTCTAATCCTTCTGCCTCTTCCAAACATAAAAAAGATGTTTACTGATTTCCAAAATGAGCAAGCTAAAGGAACTTGTTTTGGAACAACAGCCCCATATTAATCACTTGGGGAATATATTTTAATTTCAAGGCTGTTCAGTATAGAATTGGGAAGGGATAGCCAAGTTGTACATATGACAGCATGAAACGTAAATGCAATGCAGTAAAAAAAAAAAAAAAAAAAAGCAATGCATTGAAAACACCTGGGATGGCTGAGGGACAGTTTGGACTTTAGGTTCAGTTATAAAGCTGAGACTGGACTGAGATAAATCAGTTCTAAAACATTCTCACTTGGAGTCATAACCTGTATATTATCCTGATGTGTTTATGAATTTGGCAGCCACTAAAGCCACTGATTATCATGGAAGTGACACCTACCACACTCACATTAATACTCTGGCACTCATATCCCTGTGATCCACAATCTCAGCTACAGAAGGATGCAAGAGGCTGACTGTTACTCCAGAAGGGGCAGTACTGATTCCTGTGGATATAAAGTGGGGGTTTTTCAGTTTCAATCAGATTCAGCACTGAAAGTTGCTTTTTAAATCATAGAGAGGACAGGGCTTCAGCAATCCTGTAAATATCAAGAATTTACTGCAAACAAAACAATAATCTTTAGTGGAGTTATTCTTCCATTGCCATCTGGAGTTATTTTACTTGTTAGCTAGAGAAGATTGCCTCAAAAGCTGAAAGATCAAGTAATGCCCCAAATAAAGACATTATCACAATGAAGTTAGCAGTTCCGTTTTAAATACAAAGTGGACCTAAATAACAGAGAATTGTCCAGAGACAATTGTTAGATTTAACACTGTGTAAAGTTTATTGGGGAGAATCAATAGTCTCTGCAAGTGTCATTTGGAGCACTGACTCTACAGAATATTTTATCTCAGATTCCTGAATTTGACAGTTTGATTGCTATTTTGGAACTCAAATCCCACCACCTTTTCTTAAAAAAGCCAAACCCTTAAAGTCCTTTAAAAGTTGAAATGTGTTAGACCAAAAAATAAAGCTAAAAAATTGTATCAAAAGCAGGTATTAAAAAAAAAAACCAACAAAAAAACCCCAACAAAACCCCAACACTCCCAGAATTAATGAATGTCTGAGATGACCAGATCTGGTTTAACAAAAGCGTGACAACTTGAGGTTTGCCTCCTTACAATATTTTATTCACATGGCTTTATAGCAGTCCCTGTGTCAGCAGAACAGCTCTGCTGGGACACACAGCAGACTTCACATCATCTTCCTGACAGTCACAGCATCACAGAAAATGGTTCACAGCTGCAGACTCTAGAATTGTTCCTAGAGCTGAGCCTAACACAATTTGTGCCAACTTTATTAAACAGCTCTTGAAGAACAGCTGATTTCTCTTATGAGTATTACATTATAGCTGTATAATGCAAAAGGAGTATTTATATGTCACTGTCCTCACTTGTTTACATAGAGTCCCCACATTAAAGACTCTTTTCAGCAAAAATTTTGTAAACTCGCTTATTTGAACTTTACTAGAGGAAAGAGGAAATGTCTTACCTTTGCCTTCTGACCTCACTTCAGCATCAACAGAATTCACATGAATATGGCAAGCAAGGTTTGGCCAACAGAAGAATTCAGTTATCAGTGAGATAAAAAAAAGATGGCATCTCTAAAAGACTGCAGATGGAGAATTTGTTCCCTGTAATATAGAGAGTTTTTTCCCAGTTCCTTCTTAGAATCTGTTTTTCATGGACTTGTACATATAATGAAAAGTTATTTTACAGTTTGAATTTTAATGGCAAAACCTTTCTAAGAGCTATTTTAATTATCTCAAAATATTCACCAGCTGATTAACAGTTCATCACTTTAGGAAGTTTATTGATGAATATATCCCTACCTGGCTTTTCCTCGGTCATGTTTTACACATTTCATACCTTTACTCCCTCAATTGTTAATCACCAATCATCTCTGAAATTGTGCCCATCTGTTTAAAACACACTGATAATGAGATACTCAGGTTCAATTAAAATATTCTATAAGTGCTTTTGAAATTACTGTAGGCCACTACCCTGCTGCTGTTCCAGGCAATGCCCACAGATACTCCCTAATTATGTTGTCCTTTCCTTTGCCCTGTCACCAAGCAAAGGAATATTTAATTTGCTCTCCACTTTCTCCCTCAGCTCTGTTTTCCAAATTTTCCCTTGGACTGAACTTATTTTTTTCCCCCAAGGACACATCAAATTTTATTTCTCCTTTCCACTCAGTTATATTCAATTTCCTGTTTCCAAGATTTTTAGATTATGTTGAATTATCTCTTCTAACTTATGTTTGTAACACCTGACTTATGATCATCTGCAAATGCTGTTAATATTCTTCTTAGAGCCAGCCTCTCTGAAATCATTGATCTGGGACATTCATCAAAACAGACAGTTGCTTTCTTCCACAGAAGAATAAATGAAATGAAATTGCAAAATTTGTTTGGCCAAAGACATGGTAAAGGTGGAGTCAAACAACAAAAAAATGTACATTAGAAGCTCTCCCAAAGAAAAAATAAAACAATCAAGAATGGCAGCAGATGCTCAATGAGAAGAGGGATACTCAGGCAGGATTAGTTATGCCATTTCTAGAATGACATGAAGCAAGAGTAGAAGGACAGAACAAATTCTCTGCATTCCTTTCATTAGCCAAATATATTAGCTGGTCCTATCATGTCAATAATTCCAGAACAAAGTGGGACAGCTGCAGGAGACAGTGGAAACTATAAGGCATCCTTCCCTGCTTTGAGAAGAAAGCTCTGGCAATGGACACAGCGTGGTAAAGTGAAAACTCTGCAGCCAGGACACGCCCCCCATAAAGGCATGGATGGAGAAAGGGCCTTTCCTGAAGGATGAGGTGGAAGCTGGAGCTGTTTACAATGACACTCGACATTAACAGATGGTTTCAGTTGTGTGTTGCCCAGACATCCTGAAAATTTACAGCTGGCAATTTCCTCTGAATGCCTCATTCCTTTCACTTCAGCCTCACTCAACACCTGCCTTCTCTTTGCCTTATTTCCCCAGCTCTATTTTATTCTCTTCCCTGGTCTTTCCATTTACAAGTCCTACTTTACCAGTCAAGAAATTATGACACCAACTTGATATTTTTCTCTTATTTGTATGCCTCCTCCCTCTATCACAACCTCAGCTTTCCCAGATGTACAACCCCTGATGCTGGCACATCACCCAAGAAAATCATTCTGGTTCCTAAAAATCAAATTGACCACAGCAAAAGGAGATGATCTGCTAAAGCAAATTTACAGGAAGAGTGTCCAAAAACAAAGAAGCTTTAAAGAGTAAAAAAACAAAACCAAACAAACAACCAAAAAAAACAAAAAAAAAAAACAAAAAAACCCTGCATAAAAGGTAAAAGGAAGAGAACTCTCTAACTTTGAGGTAAAAGTTAATAAGCACTGCTTGCTTATCCACATAACCTTTATTTTGTGACCCTCTCAGACCTTGGTGGCCTATCCCATCACTCCTGAACAGTGTGTGCAGGGATTAGACAAACATTCAAAATATATTAACTCCCAAAACCTGTGGGGCCCTTGTGAAGAGCAAATAGACCACACAAGCTTAGTTACTTCATTCTGCCCATACAGTACCCACTCCCTGCTCTGGTTTGTGCTACTGGGTCTCCCCTCACCCATTTTTTTTCCCAGGCTGAAGAAGCTCAGCTCCCCCAGTTCCTTCTCCACCGTGAAGATGCACTCTGTTGGACCCGGACAGGGTTTCCTACATCTTTCTTTGTGGTGATGGACCAAAACCCAGGCATGGTGGGCCAGATGCAGCTGCTGAGTGGCCAGCAGAGAGAAAGAATCACTCCACTTGATGTCCTGGTTGTGCTCCTTTTGATCCAGCCTAGTGTGCAGTTAGCTTTTATCACTACCAGGCCACACTGCTGACCTGAAACCCAAGCAGATTTTTCTATTGATCCCAGCAAGGCTGAAATACCAGACTGAACATCTAATAAAGGAGCCATCAGACAGGGAACAGTGGCAGCAAAACAGTGGCAAGCACAAGCTTACAACAACTCCTGATAGCACGTGTGGGAGCAAAGTTGTGGTCAGATACACCCACCCTGCTAAAACAGCTGCTTTTTACTCACTGTCCTGAGTTCCTGAGCCAGCCTTCACCTGGCTCCTTATAGAAGGGAGATGGGAAGAGTTCAGTTTTCCCAGACCACAGCTTTCAGGAAGACAGGAAGGCTATTGCTAAAAAAAAATTAACATGTTATTTGAGATAACAGTGATGAGGCAGGAACTCTCCCCTACTTGAGCAAAGGATTTACAAACAAGCTGGCAGAGCCAACCCCTGCAGTGTTTGTTACTCCTGCAAATTATTAAAACCACATTGCAATCTGGGGCATTACCAACACCTGATGAAGCTGCATCTACTCCCAAAATAGTTAACATTCACTTAACAAATTGACTTAAGGGTTTAGACATTTGTCTCTTACATAGTCACAAACAAATAAAATAGAGGTGAACCTCTGGCACAAACAGAAGGAGTTAAAAGAATCTGACTTTTTTTGGATTTTTTTTGGTCTCTTACATCAGTTTGTTTTGAACACCAGAGCTAGCTAGAACATCAAAACACACATAGGAACTGTTTATTCTAAGTGTTAGAGTTACAGCCCTGCTTTTAACCCACCAACAGCTTGCTGTGCCTGCCCATTCTGCTGGAATCACTTTCAAATTCAATCCCAGCAGCTCCAGTGCTATCTTCAATTACAGTCACTCTGCAAAGGCCAACCCACCAGAGCAAGACAAACAAGCTGAATTAAACAAAGCACTGTTACCACTCTGACACAGATGTTAACAGGATGCAGTTCCTTTTAGGCACGATAAAAAATAAAACAGACCATTCACATTCCAACTCTTCAAGCCCTAATGAATGCTGCAGAAATTTTCCCAAGAAACTTAACTGAGGCATTAAGTACAGTAATACATCACATTAAACCAGCATTGCATCACACGGGGTCTGATTTGGCACTGCACTGTCTTGCATCTTCTGAGATTCTGCCAAAAAAACAAAGGTGTATTTGAATACAAGATCTCCCCAGCTGTCCCAGAAACAAAGTAAAGAAAGCACGTAACACACACCCACAACATGAAGATTGAGGAACTGGAATCCCCACAGCACTTCTAGAATTGGTCAGGCAATCAGAACAGTGCAAGGATGTGTAATTGTATTTATTTATTCAAGAATGTATGGTTTTCATTGCACTGGCAATCTTTTGGGGATGACTACAGATGCCTAACTGTAAACTGTTGCATTCCACAGACGGTATGGATTAAAAAAATCATACAGAAAAAAAATATAGGTTTTGAGCCCCATCCAGCAGCTGCATGGCTGAGCACACACTATCTGTAAAGTTAGAAAGCCAACAAAGGCTTCAAAAACATAGTTAAGTGCCTTTTTATGACTTATTAGCAACAGCACAGCACCTGCCTGCTAGATACAAACTTCACACCAATGGCAATTTAGCCACGACTCCCGAGCAGTCTACACGTCACAAAATACTATTATATTTCCTTTTAAAGCTATGCAAGTGCTTAAGCATTCCTCTCTCACTCCCAGCCATAGCACAGGTGAACACCACCTCAACACGGGTATAAAGAAAGTTTCCTTTGGAAACCACCCAGAGGGCATTCCACAAATCAAAAGTATCACTTCTACAAGTTTCACTGGCCAGCGTAATGCCATCCCAAAAACAAAGTAACCGCTTCAATTGAAATGATGAAAAAGAAAGTTTGTTCCTAGAAGGGTATTTAAATACTTCATAATAGTAGCCTCCTCATAGCAGTGAGTCATAAGTTTCTATAGCTACAGCTTTTTCAAATGAGGAGGTAAGACTGAAGAAATGCATCTGTAGGTACAGAGTACATTCACCGATAGAGCTTTTCCACTTGAAAACTGGCAATCACATTCTCTGTGAGAGTTTGTGCCGCCATAGAAAAGCCCCAAAACGCTCCTGTTCCCCTGTGTGGCCTCACAAGCTCGAGAGCTGGATAAATCCAAATCCAACCTTGCCTGAAACACACTTTGGAGGGAGAAGCTGGACACCCCACGGACAGAGGCACCATAGAGGAGGGGATGCACACCTCGCTTGCAACCTGCACAGGCTTTGGTGGAGAGCACAGCGCTGCTGGGGTAAGGGACAGCAAGTACCCACCGAGGGCTGGTGCTCCTGCTGCCCACAGGGCCCGCTCCACAGCGGAGATATTCCACTGCACTCCTTCACAGCGAGGGAGACCTGTGGGGTAATGCCTGCCATGGCTACACAGCCCCCACACAGAGGGTGTCCCCATCTCCTCGCTGCACCCCCTCACAAACAGCACCAACGCGATGGTGCTCGAACCCCCAAACCCCTCACGGAGCAGCGGCTCGAACCCTTTATCCTCACGGGGCAACTGCACGAACCTCTTCCCCTCATGGGCCAGCACCCCCAAACCCTCAAACCTCACTGAGGAGAGGCCCCCAAAGCCCTTCACCTCACTGAGGAGAGGCCCCCAAACCCCTTCACCTCACTGAGGAGAGGCCCCAAACCCCTTCACCTCACTGAGGAGAGGCCCTCAAACCCCTTCACCTCACTGAGGAGAGGCTCCCAAACCCCTTCACCTCACTGAGAAGAGGCCCCCAAACCCCTTCACCTTACTGAGGATTGGCGCCCAAACCCCTTCACCTTACTGAGGAGGAGCCCCTAAAACCCTTCACCTTACTGAGCAGAGCCCCCAAACCCCTTCACACCTTACTGAGGAGAGGCTCCCAAACCCCTTCACCTCACTGAGA